>VZQC01003206.1:1605182-1725182 GCA_009823505.1 Rhizomys pruinosus | reverse complement strand
TGAATAAATAAATAATAAACTCCAACTTTGCTTTTAAAAATAGCATTTTTCCCAGGGTGCAATGGCGCAGGCCTTTACTCCCAGCACTCTGGAGGGAGAAGCAGACAGATCTCTGCGAGTTCAAGGTCACCCTGGTCTACATATTGAGTTCCAAGAAATCTGGGGATATCGGGAGATGCTGTCTCAAAAAGACCCCCCCCAAAAAAGCATTTTTTCTTGTTGAAATCAAAATATATTCCTTCGCAGAGCTCAAGTTTCTCTAAGATTTAGGGCTGCTGTGCCCTCTAGTGGCCATAGAAGCACATCACATTCCTCGGAAACTGTTGAGCTGGAACAGGCACTTGCCTCTAACTAATGTGACCTGGGAGAGATTAACTGAACTATAATAGGAATCACTAGAAGAATCCCTCCTCATAGGTGTGAAATGGACCTAAAAATGTGCTGAGAATCTGAAGAGGTAACTGTTCCAGGCTGGTGTCCCTGGAACACACAGTGGGGCTGGTGGGAGGGAGGAGATGGCTGGCTCCCTTAACTAGGAGAAAGGCTCCAATTACTAGTTGTCCAAAAGTCTCTCTCTTTACACCTCTGGCCAGTGTTTGAGTGTTGAGAAGCCTTCATTTCAGAGTGGCTCAGTGATGCAAGATGGAATTGTGCCAAGAAGGACCCCCAAGGCTCTCCCTTCTAATGGCCAGGGTGTGCAAGCAGAAACAGAAGGATAATGGTGTGGTGAACAACAGAAGGCGATGAGGGAATTGGGAATGAGGTACAAGCCCCTTTTCATTTGTTGAACCGCCAACCGTAGAGCCTCTGATTCCAGGACAGGACCTTCTCACACCTGTCATTGTCCTTTCTGAAGTTTCAATACATGGGAAATTCCAGAAATAAACAATTCATAAATTTTAAGTAACCTTTATTATATATTACCATAATTACCCAATGTTATTTTCAGTAGCTGTTGTTAATTTCTTACTGTGTCTAACTTATAAATTTTATTATGGGTACATATGTATAAGACAAACATGAGGTCAATGCAAACCACAATTTCAGGCACATGGGGTCCTGAAATATGTAATCTACAGACAGGGGTTCTTTTGGATGTGGATGTATGTAGAATGATTTATATTAATGGACATAATACGTACTAATGACTTTTCCTAATCCTAGGAAAACCATGCAGTAGCTCTTGGGTCTGATGACCTGGGCATCTCCTTGGGAACTTTAGTTTGGTACTCTGCCCAAAAAGATGAACAATGAATATGAGTATGGTTGGGAAATAACATATCAAAGAACTGCAGGCATCATACCCACCTATTGGAAATGGAGGTTGGGAAGGACAGGTAACCTTTCATGAATAGAGCCTAGGGATTGAGATAAGGATAGAGCTGAATTTAAACTTGGACTGTACTTCCCCAATGAAACTGAAGAAACTATATATCATAAATCATGAGTACGGTGTGCCCCAGGGACACTGAGGGAGAAACAGGATTCCAGAGTCAGTTCCATTCTCACAGGGTGAGGACATAGGTTGACAGAACAAGAGAGAGCTGTAGGTACAGTTCTGGGAGACAGAGTTCTAATAACTAGGGGAACCAATTTGGGCCCACTCTTAAGAAGTTATTTTAAGAGTTAGGATCTTATTTTTTCAGGATTGTTGTAATGTTGTTTTAGTTAATGATGCCCTAAGATATAGTCCTTTTGTTGTTGCCGTTGTCTTGGTTTTGCTTTTGTTTTGTTTTACATAGGGCATTGTTATGTAGAATAGGCTGGCCTCAAAGTAATGATCCTCTTGTCTCAGCCTGCAGAGAGCTTGGATTACAAGCCTATGCCAAGAGTCAGCTAAAATGTGTGGTGGGTCATGCCTTTAATCCCAGCACTTGGGATGCAGAGGAAGGCGGATCTCTGTGAGTTCAAGGCCAGCCTGGTCTACAGACAGAGCTCCAGGCCAGTTGGGACTAAAGGGAGACCCTGTCTCAAAAAAGGCCAAATAATAAACAAATAAATAAAAGTAAAGTAAAATGTAATGTTGGAATGAGATTTGTTTTAGTCACTTTTCCTGTAGCCTTGCTAAAATACTCCCACAAAAACAACCTAAGGGAGAAAGAGCTTAAATCCATCATGGTGTTGGATTTACAGCAGGAGTTTGAGGCAACTGCTCACACTGCACACACTGCATCTGCATTAAGAAGCAGAGAGAGAGAGTGGAAAAACAAAAGACCCCAAATAGCCAAAGCAACCCTGAGTGAAAAGAGCAATACAAGAGAGATCACTATACTAGACTTCGAATTATATTAAAGTCATAAAAACAGCCTAGAACTGGCAGAAAAACAGACCTGTGGACCAATGGAACAAAATGGAAGATCCAAACTTGAGCACATAAAATTTCAGCAACTTCATACTTGACAAAGGGGCCAAGAAGACTCAATGGAGGAAAAGCAGCATCTTCAGCAAATGGTGTTGGCAAAACTGGATCACCACTTGTAGAAAAATAAAATTTAACCCCTACCTCTCACCATGTACAAAAATCAACTCCAAATGGATAAAAGACCTCAATGTGAAACCCCAAACTCTGAAGGTGATAAAAGAAAAGGTTGGCAGCAATGTACAAGACATAGGTATAGGAGAAGACTTTCTAAATCAGACAGAAGCTGAACAGGAAATAAGGTTGACGATTGACAAGTGGGATCTCATTAAACTCAAAAGCTTCTGTACAGTAAAAGAAATTAAAAAAAAATAAATAATAAAAGAGAAAACCCACAGAGTGGGATGAAACCTTTGCCAGTGATACATCTGACAGAGCATTAATTTCCAGAATATATAAACTAATCAAAAAACAAATAGGAAAAAAAAATGACTCGCTCAAAAGATGGAGTAAAGAAATGAACAGAGACTTCACAAGTGATGAAATAAAGATGGCTGAGAAACATCTTAAAAAGTGTTTAACATAATTAATAATTAAGGAAATGTAAATTAAAACCACTCTAAGATATCATCTCACTCCAATAAGACTGGCCAAGATCAAGAAAACAAATGAAACCAAATGCCGGAGAGGTTGTGGGGAAAGAGGAACACTGCTGGTGGGAATGTAAACTTCTACAATCACTATGGAAAGCAGTGTGGAGAACCCTTAAATGACTCAAAATGAGCCTACCACTTCACCCAATCATACCACTCCTGGATATATACCGACAAAACTCATCCTATCACAGAGATACATGCACATCTATGTTTATTGCAGCTCTCTTCACAATTGCAAAGAGCTGGAACCAACCCAAATGACCCTCAACCAGTGAGTGGATAGAGAAAATGTGGTACCTCTACTCAATGCAGTTCTATGAAATGGTAAAGAAGATGACATCCTGAACTTTGCAGGTAAATAGATATTATGCTAAGTGAAGTAACACAGTCCCAGAAAAACAAAGAATGGTATCCCTCATTTGTGGATGCTAGCACCAAATACCTAGTTGTAAGGCAAACTGAGCAATATTAAGGTTATATTCCTCTTTATTTGAAAGAAACTGTGCTCTTATAATGTAAATCCCTTAGGCTCTAGAATTAACCTACCACTTTTCAGATTTTGTAATCTTGATATATGGGTGGAGGGCATGTATGCATATTTTAGAGTAATATAAAATTAAAAGGACAAAATGTGAATCTTGAAATATGATTTGGAAATAGCATACAGTTTATTTTCAGATGACATAATTATAGTATAGGTGTGGCATACATATATGCATATGTTGAAGCAATACAAATTGGAGGGAACAGCAAGAAAATTGGGACAAAGAACTGACTGAAACAGTAAAATTCTCCAAATACAAAATCCTTTGCTTTGAAAAACTTTATAAAAAGACTCAGAAAAAGACATTAAGACATGTATGGCAGAATGCATGAACTTGGGTGGGGGGCATGGAAAGGGAAAACAGTCTATTTGGACTGAGAAATTATGTATGAAATGCACAAAAAGTCCAATAAAACATTTTTTAAAAGAAAAGGAAAAAAACTGTCCTTTCCATTTACAATTCTGTTTGCCAGTGCTTTAATTTTAGCTCTGTTCTCATCCACAAGGTTTGTCACACCTCCTTTTCCCCTCTAATGTGCAAGCTGTACCTAGTATTGCAGTAAAACAGTATAAGATGAAACATCAAAAGAGAGTCTGTTTCCTTCCTCTTGGTAAACGGTCTTTCTAGCTGGCTATAGGAAGAGTTAGTGGGTATACTAGTTCTTTTTCCTTTCAAAGAAATAAACTACATTACTTCAGTCAATGAGTTAAAGCACATGCACTGCAAAATGCACAACATCACATTCTCTTATTACTACTGCTTGACTACACCTATTATTGCAGGCAAGAAGTAGTACATGCCATTTCAAATCTGATCTAGGACTTTACTTTCTCTTTGGGAATGATTGTATTCCAGCTGTTTTCAAATCACCGAGCTTTATTGCAGTACTTTTTTCTTCTAATAGGCAACTACTGAATTCAAAGAGTGTAAGACAGCACATCAAAAGAGAGTCAATTTTTTTCTTCTTACTAAATATTCTTTCTAGCTGACTGTAGGAATATGTAGTAAATACAGTAGTTCTTTTTCCCTTCAAAGAAATAAACCACATTAGTCAATGAATTAAAGCAGACATACTGAAGATTGAGTGTGTTCAACATCGCATTCCCTTATTACTACTGCTTTACTACACATATCACAGCAGGCAAGCAGTAATATTTGCCATTTCTACTCTGATCTAGCACTTTCTCTTTGCAAATTATTGTATTCCAGCTGTGTTGAAATCACAGAGCTTTATGACAGGTACTTTTGACTTCCCAAAGGTAAGCACTGCATCAAACAGTGTAAGAGAAGAGAGTCTATTTCCTTCGTCTTAGTAAACGTTCTTTCTACCTGACTATAGAAATACATAGTACCTACAGTAGTTGGCTTTCCCTTCAAGGAAATAATCTACGTTCCTTCAGTCAATGAGTTAAAGCAGACACACTGCAAACTGAATGTGTGCAACATCGCATTCTCTTATTACTACTGCTTGACTACACATTACAGCAGGGAAGAAGTAGTACTTGTCATTTCTAATATGATCTAGCACTTCACTTTCTCTATTTGAATTACTGTATTCCAGCTGTGCTGAAGTAACAGAGCTTCATGACAGGTATTTTGACTTCCAGTAGGCAAGTACTGCAGTCAAACAGTATAAGAGAAGAAGTGAGTCTATTTTCTACTTCTTAGAATACATGGTACTTATGGTAGCTCCTTTTCCCTTCAAAGAAATAAACTACATTACTTGATTCACACACTGCAAATTAAATGTGCGCAACATCGCATTCTCTTATTACTACTGCTTTACTACACATGTTAAGGCAGGCAAGCAATAGTGCTTGCCATTTCTAATTGGATCTAGCACTTTATTTTCTCTTTGTGAATAACTGTGTTCCAGCTGTGTTGAAATCACAGAGCTTTATCACAGGTACTTTTGACTAACAGTAGGCAAGTACTGAGGTCAAATGTTCTTTCTAGCTGACTTGTAAGAATACATAGTACACACAGTAGTTCCTTTTCCCTTCAAAGAAATAAACTACATTACTTCAGTCAATGAAGTAAAGCAGACACACCGCAGACTGACTGTGTGCAACACTGAATTCTCTTAGTACTGCTGGTTTACTACACATATTACACCAGGCAAGCAGTAGTGCTTGACATTTCTAATTTAATCTAGCACTTTATTTTCTCTTTGTGAATGATTGTATTCCAGGTATATTTAAATCCCAGATTTATCACAAGTACTTTTGACTTCATATAGGCAAGTCCTGCTGTCAAACAGTATAAGAGAAGAGGGCATTTCCTTCTTAGTAAACATTCTTTCTAGCTGACTGTAGAAATACATGGTACGTACAGTAGTTCTTTTTCCCTTCAAATAAATAAACTACATTACTTCAGTCAATGTGTTAGAGCAGATGCACTGGAAATTGAGTCTGTGCAACATCACATTCTCTTACTAATACTGCTCTACTAGACGTATTATAGCAGGCAAGCAGTAGTGCTTGCCATTTCTAATCTCATGTAGCACTTTACTCTCTCCTGGTGAATTGTTTGTATTCCAACTGTGCTGAAATCATAGAGCTCCCCACAGGTACTTTTGACTTCCAGTAGGCAAGTACTGCAGTCAACCAGTATAAGAGAAGAAGAGAATGCATTTCATTCCTCTTGGTAAAAGGTTCTTTCTAGCTGACTATAGGAATACATACTGCGTTTTCCTTTCAAGTAAATGAACTATATTACTTCAGTCAGTGCATTGAAGCAGAGGCAAGTTAGAGTGTATGCAACATTGTATTCTCTTTCAGTACTGCTCTACTACACATATTACACCAGGTAAGCAGTAGTGCTTGCCATTTCTAATCTGATGTAGCACTTTACTCTCTCCTAGTGAATGACTGTATTCCAGGTGTGTTGAAGTCACAGAGCTTTATCATAGGTACTTTTGACTTCATGTACACAAGTACTACAGTCCAACAATATAAGAGAAAAAGAATCTATCTCCTTCTTAGTAAACTTGTTCTTTCTAGCTGACTGGTGGAATACATAGTGTGTACAGTAGTTCTTTTTTCCTTCAAGGAAATAAACTACATTATTTGTGTCTAAGACACTGCAAATTACATGTGCTCAACATTACATTCTCTTGTTAATGCTGCTTAACTACACATATTACACCAGGCAAGCAGTAGTGCTTGACATTCCTAATCTGATATAGCACTTTATTTTCTCTTTGCCAATGATTGTATTCCAGGTATATTGAAATCCCAGAGATTTATCACAGGTACTTTTAATTTCATATAGGCAAGTCCTGCCATCAAACAGTATGACAGAGGTTTATGTCAGGTAGTTTGACGTGATACAGGAAAGTCCTGCAGTCAAACAGTATAAGAGAAGAGAGTCTATTTCCCTCTTAGTAAACATTCCTTCTAGCAGACTGTCGAAATACATAGTAGTAAGCACAGTAGTTCTTTTTCCCTTCAAAGAAATAAATTGTATTTTGGTTCAGTCAATGAGTTAAAGCAGATTTGCTGCTAATGGCATGTGTACAAGATCACACGCTGTAATTACTATCCCCTGACTACACAGATTTCTCAGGCAAGCAGTAGTAGACTTCGTTTCCAATCCGTTTCAGCAGTATACTTTCTCTTTCCTAATGCTTTTATTCCACTAGGTTTAAATCCCGTAGTTTTACGACAGGTACTTCTAATTTTTAAGTGCTGCTGTCAAACATCATAGTAAACATTCTTTCTAGCTGAATGTAGGAAGAAGTACCACCTGCACTAGTTCTTTTATCCATCAAAGAAAATACTTCTACTCTCCTCAGTATTTCTCAGGCCAGAAGTAGTAGATGTTGTTTCAAATCTGTTATAGCTTATGATTTTATTCCTCTGTGTTTAAATCCCCGATGATTTAAACAGGTACTTTTGACCTTTAATAGTTAAGTAATTCTGTCAAACAGTATAAGATGATGCATCAAAAGAGCATTTATTTCCTTCCTCTTAGTAAACATTCTTTCTAGCTGACTAGAGGAAGAAGTAGTATGTGTGCTAGTACTTTTACCCTTCAAAGAAATATGCTTTCACTTTCCTTCAGTCAATGAGTTAAAGCAGATTAACTATGAATGGCATGTGTACAACATGGCATTCTCTAATTACTGCTGCTTGACTACATGTATTTCTCAGGCAAGCAGTAGTGGATTCCACATAAAATCTGTTCTAGCAGTTTCCTTTCTCTTTGCTAATGGTTTTATTCCACTGTGTTTAAATCCATTAGCTTTATCACAGGTACAGGGTTAGGATTAGTGTTAGGCTTAGGGTTAGAGTTAGGGTCAGGGTCAAGGTTAGGGTTAGAGTTAGGGTAGGGTTAAGTTTAAGGTTAGGGTTAGGGATAGGATTAGGGTTAGGTTAGGATTTGGGTTAGGGTTAGGGTTAGGGCTGGGGTTAGAGTTCAAATAGTTAAGTACTGCTGTCAAAGAATAAGATGATGAGTCAAAAGAGCATCTTCCTCCTTCTAGCTGACTATAGGAAGAAGTAGTGCATGCACTATTTGCTGTGAATGGCATGTGTTCAATATGGCATTATCTTATTGTATAGACATATTTCTCAGACAAGGAGTAGTAGCGTTCTTTTCCAATCTCTTCTAGCAGTTTACTTTCCCTTTGCTAATGATTTTCTTCCATTTTGTTTAAATCCACCAGCTTTACCACAGGTACATCAGTAGGTTTAGTGTTAGGGTTATTTTTAGGGTTAGGGTTAGGGTAGCAAGTTTAGGGTTAGGAATAAAGTTAGGTTTAAATTTCTAATACTTAAATCAAACAGTATAAGATGATGTATCAAAAGAGCATCTATTATCTTCTTGTTAACAAACATTCTTTCCAGCTGAGTATAGGAAGAAATAATATGTACACTAGCTCTTTTACACTTAAAAGAAATATACTTGTACTTTCCTTTAGTTGATGAGTTAAAGCAGATTTGCTGTGAATGGCATGTGTACAACACGGCATTCTTTAATTACTAGTGCTTGACTACATGTATTTCTCAGGCAAGCACTGGTAGATGCCATATAAAATGTGTTCTACCAGCTTCCTTTTGAGGCAAGCATATTCCCCCACTCCTTGCCCAGGCAAACTGGGATTGTTGAGGGAGTGTCCAAGTGGATTTTTTGGAGAACCTTTAGAACCGAAAGGGAAGAATGAGGTAGACTTCCAATATATAAACAACATTGAAAGCCTAAAACCTAGACAAGTCAACACCCCATAAACAAGGAGAAAAAAAGCATCTGAAGGAGGCAAGCAAAGCAAAGCTTCAGCACACCGAAGAGGCATTTGTGATTCATGTCAGAATAGAGGCAAAAAAAGGGAAACCGACATGCCAGGGACAAGACGAAGGGACAATATGCAGGATAATTCCACACCAAGCTGGACCAACCCTGTGGGAGATTCCTACAGTGGGATCCCCCTGGGCATGACCCAGGATACAGATCAGGAACAATTGCAGACATATTCAGATAAATCAAAGACTATAAAGAACAAGTCAGAGAACTAAGGAGAGAGACTGAAAAACTCAAGAAGGACCTAGAGGGAGAGAATGACAAACTTTGGAAAGAACTAGATGGAGAGAATGACAAACTCTGGAAGGAAGTGGAAACACTGAAAAAGGAAACCAACCAGAGAAACAAGGAGTTACAGGAAGATTGAGAAGCTCCAAAAGGAAGTGGAAATACTAAAGAAATCACAGGATGAAATGAAAAAGGAAATGGAATACTCATCCAATCAAGAGGAAAGAAATGGAAAAAGCCTCAGAAATAGAATGGAGTAACCAGAACAAACAATATCAGACAAGGAAGATAACACAGAGCAACTAAAAAGCTCAAGTATAGATTATGAAAAATTTAAAAATACACAAAAGTGGAACAACCAGGCAATATGGGATACTATGAAAAAGTTAAACCTCTGCATCATAGGAATAGAGGAAGGAGAAGAATCCCAAGAGAATGGTATTGATCAGATCTTCAACAGAATAATAAATGAAAATTTCCCCAAAGTAAAAGAAGACAAACCCATACAAATACAAGAAGCACATAGAACTCAAAACAGACAAGATTAGAAAAGAAACTCCCCATGCCATATCATAGTTAAAACGCTCCCCAAACAAAGACAAAATTATGAAAGCCACAAGAGAAAAACAAGATACATATAAGGGGAAAACACATCAGAATTACAACTGACTTCTTAGTGGAAACTATGGAACAAAAAGAACATGGAGCAAAGCATTAAAAAAGACTATAGGTTACTATACCCAGCAAAATGTCAATTATAGTTGAAGGAGAGAGAAAAATCTTCCATGACATAAACAAGATGATAGAATACATGTCTGGAAAACCAACCCTTCAGAAAATACTTGAAGCAATTCAAAGGACAGAAGAGAGGAGAAACTATCCCCAGGCACCTAGAAAAAGAAATTAATAAAAACATAACTGCAGAAGTAGAAACTGAGACTAAAAATGCAAATGGACCATAACGTGAAAGGAAGCAACACACATCTTTCAGTTATAACCTTAAATATTAGTATACTAAACTCCCCAATCAAAAGACATGGACTGAGAGATTGGATCAGGAAACAGAACCCATCTCTGTGCTGTCTAAAATAAACCTATTTCACTCTCAAGTATAGGCACCAAGTGAAGGTGAAGGGGTGGAAAAAATATTCCAAGTAAATGGTACCCAAAAGAAAGCAGGTGTTGCTGTTTTAATATCAGACAAAATAGACTTCAAAGTAAAAGAAATAAGAAGAGACAAAGAGGGCCATTACATCTTTATCAAAGGAACAATTGCCCATGAAGATTTCACAATCATGAATATATGCACCAAACTCTGGTGCACCAAACTTTATAAAGACAAATCACCAGGACCTCAAGGCACAGATTAACCCCCACATACTCATAGTAGGTGACTTGAATACCCCAATAAGTCTTTTGGACAGATCAATCAGACAAAGAGTAAACAGAGAGACATCTGACCTGAATGATACAATACACCAAATGGACATCACAGACATCTATCAAATATTCCACCCAAGTACCAGCGAATGCACTTTCTTCTCAGCACCCACAGAACATTCTCTAAAGTCAACCACATAGAGGGTCACAGAAAAACCTCCACAAATACAAAAACATTGAAATAATTTTATGCATTTTATCAGATCACAGTGCAATAAAGCTCAATATCAACACCAGGATAAGACCTACTATCTACAAGAACACATAGAGACTAAACAACACTGTCCTGAATAATGAATGGATCAAGGAATTAATAAAGAAAGAAATAAGAGCATTCCCGGAATCAAATGACAATGATAATACAACACAACAAAACATATGGGATACTTTAAAAGCAGTCCTAAGAGGGAAGTTTATAGCCCTGAGTACCTAAATCAGAAAAACAGAAAGAGCACAAGTGAACAATCTAACACTGCAGCTAAAAACACTTGAGAGACAACAACAAATGGACCCTAAATGTGACAGACAGGAAGAAATAACAAAATTCAGAGCAGAAATCAATGAACTAGAAACAAAGAAAACAATACAAAAAAAATAATAAATGAATCCAAAAGTTGGTTCTTTGAGAGAATAAACAAGATAGACCCCTAGCCCAGTTAACCAAAAGAAAGAAAGAGCAACTCCAAATCAATAGAATCTGTGATGAAAGGGGACATATCACAACAGACAATGAAAAGATCCAATCATACGGGAATACTTCAAAAACCTATACTCTATTACGTTTGAAAACCCAGGAGAAATGGCTGAATATCTGAAATCCTGGGAATCACAAAAGCTTAGCCAAGAAGAGATTGATAGCTTAAACAGACCCATAATATATGAAGAAATTGAAGATGTAGTAAGAAGCCTCAACTAAGAAAACCCAGGCCCAGATGGTTTCATAGCAGAATTCTATAAAACATTTCAAAAAGACTTACAATCATTATTACTCAAATTGTTCAGAAGGATCCAAGCAGAGGGAAATCTCCCAAATTCCTTCTATGAAACCAGCATCATTCTAACACCAAAACCATGCAAAGATACAACCAAAAAGGAGAACTATAGACCCATCTCATTAATGACCACAGATGCAAAAATTATCAACAAAATACTTGCAAACTGCATACAGACCCACATCAAAATCATGACCAAGTTGGATTCATACCAGAGATGCAGGAATGATTCAACATATGAAAATCAATAAATATCATAAAACACATAAGTGGACTGAATGACAAAACCACACTATCATCTGAACTGATGCAGAAAAAGCCTTTGACAAAATCCAACATCCCTCCATGTCCTAGAGGGAGTTGGATTGGAGAGATCATTCCTCAATGTAATCAAAGCCATATATCAGGAACCCCCCCCCCAAAAGGAAACCCACAGCCAACATCATCCTAAATGGAGAAGAGACAGAAGCATTCCCCTTAAAGGTAAGAACTCAGCAAGGCTGCTCCAATCACCACTCCTCTTCAATACAGTTCTTGAAACACTTGCTAGTGCAATAAGGAAAGAAAAGGAATTGAAGGAGTACTAATTGGAAAAGAGGAAGTCAAGCTATCCCTTTTTGCTGATGATATGATTGTTTACCTAAGGGGTGCAAACTCCACCTGAAAACTGCTAGAAATGATTAAGCGTTTCAGTAAAGTGGCAGGATACAAAATTAACCTAGAAAAATCAGTAGGGGCAGGTGGGCCAGTCGGGAGCAGAGAACCCTGGGAGGTGAGGCACACAGACTTCAACTAGAATTGGATAGAGGTTGCTTCTGGGGCAAGGCAGAGAGTTGGCGCACAGGCCCTTGAGCAGGTGGGACAGTCAAGAGCAGAGAGCCCTGGGAGGTGAGGTACACAGACTTTAACCAGAATTGGATAAAGGTTGCTTCTGTGACAAGGCAGCGAGCTGGGGCACAGGGAACCAGCATGTGGGATAAGCAAACAAGCCCCCCCCCCCGCCAACTGGAACTCCAGATTGAGGTTCCAATAAGTCCTACAACCAACCCAGAAGAACTGGCTGGCAGCAGAGGACCTACAGTGCTCAGAAGGTGTCATTTGGACTGTTGCCCACCTAGTTCTTGCAAAACAGAAAGGGAAGAGTGAACTATATCTTCCAATATATAACCGAAACTGAAAACCAGAAACCTAAGCAAGTCAATACTCCATAAATAAGGAGACTACAAGGTAGGCACCTGAAGGAATTAAGGAAATAAATCCTCCAACACAGTGAAGAGACACTAGAGATTCAAACCAGAAAACAGGCAAAAAGTAAAGGACATGCCAAAAGCACAACACAAAAACAATATGGGAAAAGCCCAGAATAACCCCACAGCAAACTCTACAGAGCCTGTGGAGGACTCCGTCAATTGGCCCTCTGTAGAGATAGCCAAGGATACAGAATGTAAATTAGGAATCACAGATATATTCAAAGAAATCATAGAACTAAGATGAGAGAATGAAAAACTCAGATAGTACCTAGAAGGAGATAATGAGAAACTCTGGAAAGAAGTGGAAACACTGAAAAGAACCCATACTGAAATGAAAATGGAAACCAACAAATGGAAAAAGGAGCTTCAAGAAAAGATTGAGAAGCTCCAAAAGAATGTAGAAATAATAAAGAAAACACAAGATGAAATAAAAAAGGAAATCGAACACTCATCCAATCAACAGGAAAGAATGGGAAAAAAGCCCCAGAGGCAGAATGGAGGAGGCAGAAAAAAGAATATCAGACCTAGAAGATAACACAGAACAACTAAAAAGCTCAAGTAAAGATTATGAAAAGTTTAAAAATAGACAATGGAATAACCAGAAAATGTGGGACACGACAAATAGATCAAACCTCTGCATCATAGGAATAGAGGAAGGAGAAGAATCCCAAGAGAATGGTATTGATCAGATCTTCAACAGAATAATAGCTGAAAATTTCCCCAAACTAAGAAAAGGCAAACCCACACAAATACAAGAAGCACCTAGGACACCAAACAGACTAGACCAGAGAAGAAATTCTCCCCACCATATAATACTTAAAACATTAGATACCCAAAACAAAGACAAAAATTCTGAAAGCCAGAAAAGTAAAACAACAAATTACATAGAAGGGGATACCCATCAGAATTACAGCTGACTTTTCGGCACAAACTATGAAAGCAAGAAGAATGTGGACCAAAGCATTCCCAATGCTAAATGACTATCAGTGCCAACCCAGGTTACTATACCCAGCCAAAATGTCAATTCTAGTTGAAGGAAAGAGAAAAATCTTCCATGATGTAAACAAGATGAAAGAATACATGTCCGGCAAACCAACCATTTAGAGAATACTTGAATCAATTCAAAGGACAGAGGAGGAAAGCAACTAACCCCAGACACCTCAAAACAGAAACTAATAAAAGCAGAACTGCAGAAGTAGAAACCTAGACTAAAACTGCAAATGGATAATAATGTGAAAGGAAGCAACACACATCTCTCAATTATCACCTTAAATATTAATGAACTAAACTCTCTCTAATCAAAAGGCATAGACTAGGAGGATGGATTAGGAAACAGAATCCATCTATATGCTGTCTACAAGAAACCCATCTCACCCTTAAGGATAGGCACCAACTTAAAATGAAAGCATGTAAAAAAATTATTCCAAGCAAACAGTATCAAAAAGAAAGAAGAAGTTGCTATTTTTTTAATTTTATTTATTTCTGTATGTGTATGAATGTACTGCCTGCATGCAAGTTTGTGCACCCGTGTCATGCAATGCCACGGAGGTCAGAAGAGGGTGTCAGATTCTCCTGGAACTGGAGTTCTCCTGGAGTTGGTGTTTCAGACAGTTCTCGGCCACCATGTGGGTGCTGGGGATCGAACCTGGGTCCTCTGTAAGAGCGGTCAGCATTCTTAACTGCTAGGCCATCTCTCCAGCCCCCAGGAGTTGCTATTTTAATATCAGACAAAATAGACTTCAAAGTAGAAACAATTAGAAGAGACAAAGAGGGCCATTACGTCCTTATCAAAGGGAAAATTAACAATGAAGACTTCACAATAATGAATATATATGCACCAAACTCTGGTCCACTGATCTTTATAAACACTACTCTACAGGCCCTTAAGGCACAGATTAACCCCAGTACACACATAGTAGGGGATTTCAATACCTTACTCAGTCCTTTGGACAGATAAACTGGGCAAAGAATAAACACAGATATCTGAACTGAACAATACAGTACAGCAAATGGACCTCACAGACATCTTCTGAATATTCCACCCAAGCACCAGAGAATATGCTTTCTACTCAGCACCCCATGGAACATTCTCCAAAATTGACTACATACTTGGACACAGAAAGAAACCTTGACAAATACAAAATAATTGAAATAATTTCATGCATTCTATCAGACCATAGCTCAATAAAGCTCAATATCAACACCACAACAAGTCCTGCTACCTACAAGAACACATGGAGACTAAACAACACACTCCTGAATAATGAATGAGTCAAACAGGAAATAAAGAAAGAGATAAAGGCATTCCTGGAACTAAATGACAGTGACAGTACAACACAAAAAAACCAAAAAACTCAATGGAGGAAAGACAGCATCTTCAGCAAATGGTGCTGGAAAAACTGGGTCACCACTTGTAGAAAAATAAAATTCAACCCCTACCTCTCATCCTGCACAAAAATCAACTCCAAATGGATCAAAGACCTCAATTTAAAGCACAAAACCCTGAAGGTGTTAGATGAAAAAATTGGCAGCAACTTACAAGACATAGGTGTAGAAAGAGACTTTCTAAATTGGACAGCAGCTGCACAGGAAATAAGGTCAACAATTGACAAGTGCGACCTTATTTAACTCAAAAGTTTTTGTACAGCAAAAGAAACAATAAGGGAAGTGAAGAGAAAGCCCACAGAGTGGGAGGAAACCTTCAATGCTGATTCATCTGACAGAGCATTAACTTCCAGAATATATAAACTACTCAAAAAACAAAGGAGCAAGAAAACAAATGACACACTCAAAAGATGAGTAAAGAGCTGAGCAGAGAATTCACAAGCGAGGAAATGGAGATGGCTGAGAAACATCTTAAAAAGTGTTCAACATCGCTAATAATTAAGGAAATGCAAATTAAAACCACTTTAAGATATCATCTCACCCCGATAAGACTGGCTAGGATCAAGAAAACAAATGATACCAAATGCTGGAGAGTTTGTGGGGAAAGGGGAACACTCATCCCCTGCTGGTGGGAATGCAAACTTGTACAACCACTATGGAAAGCAGTATGGAGAACCCTTAAAATACTCAAAATGAGCCTACCACTTGACCCAGCCATACCACTTCTGGGTATATACCCATCAGACTCTTCCTACAGCAGAGATACATGTACAGCCATGTTCGTTGCTGCTCTCTTCACAATGCAAAGAGCTGGAACCAACCCAGATGCCCCACAACTGATGGGTGGATACAGAAAATGTGGTACATCTACACAATGGAGTACTATGCAGTGGTAAAGAAAAATGACATCATGAAATTTGCGGGTAAATGGTTGAAACTAGATTTTATGCTAAGTGAAGTAACACAGTCCCAGAAAAGCAAAAGATGAATGGTATCCCTCATCTGTGGATGCTAGTACCAAGTACCTAGGTATAAGACAAAATGAGCAATGTTAATATTATACTCCTCACAATCTAAAGACAAATGTGCTCTTGTATTGGGAATCCCTACACAGGTTCTAGAGCTGACCTAACACGTACTCTTAGACCTTGGACTTTTAATATATTATGGAGGACATGTGTGCATCTTTTAGAGTAATATGGGATTAAAAGAGAAAGAAGTGAATTAAGAAATATGCTATGGAAATAACATACAATTTGTTTCCAAAGGATACAATGTTAATATAGGTGCAATGTAACAGGCTGGTGCAACTTAGCCTTTCTTGGTGCTTAACAACCATACCTGAAGTCCCTACCAATTTGGCCTAGGGACCTGAGGGACAACTTTTTTCCTTGCTCTCAGAGGCCAACCAAGTCTCAGGGGATTATACATGGGGGCCTCTCTTAAAAGTCCTGCAGAGGTGGGTCACCACTCTTACACTTCAGAAAGGTCTTGGAGAACCACTAATGAGACTTCAGCCAGTGTCAAGTCTATAAAGAGGAATGTCTGCTCATCCTTCAGAAAACTAAGCCTGGTCTAGCAAGACCTGATTTTGTCCTCATGTGGATGGAACTGGTGGATGAGGAGCCGAAATAAGCAAGGGGCTCCCCCTCTCCCCCCCAAAAAACCCCGAGAGACCCCTTAGGATCAGATCCTCAACTGACCTCAACAAAACAAAACCTTGGTTAATCTGGGCTATCTGTATGGCTTTAAGCATCCAGAAGGAAAGTACCACCAGAAATAAATAATAAGACCAGAGAACCTGTAATGCAAACACAAAACTTGAGATCTTAGTAAAAAGACAAGAGAGAGAGAGAGAGAGAGAGAGAGAGAGAGAGAGAGAGAGAGAGAGCAGTTTTTTGGCCTGTCTACAATTCTCACAGGCAGGTGCATATGCTCTGTAGATGCCACTGTTTTAGACATCCTCAAAGACATGAGATACAGCTTATTTTATTTTTTAGCCTTCCAATGTGGACTGAGGACTGCTGAGATACTCAGCTTATGAACTAAGAAGCTAACGGAAATTCAGCCTCTTCAGAAGATGGACTGACATTGTTGTATCACCTTGGCAGTATCATTGAGGCCAATGCAGGGGGATCATGACACGACGTGTGCTTACTGGACTTCATTTGGGGGCACAATATTTAAAGCAGAAGCATGTCAATAAGGGTTTCCTTCTGCAAAAGGTTTTTTTTTATAATGTAATGTCTTAATCATAAGCTACCATCAAATATTTTAGGAATATCTTTAATGTTTAGATAGTATATTAACAGCATGCAATAATTACATCATAGGTTCTCAAGCAGAGGCAGCCTATTGCAAGGTCCTTCTCTGCTGCTGTTATCATAGGATGTTTAAAGTTAGAAAACTGAGTAGAAACACTGCATATTGTAGAAATGCACATTGCTCAATAATACTTGAGTTGTTGTAATATTAGACTATCCATTTGGTTGTTACAGAAAATCCTTAACTGTAATTGATGGTTGTTGCCGTAATAGTATATTGGCTGTATTTCTACCTCTAGTAATGGGCTTTATGTGCTAGATTTCAATATCCTTGAGCCTCGGCTAGTGCACAGTCTTTTTAAAAAGAAACATGGTTTACTTGCACAAAACTGATCAGATTTGAGATATCGTTAATGCCCTTGAAATGGTTTTTGTGGGTGTGAAACAAACGGTGAGAATTTGAACTGTTCCCTTATTATAGTATTGAAATTAAGTCTACTTAATCTATCAAATCATGTTCACACCCTGATTTTATGTACTTGTATCTATCAATAAACATGTGGAAAAAAAAGAAAACCAATGACAGTTTATTTATGGAAACACAAAAATGTCAACAGGAGCATAAATAATAAATAAATAAACAAAATTACAGTATCCGGTACACAACTTTCATTAATAACTTTAAATATCTATGGCTTATGTCATCACGTAGATATTGTACGTCACCAGGTGTGATGGTTAATCCTGGGTGTCAACTTGACTGGACTAAGGGACAAATAAGAGAAAAAGGGTCTTCTGATTGGACTGCCTCAACCCGGATGGCCCACCCCAAATGTGGGCGTTACCTTCTGCCGGCAGGCAGTATTTGAGGCCACAGCAGAAGGAGCTGGTCCCTTTTTTTCTCCTGCGGCTTGCCTCTCTCATCTGGTGAGTTTGTCTTGCTGCTGTGATCAACCTTTCGGATCCCAGCATGTACTGAGACCGGCAGATCTCCTGGAACCCATTTGGGCCTTCAGCACTGGATTGGGACTACTGAGACATCCAGCCTTGCAGACTGAGCAGTTCCCTGGATTCTCATCTCGGCCTTTCCAGTGTGGTGCAGCTACTGTTGGAATCCTTGAACTCTGTCACGTGAGCAAATCAATAAATTGTATATAGCTATATATATTCATCCTGTTGCTTCTGTTTCTTTAGATAACCCTGACTAATACAGATTTTGGTACCAGAAGTGGTTCTAGAGAAACAGAATTGAAAGGATGAATTTCTTTAGTGGGCTTGGTACTCTCTGGAGTCAGCTCTCCAACTCAATGAAGCTTAGAGTTACTGAAGGCTTTCCTGGTGGCATGAAGAGGAATGATAATCCTTGGTGCAGACTATTTGATGTAATTATGAAGATAGATCCATTTGACTCACCAGACTTGCCTCTTGTGAGAAGCCAGGAATTTAGTGACTCTATATACAAAACATTTGAGAAATTGCGAAAAAATAAGGAAAATAATGATGTTGCCCTGTTGCTCCTAGCATGTCTGGATAAACTGATAGAGGAAAATAAGGAGCTCGGTGATAAAAATGACCAGCTCCGGATTCGAAACAACAGTTTAAAGGTTTCCAAGTGTGCCCTGGAAGAGAATCTTCTCTCCAGTAGCCAAAGAGCTAAAGCTGCAGAAAATCAAGCTGGAGCCCTTATTATACGATTAGCTGATTTACAACGCAAATTTAATTCCCAGCCACGAAAAGTGTCAGCAGTTAAAGTGAGAGCACTGGTGGGGAAAGGATGGAACCCTGAAACTTGGGATGGAGATGTGTGGGAGAACCATGATGATGAAGATTTTGAACCCTCGGATTCTGAGGGATTTTCTTTATCTGAGGAATTAATCTCCCCACACCCTGCAAATCCCTCCTCCCCACCCTTGTCTGAGGAAACTAATCTCCCCCTCCCAGTGGGAGATAATGTCCCTCAGGGCCCAACAATTGTTGCCTCTAGACCTATAACCAGATTGTAGTCTAAGCAAGCCCCTCAAGGTGAGATAGAAAGTGCGGTCCACAAGGAGGTGCATTATACCACTAAAGAAATTAATGGTGCTGACGGTGGAGTCTTGCTTGACTCAGGGAGACCCATATTTGCTTACACCTCACCTGCCTGGAAATACTGTGCAGCAGAGGCAGCCATGTGCCTGTATATCCCAAATCTAATTGGCTATTGGCTCTCCCCTTGGAGAAATAACCCATGGCTGATGCCACAAGCTTACATCCTCTACAGGTTAGATGTTATAAGCCACAGTAAGACCCTGTCATATTTAACAAAGTATGTGCTGCATATAAAATTGTAGTTCCAGAAAGAAAATACAGGAGACATTTTTGGCAGCAGCTGGGATATTTTTGATAAAGAGTCTGGCAGCAGTTTCCCACAGCCAGTGCTTTTGCCTGATGCTCAAGTTGTAAAAGCTCATATGGACTGATGTTTTGCGCAGAGGACTTCCCTCTCCCAAGACATGAAGACCTAATGTAGAATGGTGGCCTGGCTTTTAAATGGTGAATAGTTATATCATATCTCGCCACAGTGAAAAAAGTCCAAAATAAGGGGGGCAGACAGCAAAATAGGCAGAATGTAACAAGTATTAGGAGTGCTGAAAAGAGGTACAGGCTAGTGGAGTAGATGAGGGATGGGGTGGGGGGAGAGAGGCTGTTTCGTGGCAGAGGAGAGGCTTATCCTTGTCCTGAGAATAAGGAAGATCTAAGTAGCACTTAACGGAGGAGGCCTGTGCAGCACTTCTACCCAAGAAACCCAGAAGAATGCACGTCCCCTTCACTGCCAAGATCTCACGAGCCACAGCGTTATTTTATCCTTCTCGAGGCGCTGTTTGAAGGGAGAAATTAGTGGAAGGAAAACGCTCTATATTTACTAAACTAACCAACACAGTCCAGGGTAGACGAAAAATCGGCACCAACTGTGCGTGGACAACGTGGACGCGCCGATGCCATCCCTTCCAATTTTGGCAGCCAGATTCGGCAATTTCANTAACAGTGGGGAAAATTGTAATTCATGGATTAACATATCCAAACATGTGTCTATGCTAAGTAACCTACCATAACTATAGTGCTGCTTAAATACCTCTATATTAATTGCTTGTTCTTCATTAGTCTGATCGAACGGTTTTCTTACTGGACAAACTGTCAGCCATGAAACGGAAAACAGCCAGAATTGGACCAGAGTCCAAGTCAAACAGCTCCAGAGAGAGTGGACTGTTTTACCTCTCATCCACCTGTGCCCCTTTTCTAAGCCTAGGGAACAACCTGCGGAAGAGGGGGCGTGGTAGATAGGTACGTAGAATGATAGATTGTAAGGGCTTCGATTGGGGGTGAATGGTGAACCTACAGCCAATGTTCTGGACACTTATTTTATCAACTTTATTGAAAAAACAACCTGTCCACCCCCACGAATGGGGGGCTGTAGGTGTTTGGGCAAAACACCCTGCAGATAGGTTTTGCAGAAGGCGCTTGTTACTCATGGATTATCACTTATAGCTAAAAAAATGAAAAAAAAAAAAAAACTGAGAGAAAGCTGCAGGGACCAGTCTTATGGCCGGAATGCATGATCTGGATGGGGTGGGGGGGGGGGGGAGGGAATAGGGAAATACGCCTGAACTGACTTGGAAAAAATGTATGAAATGCACAAACGCATCAATAAAATTCATTAAAAAAAAAAAAAAAAGAAAATTAATGAGTTTGCTGATTTCTGACAGAAGCCTAAAGAATATGTGTGGGAATGGTTTCATTCACGTGGTGCTGGCTTTAGAGGCATGAAGTTTGCAAGAGTGAAGGGGTCATCAGTTCTTCCTCCATGGTTTCAGAGTGCTGCCAAGGTCAGGCAGAGTGCTGCAGGGGCATCCCTGAATAAAGAAGGCCCTGATAGGTCATTGCATGAAGCTGTGAATGTGAAGCCTGGTTGGCAGCAGAGATCCCAAGAAGACTTTCGAGATGCCAGACCTGTGAGATATTTGCCAAGGAGAGCTGCATACAGGGAGTGGTACCAGCCTAAAAAAGAGATGTATGTTGCAAGCAAAGCTGGAAGAGCTGAGCCATCTAAGCCCTTTGGAATTCAAGTCCCAGAAGTTGCATGTGGAGCTACTGGACTTGGCGTTTGCCCTGCTGGTTTTCAGTCTTGTTTTGGTCCAGTATTTCCTCACTATGCCTCTATTCCTCCCTTTTGGGATGGGAACATGTATTTGGTTCCACTGTATGTTGGGAGTATGTAATTTGTCTTTTGATTTTACAGGAGCTTACAGTTTAGGAGATTTGCCTGAATCTCAGAAGAGACTTTGGACTGTAGACTTTTGAATGGCATTGAAACTGATAAAGACTATGGGGACTTTTAAAATTGGACTAAATGCATTTTGCATTTTATATGGTCAGGAGCCTATGGGGGCCAGGGAGTGGAATGTGGTGGTTTGAATGGTTATCCCCCATAGGCTGTAAGTATTCAGACATTTGTCTCCAGTTGGTGGCACTGTTTTCGGAGGTCTTAGAAGGTGTGACCGTGCTAGAGGAAGTACATAATTGGGGGTAGGCTTAGTGAGTTTAACAAGCCTCGTGGTCTCCAGTCTCTCTCTCTCTGCTTCCTGTGCTCTTTGTGAGATGTGACCCTCAGCTTGCTGCTCCAGCTCCAGCCACCATGCCTCCCACCACAATGGACTCTAATTCCCTGGAACCATCAATTGTAAGCCCAAATAAAGTCTTCCTTTTATAAGTTCCTTGGTCATGGTGTTTTATCACAGCAACAGAAAAGTGACTAATACAGCCTCAAAAACAATAAAATACCTAGGAACCACCCTAACCAAAGACACCAAAGGTCTCTTCTTTTTTTTTGTTTTTCAAAGATCTCTTTAAAAAAACCTTTAAACCCCTGAAGAAAGAAATTGAAGAAGACATCAGAAGATGGAAAGACCTCCCATGCTCATAGATTGGGAAAGTTAACATAGTAAAAATGTTAATTCTACCTAAACCAATAAACGGACTCAACGTGATTCCAATTAAAATCCCTGAGTTTCTTCAGAGGCTTGGAAAAAAGTCCTTAATTTCATATGGAAAAACAAAAGACCCCAATAGCCAAAGCAACCCTGAGCGAAAAGAGCAATACAGTGAGGATCTCTATACTAGACTTCAAACTATACTACAGGGCTATAGTCATAAAAACAGTTTGGTACTGGCACAAAACAGACCTGTTGACCAATGGAACAAAACTGAAGATCCAAACTTGAGCACATACAATTTCAGCCACCTCATATATGACACGGGGACCAAGAAGACACAATGAAGGAAAGACTCCATCTTCAGCAAGTGGTATTGGCAAAACTGATCACCACTTGAAGAATAAAGTTAAACCCCTACTTCTCACCCTATACAAAAGTCAACTCCAGATGGATCAAAGACCTCAACATAAAACCCAAAACTCTGAAGGTGATAAAAGAAAAAGTTGGCAGCAGCCTACAAGACATAGGCGTAGGAAAAGTCTTCCTAAGTCAGCAGCAGCTGCACAAGAAGTAAGATCGACAATCGCTGCTATCAGTGCTCTCCTGTATTAATATATTTTGCTTATATGCACCACTTAAAGAGACTTTAGTATTATATTTGGTTCTGGATATAGAATAATCCTTTTTAATGTTCCTATGTCTATTAGTCAATTAAAGAACGCAATTTTACCAGTTTTATAAGAGATTACTTCTATAACACTCAGCTCTAATTTACAGTTAGAGGATGACTTCATTACCACCATGTTTTTCCTTGTTCTATGAAAAAGAAGTAAGGAGGTCTCTCGTATTGAAACTGTGCTGCACCTAGAAGGTAAGTTCCATTAGGACTCACTATAAACAGTTGTTACACCTATGGTCCTCAGAGATATTTGATACCTGTAGCAGTCTGAGGCTTTTCTTCCTTTTAGTGTTAAGATGGGTCAACTCTGCTGGTATTTCTTAGTACAAGCTACATGATGGAAGGCTGTATCCTTTTTTAATTGGCTGATAGGCATAGGAACTGTAAAAGGAAAATTCTCTATCTAGAGCCAAATTCAATAGTAAAGTCTTTATAAGCTATGTAATTAAGCAAAATATATTAGTACAGGAAAGCTCTGACATCAGCAATGAATTATTCTGCCTAAGAGATGTTGGCTAAGGGATTTAACCCCCCCTACAAATTATAAAGGCCTTTTGCCTATAAATGGGATATATGCAAGGAGAAAGGCAGTAAGTCCCTGTTGTCGAAGACCTGGTGTGAGCATGAAAAAATGTTGAGACGACAGTTGCTAACGTACAACTGGCCTCTGAAATGCCAGAGAGCATTACCAAAGGCCACTAAAGCAATACAGCAAAATATTGGCCTCCCTGAGACAAGCAAGACTCCTCCATCAGTATCAGCTACACCTCAACTGCCTGGAGATACTGTGCAACAGTGGCAGCCAAGTGTCTATATATATCCCAAATCTAATTGGCTATTAGCTCTCTCCTTGGAGGAATAACTCACAGCAGATGCCATAAGCTTATGTCCTCCAGTGGTTAGGAGATGTTATAAGCCACAATAAGAACTTGTCACCCTTTATAGAGAAACCACAGTTTGTGTATTAGCATACCATCCATGTATCTGTGTCTATGCTCATAGCTTAGCTTGCCATAATTAGTACTGCTTAAATGCCTGTACATCCAATTGCTTGTGCTTTGTTAGCATGACTAAAAAGGTATCACTGGATAAGCTGTCAACCCATGAAGGGAAACAACCTGAACAGACTAGAGTCCAAAATGACAACACCAAAAAAAGCAGACTGTTTTCTTCTCACACACTTGTGCCCCTTTCCCAAAGCCCAGGGAACAAATTGTGGAAGAGGAGGCATGGTAGAATGAAAGGGCTGTGGAGAGATAGGGGTGAATCATGAGACTACAGCAATATATTCTGGACTCCTAATTGATCAACATGCCTGTGCATACAAGCTTCTCCAACTGGAATATGGGAACCTTGGGTTGTTCAAAATTTGGACATAGATACTTACAAAATGCACCAATTACCTAATTGTATGGCAAACTGAGTAGCATCAATGTTATCTGCAAACAACTGTGTTATTATATTGTAGAATCCCTTAAAAATAAACAAATAATAATAAAAAAAAGTTCGACAATTGATAAATGGGACTTCATTTAACTCAAAGGCTTCTGCACATCAAAAGAAACAATCAAGGAAGAGAAGAGAAAACCCACAGAGTGGGAGGAAACCTTCACTGCAGATACATCTGGCAAAGCATTGATTTCCAGAGTATATAAACTCCTCAAAAAACAAAGAAGGGTGAAAACAAATGAACCACTCAAAAGATGGAGCAAAGAACTGAACAGAGCCTTCATAAGTGCGGAATTGGACATGGCTGAAAAACCTCTTATAAAATGCTCAATGTCACTAATAATTAAGGAAATGCAAATGAAAACCACTTTAAGATATCTCACTCTGATAAGACTGGCTAGGATCAAGAAAACAAATGATACCAGTGCTGAAGAGGTTGTGGGGAAAGGGGAACACTCATCCACTGCTGGTGGGAATGTAAACTCATACACCTACTATGGAAAACATTGTGGAGAATACTTGGAACACTTACCACCTGACCCAGTCATACCACTCCTGGGTATACACCCACAAGACTCATCTTACCACAGCGATACATGCACAGCCAAGTTTATTGCAGCACTCTTCACAATAGCAGGAAGCTGGAACCAACCCAAGTGCCCCTCAACTGACGAGTGGATAGAGAAAATGTGGTACATCTACAGAATGGAGTTCTATGCAGCAGTAAAGAAAGATGACATCATGAACTATGCAGGTAAATGGATGGAACTAGAAGATATTATGTTAAGTGAAGTAACACAGTCCCAGAAAAACAAAGAATGAATAGTATCCCACATCTGTGGATGGTAGCACCAATTACCTAGTTGTAAGTATTTCTTGTATATGGCTCCTTGGGCTTTTGTCCAAGTAGTTGGGAGTGATGCATATTGGAAAGAACAACAACAACAACAACCACAACAACAATAGAAAAGACTGCCTCAAAGAACTGACTGAAATGGTAAATTTCTGCTCAAAATAGTCCACTTCTGCATCGAGAATTTTGAGAAAGACTGAGAAAAAGATGAAAAACATTTTTGGCAGCATGCATGAGCTATGGTTGGGTTGGATGCTAGGGAGGGGTACACAGGTCTAGAGTTGATTTGTAACATAATCTTGTACAAAAATATAAATAAATAGGGCTGGAGAGATGGCCTAGCAGTTAAGAGCACCAACCGCTCTTACAGAGGACCCGGGTTCGATCCCCAGCACCCACATGGCGGCAGAGAACCGTCTGAAACTCCAATTCCAGGAGAACTCCAGTTCCAGGGGAATCAGACACCCTCTTCTGACCTCCGGGGCATTGCACAACACGGGTGCACACACCTGCATGCAGACAGTACATTCATACACATACTGAAATAAATAAAATTAAAAAAAGAGAAAAATGAAAAAAATATAAATAAATAAATATTATGGTATATCTATTGTATGTAGTTGTAAAAAAATAAAAACCCAAATTTTTAAATGATGTATCAAAAGTGCACCTATTACTTTTCTCTTAGTAACATTCCTTCCAACTGACTATAGGAAGTAGTATGTGCACTAGTTCTTTTACCATTCAAAGAAATATAATTCTACTTTCCTTCAGTCAATGCTTTAATGCAGATTCGCTGTGAATGGTGTGGATACAAAATGTCATACTCCAATTACTACTGCTTGACTACTCTTATTTCTCAGGGAAGTAGTAGTGGATATAATTTAAATTCTGTTCTAACAATTTTCTTTCTCTTTGCTGATGGTATTATTCCACTGTGTTTAAATTCACCGGATTCTTCAAAGTTTATTTTGACTACTATTTTTTAAGTGCTGCTGTCAAACTGTATAAGTTGAGGCATCAAAAGACAATCTATTTCATTAGTCTTTTTTTTTTTTTTTTTTTTTTTTTTTTTTGAGACAGCATTCCTCAGTAAAGATTCTTGCTAGGTGTCTATAGGAACTAGTACACGAACTAGTTCTTTTACCCTTCAAAGAAATTAACTTGTATTTTGCTTCAGTCAATGAGTTAAAGCACAGATTCACTGAGTGGCATGTGTAAAAACATGACATTCTCTGATTACTACTACCTGACTACTCCTATTTCTTAGGCAAGCAGTATTAGACATCATTTCAAATCTGTTCTAGCAGTTTACTTTTGTTTTTTTCTTTTTTAAAAATTATGTTCTTTTTTATTGACATTTTGTATATTTCATACACGACTTTTCAGTCCAATTTGGATACATTCCCCTCTCCCTGCCCCTCCCCCCTCCATAGTTTATGCATTCTGCCATAAACGTCTTGCATCTTTCTCTCAGTGTTTCCAAGGATTTTTCTTCAGAGGCTTGTTGTTTTGAGCAGAATTTAACTGTATCAGTCAGTTTTAGACCCAGTATTTATATTGTTGTTGTTCCCTCCCCTTTGTATTACTCCAAATTATGTCTGTATAAACAACACATATGTATCAAAATTATGACCTTTGGGAATAAACTGTATGTTAATTCCAAAATATGTTTTGAGGTTCACTTTTTTCCTTTTAGTTTTATATTACTCTACAATATGAATATATATCTTCCACCCCTATATGGTAATTACAAACTCTGAATATAAGTGGTAGGTCAGTGCTAGAGCCTGTTAAGAGATTCAAATTGTAACAGCACAGTTGCTTTCAGATGCAAAGAAATATAATAATAAATTAGCTCAGTTTGCCTGCCAACCGGGGATTTGGTGTCAGCATCCACATATGAGGGAAACCATTTGTCTTTTTTTTTCTGAGACTGTGTTCCTTCACTTAGCATAATGGCTTCAAGTTCCATCCATTTACCTGCAAATTTCATGATGTCATCTTTCTTTACTGCTGCATAGAACTCCATTGTATAGATGTACCACATTTTGTTATCTAGTTATCAGTTGAGGGGCATTTGAGTTGGTTCCAGCTCTTTACTATTGTGAAGAGAGCTTCAATAAACATAACTTTGTGGTAGGGCAAGTCTTGTTAGTATATACCCAGGAGGGTTATGAATGGGTCAGGTTGTAGGCTCATTTGGGGTCTTTTGAGGATTCTCCACATTGCTTTCCATGGTGGCTGTATGAGTTTACATTACCACCAGAAGTGGATGAGTGTTCCCCTTTCCCCACAACCTCTCCAGCATTTGGTGTCTTTTGTTTTCTTGATCTTGGCCAGTCTTATTGGAGTGAGATGATACCTTATAGTGGTTTTAATTTGCATTACCTTAATTATTAATGATGTTGAACATGTTTTAAGATGTTTCTCAGCCACCTTTACTTCCTAACTTGTGAAGTCTCTTTTCAGCTCTTTACTCCATCTTTTGAGTGGTTCATTTGTTTTCTTCTTTGTTTTTAAGTAGTCTATACATTCTGGATGTTAATGCTCTGTCATATGTATCAGCAGTGAAGGTTTCCTCCCACTCTGTGGGTTTTCTCTTCACTTCCTTGATTGTTTCTTTTGCTGTACAGAAGCTTTTGAGTTTGATGAGGTCCCACTTGTCTGTTGTTGACCTTATTTCCTGTGCAGCTGCTGTTTGGTGTAGGAAAACTACACCTATGTCTTGTAGGTTGCAGCCAACTTTTTCTTCTACCACCTTCAGGGTTTCAGGTTTCAGGGTTCAGGTTGAGATCTTTGATCCACTTGAAGTTGATTTTTTTACAGAGTAAGATGTAGGGGCTTAATTTTGTTCTTCTACAAATGGTGATCCAGTTTTGCTAACACCCTTTTGTGACGATTCTATCTTTCCTCCACTGAACTTTCTTGTTCCCTTTGTCAAACATGAGGTGGGGAAATTATACGAGCTCAAGTTTGGATCTTCAATTTTGTTCCATTGATCAACAGGTCTGTTTTTGTGCTAGTATCAGGCTGCCTTTATGAATATAGCCTTGTAATATAGCCTGAAGTCCGATAAGGTGATCCCTTCTGTATTGCAATTTTCACTCAGGGTCAATTTAGCTATTCGAGTTTTTTGTTTTTCTGTATGAATTTGAGATTTTTTTCCCAAGTCTGTGAAAAAGCTCATGGGGATTTTGATTGGGATTGAGTTGAACTTATATACTAATTTGGGTAAAATGGAAATTTTTGCTATACCAATTTTCCAATCCATGAGCATGAGAGGTCTTTCCATCTTTTGATGTAATCTTCAATCTTGTTCTTCAGGGGTTTAAAATTTTTGTCTTTGGTTAGGTTGACTCCAGGTATTTTTTAGGCTATTTTGTTTGGGAAGGTCTCCTTATATTCCTTCTCCAGTTGCTTATTGTTGGTGTAAAGGAAGGCTACTTTTTTCTAGGTTTATTTTGTATCCTACTACTTTACTGAAACTTTTAATCATTTCTAGGAGTTTTCTGGTGGAGGTTTTATCTTCCCTTAGGTAAACTAGCATATCATCTGCAAAAAGGGATAGTTTGACTTCCTCTTTTCCAATTAATACTCCTTTAATTTCTCTTTCTTGCCCTATTGCCCTAGCAAGCATTTCAAGTATTATATTGAAGAAGAGTGGCAATAGGGGACAGCATTGTTGAGTTTTTGCCTTTAAGGGGAATTCTTCTAATTTTTCTCCATTTAGGATGATGTTGGCAGTGTGTTTGTTGTATATGGCTTTGATTACATTGAGGAATGTTCCTTCCAGTCCAATTCTCTCTAGGACTTTAAGCATGAAGGGATGCTTTATGTTGTGAAAGGATTTTTTCTGCATCAATTGAGATGATCATGTGGATTTTGTCTTTCAGTCCATTTATGTGTTTTATGATATTTTTGATTTTCATATGTTGAGCCATCCCTGCAACTTTGGTATGAATCCAACTTGGTCATGATGGATGATCTTTTTGATGTGGGTCTGTATGCGATTTGCAAGTATTTTGTTGAGAATTTTTGCATCTGTATTCATTAATGAGATGGGTCTAAAGTTTTCTTTCTGGTTTGTGTCTTTGCCTGGTTTTGGTATTAGAGTGATGCTGGTTTCATAGAAGGAATTTGGGAGATTTCCCTCTGTATTCTTCTGACCACTTTGAGTAGTAATGGTAGTAAGACCTCTTTAAATGCTTTATAGAATTCTGCTGTGAAACCATCTGGGCTAGGGATCTTTAGTTGGGAGGATTAGTAGTACTACTTTGATTTCCTTATTTGTTATGAGTTGGTTTAAGCTGTTAATCTCTTATTGGTTAAGCTTTGTTGAATTCCAGGATTTCAGATATTCATCCATTTCTCTTTGGTTTTCAAATTTAGTAGAGTATAGGTTTTTGAAGTATTCTGGAATGATTGTCTGGATCTTTTATCTGTTGTGATGTTTCCTCTTTCATCACAAATGCTATTGATTTGGAGTTGCTCTTTTTTTTCTTTTGGGCTGGGCTGGAGATCTGTCTATTTTGTTTAGATTTTCAAAAAACTATTTTTTGGATTTGTTGATTTTTTGTATTTTTTTGTTTCTATTTCATTGATTTCTGCTCTGGTTTTTGTTATTTCTTCCTGTCTGTTGGGTTTAGGGTTCATTTGTTGTTGTTTCTCAAGTGTTTTTAGCTGCAGTATTAGATCGTTTATTTGCTCTCTATTTTTTTTTTTTTTTGTCTCGACACTTATGGCTATACATTTCCCTCTTAGGACTGCTTTTAGTGTATCCCACAGGTTTTGTTGTGTTGTATAATCTCTTTCATTTAGTTCCATGAATGCTTTTATTTAATTCTTTATTTATTCCCTGATCCACTCATTATTCAGCATTGCGTTGTTTAGTCTTCATGTGTTCTTGTAGTTAGTAGGGCTTATCCTGGTGTTAATATCGAGCTTTATGCACTGTGGCCTGATAGAATACATAAAATAATTTCAATCCTTTTGTATTTCTTAAGATTTCTTTTGTGTCCCAGTATGTGGTCTATTTTGGGGCACTGAGTAGAAAGTATATTCTCTGGTGTTTGGGTGGAATATTCTGTAGATATCTGTGAGGTCCATTTGGTATATTATATTATTCAGTTTTGATGGCTCTCTATTTTTCGTCCAGTTGATTTATCCAAGGGACTCAGAGTGTATTGAAATCCCCCCACTATTATCGTGCTGTCATTAATCTGTGTCTTGAGATCCTGAAGTATTGTGTTTATAAAGTTTGGTGCACCAGAGTTTGGTGCATAAGCATTTAAGACTGTGAAATCTTCCTGGTTAATTGTTTCATTGATAAGGATATAATGGCCCTCTTTGTCTTTTCTAATTAATTTTACTCTGAGGTCTGTTTTGTCTGATATTAGAATAGCAACTCCTGCTTTTTTTTGGCACCATTTTCTTAGAAAACCTTTTTCATCCTCTCACTCTAAGGTGGTGTCTGTCCTTGAGGGTGAGATGGGCTTCTTGTAGACAGCATAGATGGATTCTGTTTCCTAATCCATTATTCCAGTCTGGCTTTTTATTGGGAAGTTTAGACCATTAATATTTATGGTTATTATTGATAGATGTATATTGTTTCCTTTCAACTTATGTTTTGTTTGCATTCTTGGTCTAAATTTTCATTTACTCTGTTATGCTTTTGTTCATTTCTCTCTTTAGTTGCTTGGGGATAGTTGATCCTTTCCTCTGTTCTTTGAATTACTTTGAGTATTTTCTGAAGTGTTTTATTTTTTTTGACATGTGTTCTTTTATTTTGTTTATGTCATGAAAAATTTTTTCTTTCTCCTTCAACTATAATTGACATTTTTTCTGGGTATAGTAATTTGGGTTGACATCTAAAGGCTTTTAGCACTGGAAATACTTTGGTTCATGTTCTTCTTGCGCTTTCATTGTTTGCAGTGAGAAGAACTTTGCATGGGTAGAGAGACAAACAGGAGGCCTGCAACTTGGCGGGCAGGCCAGGTGAAGTACAGGTGCACAGGCCAAAGGAGTAAACCCCCCACCCCACCCCCTTCCCTTACACTCAACCTACTGGTACTGTAGTGGAGACTCTAAGCTGCTGGTGCTCTGGTTGCAATGATCCAGTAGGCTCATTGCCAGTGATTATAGGATGCACAGCCAATGCTGAGGAAGAAACTGGCAGGAAGCAGAGTGAGTGACCAACCAGTCCTCCATATTAACATTTGAGATTAGTACCAGAATCCAAACAAACAAATAAACAAACAACAATAACAACAACAATAAAACACAAATCCACATGCCAAAGATACAATGGAAAAACAAGAATATGGGATAAGCGCATAATAAATCCCCATCAACTCTAACAGTCCTGTAGAAGATCCTGACAATGAGATCTCCCTGGAAGTAAACCAATACATGAACATTAGAAGAACAATTGTAGAAATATTCAAAGAAATCGAAGAATATAAAGAAAAAAATCAGAGAACTAAGAAGAGAGAATGAAAAATTCATGAAGGAACTAGGAGTAAATAATGATAAACTCCAGAAAAAAACTAGAAGGAGAGAATGACAAACTCTGAAAAGAACTAGAGAAAGAGAAATACAAACTCCAAAAAGAACTAGAGGGAGAAAATGACAAACTCCAGAAGGAAGTGGAAACTGAAAAGATCTCAAGCTGAAAGGAAAAAAGAAACTGACCAACGTAGCAAAGAGTACAATAAGAGAATGAAAAACTCCAAAAGGAAGTGGAAATACTGAAGAAATCTCAGGATGAAATTAAAAAGGAAATTGAACATTCATCCAAGCAGCAGGAAAGGATAGGAAAAATCCACAGAAGCAGAATGGATGAAGCAGAAAAAAAAAATCAGATCTACTGGATAACATGGCACAACTAGAAACCTCAAGTAAAGATTATGAAAAAAAAAAAAAAAAACAAACAAGAGGGGAACAACTAGAAAATGTAGAGCACCATGAAAAACCAAACATCCGCACTCACTAGGGATAGAGGAAGGAGAAGAATCCCAGACAACAGTATTGATCAGATATTCAAACAGAATAATAGAAAGAAAAAATTTCCCCAAACTAAAAAAAAGAAAACAACAAAACACAAGATGTCATAGAACACCAAATAGCTGAAAGACCAGAAAAGAAATTCCCCATGCCATGTTAGTTAAAGCATTGATGCTCAAAACACAAAAATACTGAAAAACCAACAAGAGGAAAACCTCAAAGGTACATATAAGGGGAAACCCACAGCATTACAGCTGATTTCTCAGTTTACTTTCTCTTTGCTAATGGTTTTATTCTACTTTGTTTAAATCCCCAAGTTTTATCACAGGAACAGTTTAGGGTGAAGGGTTAGGGTTAGGGTGGGGTTAGGTTTAGGGTTAGGTACAGTTAAGTAAGGTGTAGGGTTAGGATTAGTATTAGGGTTAGACTTCTTTTAGTTAAGGATCTGCATGTAAACATTACAAGATGAAGCATCAAAAGAGCATTTACATACTTTCGCTTCTTAAACACTCTTTCTAGCTGAATGTAGGAAGATGTAATAAGTGCCTAGTTTCTTCAAAGAATGAAATTATACTTTGCACCAGGCAACGAGTTAAAGCAATTTGTTGTGAATGCTGTTTGTACTACTGCTTGGCATGTGGTTCTCAGGGAACAGTAGTAGACACCACTTAAAACGTGTTCTAGAAGTTTCCTTTTTCTTTGCTAATGGTTTTATTCCACTGTTTTTATGTCAACCAGCTTTATCACAGTTACATGGTTATGGTTATGGTATGGTTAAAGTTAGGATTAGGGCTAGAGTTTGGGTTAATGTCAGAGTTTGGTTATGGTAGGGATTGGGTTAGGGTTAAGGTTAGTTAGGCTTCAAATAATTAAGTAGTGCCTTCAAACAGTATAAGATGATGAATCAAAAGAGTGTCTATATCCTTCTTAGTAAACATTCTTTCTACTGACTTTAGGAGAAGTAGTATGTACACTAGTTTTTTACCTTTCAAAGAAATATACTGTGTAATCTTTCAGTCAATGAGTTTAAGCAGATTGGCTGTGAATATCCTTCATACAACATGGCATTCTCTAATTACTACTTCTTGACTACAAGTATTTCTTAGGCAAGGAGGGGTAGCCTCATTCAAATCTGATCTACCAGTTTACTTTCTCTTTACTGATGATATTATTCCACTGTGTTTAAATTTACCAGCTATATTTCAGGTACTTTTGACCTCTAGTAGTTAAGTACTGTTGTCAAACATTATAAGTTGAGGCATCAAAAGGCATCTATTTTCTTCCTCTTGTAAACTTCTATTCTAGCTGACTGTAGGACAGTAGTACTTGCACTAGTTCTTTGACCCTTCTAAAGAATAAAGTTGGACTTCACTTCAGTCAGTGATTTAAAGCAGATTCAGCGTGTAGACATAGAACTATATATATATATATATATATATATATATATATATATATATGACTTATCAAATTACTACTGCTTGACTCCACGTATTTCTCAGGCAAGGAGTAGTAGAGGTCATTTCAAATCTTTTCTAGAGGTTTACATTCCTTTGCTGATGGTTTTATTCCACTGTGTTTAAATCAACCACCTTTATCACAGGTACAGGGTTATAGTTACGGATAGGGTTAGGATTAGTGTTAGAATTAGTGTTATATTTAGGGTTAGTGTTATGGGAGGGTTAGGGTTAGAGTTTTTATAGTTAAGTTCTGCCATCAAAGAGTAGAAGATGAAGCATCAAAATAGCATTTATTCTCTTCCTTTTAGTAAACATTTTTCTTTTTTTTTTAGTAAACATTTTTCTAACTGACTGTAGGAAGAAGTAGTACCTGTACTAGTTCTTTTACCCTTCAAATAAATATACTTGGACTTTCCTTCAGTCAATGAGTTAAAGCAGATTTGCTGTGAATGGTGTGTGTACAACATGGCGTTCTCTATTTACTACTGCTTGTCTCCACATATTTCTCAGGCAAGTAATAGTAGAGGTCCTTTAAATTCTGTTCTAGCAGTTTCCTTTCTCTTTGCTAATGGTTTTATTCCAATGTGTTTAAATCCACCAGCTTTATCACAGGTAAAGAGGGTTAATTTTAGGTTTATGGTTAGGGTTAGGGTTAAGGTTAGGTTAGGGTTAGTGTTAGGGTTAGGGTTAAGGTTACACTTCTAACAGTTAAGTACTGCAGTGAAACTGTATAAGATGATGCATCAAAGTAGCATCTATTACCTTCTTCTTAGTAACTATATTTTCTACATGACTATAGGAAGAAGTAGTATGTGCACTAGTTCTTTTGCCCTTCAAGGAAATGAACTTGTACTTTCCTTTAGTCAATGAGTCAAAGCAGATTCGCTGTTAATGGCATGTGTACAACTTGGCAGTCTCTTATTACTACTGCTTTACTACAGGTGTTTCTCAGGCAAGAAGTAGTAGCTGTCATTTCAAATCTATTCTAGCAGTTTACTTTCTCGTTCCTAATGTTTTAATTCCTTTATGTTTAAATCCACCAGCTTCATCACAAGTATAGGGTTAGGGCTAGTGCTGGTGCTAGGGTTAGGGTTGGGGTTAGACTTCTATTAGTTAAAGTACTATTATCAAATTGTATTAGATAAAGCTACAAAAGAACATCCAATTCCTTTCTCTTAGTAAAACTTCTTTCTAGTTCACTGGAGGAAGTAGTATGAGTACTAGTTCTTTTACCTTTCAAAGAAATAAACATACTTTGCTTCAGTCATTTAGTTAAAGCCAATACACTGCTAATGGCCTGGGTACAAGATAGCATACTCTAATTACAACTGCTTGACAACACATATTTCTCACGAAAGCAGTAGAAGACATGGTTTCAAATCTGTTCTAAGACTTTACTTTCTCTTTCCTTGTGGTTTTATTCCACTGTGATTAAATGTTCAAGCTTTATTTCAGGTACTATTTACCTCTAATAGTTAAGTACTGCTGTCGAACAGTACAAGATGATGCATCAAAAGAGTGTACATTTTCTTCCTCTTAGTAAATATTCTTTCTAGCTGACAGTACAAAAAAGTACTACATGCACTAGTTCTTTTACTCTTCAAAGAAATATAGTTGTATTTTTCTTCAGTCAGGAGTTAAAGCAGATTTGCTGTTAATGGCATATGTACAACATGGCATTCTCCAATTACTACTGCTTGACTACAGGTGTTTCTCATGGAAGGAGTAGAAGCCATCATTTCAAATCTGTTCTACCAGTTTACTTTCTCTTTCCTAATGGTTTTATTCCACTGTGTTTAAATCCACCAGTTTTATCAAAGGTACTTTTGTCTTATAACATTAAAGTACAGCTGTCAAAAAGTAGAAGATGATGCATAAAAAGTGCTTCCATTTCCTTCTTAGTAAACATTCTTTCTAGTTGACAGTAGGGAGTAGTACATGCACTAGTTCTTTTACCCTTCAAAGAAATAAACTTGTACTTTGCTTGATTCAATGAGGTAAAGCAGAATTTTTTTTTTTTTTTTTTTGGGTCTTTTCGAGACAGGGGTCTTCCTGTAGCCCCAGCTGACTTGGATTCGCTCTGTAGACCAGGCTGGCCTTGAACTCACAAAGATCCGCCTGCCTTGCTTCCCAAGTGCTAGATTAAAGGTGTGCACCCAGAACTTTTTTTTTTTTTTTTTTTTTAACTACATGTGTTTCTAACGCAAGCAGTAGTAGACATCCTTTCAAATCTGTTCTAGCGGTAAACTTTCCCTTTGCTAATGGTTTCATTCCACTGTGTTTAAATCCCTGAGCTTTAACACAGATATTTTTGACTTGGAATTGTTAAGTACTGGTGTCAAACAATATAAGATGTAGCAGCAAAACAGGGTCTATTACCTTCCTCTAAGTAAACATTCCTTCTAACTGACTGTAGGAAGTAGTAGGAGCACTAGTTATTTTTCACTTCAAAGAAATAAGCTACTTCCTTTCAATCAAGGAGGTAAACCAGATTTGCTGTGAATGGCGGGTATACAATACTGCATTACTATTGCTGGACTACACATATTTCTCAAGCCACTAGTGGTAGACATAATTTCAAATCTGTTTTAGCAGTTTACTGTCTCTGTGCTAATGGTTTTATTCCAGTGTGTTTAAACCCACCAGTTTTTAAATATTTTTTAAAATTTATTTTACTTTATTTTTTAATGTGTATGAGTGTACTGTCTGCAAGTAGGTTGGTGTATCCGTGTCATGCAATGCCCACGGAGGCCAGAAGATGGGGTCGGATTCCCCTGGAACTGGAGTAAAGACAGTTTGGGTTTTTTTTTTTTTTTTGTTGTTTGTTTTTTTTTTTTGGCTTTTTCGAGACAGGGTCTCCCTGTAGCCCCAGCTGTCCTGGAACTCACTCTGTAGACCAGGTTGGCCTTGAATCACAAAGATCGCCTGCCTCTGCCTCCTGAGTGCTAGGATTAAAGGAATGAGCCACACTCCGGCTAAAGGACAGTTCTTAGCCCTCCATGTGGGTGCTGGGATCGACCCAGGTCCTCTGCAAGAGCAGTCGGCGCTCTCAACCACTGAGCCATGCTCTCCAGCCCCTAAATCCACCAGTTTTATCAAAGTTACTTTTGTCTTATGACATTAAAGTAACAGCTGTCAAACAGTAGAAGATGATGCATAAAAAAAGCATCTATTTCCTTCTTGAGTAAACATTCTTTCTAGCTGACATGTAAGGAATGTATACATGCTATTATTCTTTTACCCTTCAAAAATTAACTTGTACTTTCTTGCAGTTAATGGTTAAAGGAGATTCCTGTGAATGGATGTGTAAACATCGCCATTTTCTAATTACCACTGCTTCTGACTACACATATTTCTCAGGCAAGGAGTAGTGGATGGCCTTTCAAATCTGTTCTAGCAGTTATACTTTCTCTTTGCTAATGGTTTCATTCCACTGTGTTTACATCTCTAAGCTTTAACACAGGTACTTTTGACTTAGTTAATATTATAGTTATAGTTATATTGCTGTAGTAATAGTTAAGTACTGCTGTCAAACGATGTATGATGAAGCAGCAAAGCAGGGTCTATTACCTTCCTCTAAGTAAACATGTTTTCTAGCTGACTGTAGGAAGTAGTAGGAGCACTAGTTCTTTTATTCTTCAAAGAAATAAACTTCTACTTTCATTCAGTGAGGAAAAGCAGATTCCTTGTGGATGGTGTGTGTACAACACTGCATTACTACTGCTTGACTACTCATGATTTCATAGGCAACTAGCGGTAGACATAGTTTCAAATCTGTTCTAGCAGTAAACTTTCTCTTTGCTAATGGTTTTATTCCACTGTGTTTAAATGCCCCCAGCTTTATCACACATCCAGTGTTAGGGTTAGTGGTTTAAAGGTTAGGGTTAGGGTTAAGGTTAGGTTAGGGTTAGGTTAGGGGTAGTTAGGGTTTGGTTTAGGTTGGTTAGGGTGTAGGGTTAGGGTTAGTGGTAGTTGGTTTGGGTTGGGTTATTTGATTGGTTTTAGGGATGGAGTAGGGTTAGGTTAATGGTAGGCCTGGGGTAGGGTTAGTTTTAGGGGAGTGTTAGATTTATGGTTAAGGTTAGGGTTAGGGTATGGTAGTGTTAGGGTTAGGGTTAAGTTTAAGGTCTAATGTTAAGTACTGCCATCAAACCATATAAGATTATGCTTCAAAAGAGCGTGTATTACCTTCCTCTTAGTAAATATTCTTCTTAGTTGTCTGTAGGAAGAAGTATTTCTTTACTCTTTCTTTTACTCTTCAAAGAATTATTTTGTACTTTCCTTCAGTCAATTTGTTAATGCAGATTCCCTCGAATGGCATGTGTACAGCAAGTCATTATCTAATTACTACTGATTGCCTACAGGTATTTTTCAGGCAAGGAGTAGTAGCAGTCATTTCAAATCTTTTCTATCCCTATTTTCTCTTTTTTAATATTATTATTTCTCTGTGTTTAAATTCACTACCTTTATTTTCAGGTTCTTTTGTTGTCTAATATTTAAGTACTGCTGTAAAATTATAAGATGAAGCACAAAATAGCATCTATTTACCTCCTCTAGTAAACATTCTTTCTAGCTGACTGTAGGAAGATATACTAAATGCACTAGTTCTCTTTCCCCTCCAGATAAGTAACCTTATACTTTGCTTTGGTCTAATGAGTTAAGGCAGATATCACTGTGAATCGCATATTTAAAACATGTATTCTCTAATTACCTCCTTGACTACACACATTTCTGAAACAAGGAATAGTAGAGGTCCTTTCAAATCTTTTTTAGCAGTTATAATTTCTCTTTGCTAATGGTTTTATTCACACTGTGTTTAAATCCCATGCTTTATTTCAGGTACTTTTGACCTCTAGTATTTAAGTGCTGCTGCCAAACTGTATAGGATGATGCAAAAGGAGAGCGTCTATTTCCTTCCTCTTAGTAATCATTCTTTCTAGCTGACTGTATAAAGAAGTACTACATGCATTATTTCTTTTACCCTTCAAGGAAGTTAACTTGTACTTTGCTTCAGTTAATGAGTTAAAGGAGATTCACTGTGAATGGCATGTGTAAACATGCCATTCTCTAATTACCACTGTTTGACTACACATATTTCTCAGGCAAGCACTTGTAGACACCCTTTCAAATCTGTTCTAGCAGTTTACTTTTTCTTTGTAGTGGTTTTATTCTACTTTCTTTAAATCCCCCAGCTTCATCACAGGTACAGGGTAAGAGTTAGGGTTAGGTTAGGGTTTATGGTTAGAGTTAGGGTCCTAATTGGTTAAAGTACTGCCATACAAACAGTGTTAAGATGAGGCATCAAAGAGCATTATTATCTTCCTCTTAGTAAACATTCTTTCTAGCTGACTGTAGGAAGAAGTACTATGTGCACTAGTTGTTTTACCTTCAAGAAAAATACTTGTACTTTTTTCTAGTCAATGAGTTAAAGCAGATTTGTGTGAATATCCTGCATACAACATGGCATTCTCTAATTATATTGCATTAACTACACTATAATCTTAAGTCTATTCTAGCTGTTTACTTTCTCTTTGTTAATGGTATTATAACACTGTGTTTAAATTCACCGCTTTAATTCTCAGATTACTTTTGACCTCTAATATTTAAATACTGCCATCAAACAGTTGGTAAGATGAGGATTCAAAGAGCATGTATTTCCTTCCTCTTAGTCAACATTCTTTCTAGCTGACTTTAGGAAGTGGTAGTAAGTCACTAGTTCTTTACCCTTCAAAGAAAATAAACAAGTACTTTTCTTCAGTATAAAGAGTTAAAATCAGGGCTGGAGAGAAGTGCTAGCGGTTAAAGAGCACCGACTGCTCTTAAAGAAACCCAGGTTCGATCCCCAGCGCGCTAAGAACCGTTCTGTAACTCCAATCTCCTGTAGAACTCCAGTTCCAGGGGAATCTGAGACCCTCTTCTGACCTCCACGCGCATTGCACGAACGGTGCACGAACCTGCACGCAGACAGTACATTCATACACAAAAATAACATAATAAATAAAAAAAAGAGTTAATCAAACACAACAAAAAGAGTTTAAAGCAGATTCACTGTGAATGGTGTGTGTAAAACATGGCATGCTGTAATTACTACCCCTTGACTTCATGTATTTCTCAGGAGAGCAGTAGTAGACATCATTTCAAATCTGTTCTACCAGTTTACTTTCTCTTTGATAATGGTTTTATTTTACTTTGTTTAAATACCCGGTTATCACAGGTACAGAGTTTAGGTTTAGGGTAGGGTTTTAGGGTTAAATTTAGGCATGGGTTGGGGTTAGGTTTAGGCCTCTAATATTAAGTACTGCCCTCACACAGTATAAGGATGCGTCAAAAGAGCATGTATTACCTTCCTCTTAGTAAAATTCTTTCTAGCTGACCCATAGGAACAAATAGTACTTGCCCTAGTTCTTGCACCCTTCAAAGAAATATACTCTTATTACTACTGCTTTACTACATATATTAAAACAGGCAGACTTTAGTCTAATGTAGCACTTTACTTTCTTTTTCCGAATGATTGTATTCAACCTATGTTGAAATCACAGAGCTTTACAACAGGTACTTTTGAGTCCAGTAAGAAAGTACTGCAGTCATACAGCATGAGAGTAGAAGAGAGTCTGTGTTATGTTTATTTACTTCTTAGTAAACTTCCTTGCTACTGATCTGTAGGAATAACATGGTACTAAGTAGTTCTTTTTCCCTTCAAGAAGCTAAATCTACCATTACTTCAGTAAATTGTGTATTTGCAACATCACTTTTCTATTATGCTCTTGTGACTACATCATATTACATTAAACAGGCAAGCAGTAGTACTTACAGTATTTCTGTTCTGATTTACGCACTTTACTTTCTCTTTGCAAATGATTGCCATCTGTGTGGAAATCACAGAACTTTATCATAGGTAGTTTTGACTACTTATAGCAAAAGTTCTACATTCTAACAGTATAGAGAAGAGAGATCTAGTTCCTTTATTTCTTAGTAAAACAGTTTTTTCTCCTGATCTTTTGGAATACATTTAGTCCTGGAGTAGGTTCTTTTCTTTCTTTCCTATAAAGAAGTAGCACTACATTACTTCAGTGCAATGAAGTATTAAAGCAGATGCACTGCAAATTGTGTCAACATCTCTTTGCTTCATTATACTGCTTGACTACAATGTAATTAAAGCAAAGGCAAACAGTTAAGTACATTACATTCTAACCTAATGTAGGACTTTAACGTTTCTCTTATGAATGACTGTTATTCCAGCTGTGTTTGAAATCACGTTGATTGAATATCAGCTTAGATCTTCAGGTGTATTGACTTCTGTTATATCAAGGCATTGCAGTTGAACTGTATAAGAGAAGAGGTCTATTTTCCACTCTTCTTAGAACTTACTTTCTCCCTGACTGTAGGAATACGTGTACCTACAGTAGTTCTTCTTTTCCCTTCAAAGGAAATTCATTACTTTAGTCAATGAGATAAAGCAGACACATAAATTGTAATGTGTGCAACAATCGTGCTTCTCTATTATATACTGCGGTGACAACTCATATTAAAGTGGACAAGTTTTAATCTAATGTAGCACTTTACTTTCTTTTTCTGAATGACTGTATTCAAACTGTGTTGAAATCACAGAACTTTATCACATGTACTTTTGACTTCCAGTAGACAAGTACTGCAGTCATACAGTATGAGAGAAGAAGAGATTCTGTTTCCTCCTTCTTAGTAAATGTCCTTTATACCCAGACTATTGATTGTAGGAATACACAGTCCATATAGTAGTATTCTTTTCTCCTTCAAGAAAATAAGCTAAGTAACTTCAGTCAATGAGTTAAAGGAGATGCACTGCAAATGGAGTGTGTGCAACATTGCATTCACTTATTACTACTGCTTGTCTACACATATTTCAGCTGGCAGGTAGTAGTAGCTGCCATTTCTAATCTGATCTAGCACTTTACTTTCTCTTAGAGAATTATTGTATTCCAGCTGTGTTAATATCACAGAGCTTTATCACAGGTAGTTCTGACTTCTTATAGCAAAGTACTGCAATCAAACAGTAAAAGAGAAGAAGAGAGTCTAGTTCCTTCTTCTTAATAAGCATCCTTTCTACCTGTCTGAATTCATAGTCCATACAGTAATTCTTACTCCTTTCAAAGAAATAAACTACATTACTTCAGTCAATGAGTTAAAGCACATTCACTGTCAAATGGAGGTGTGTGCAGCATCACATTTCTTATTACTACTGCTTGACTACATACATTATAGTAGGCAACCAGTAGTAAATGCGATTTCTTAACTGATGTAGCACTTTACTTTTTCTTTGGGATTGATCCTATTCCAGCTGTGTTGAAATCACAGAGCTTTATCATTGGTAGTTTTGACTTCTTATCACAAAGTACTGCAGATGAACAATATAAGAAGAGATTTATTTCCTTCTTCTTATAAACCTTCTTGCTCTCTGACTGTAAGACTACCTAAAGTGGTTGTTTTGTGTATGTTCTTTTTCACTTCAAAAGAAATAAACTCCACTACTTCAGTGAATGAGTTAAACAGACCACTGCAAATAGAGTGTGTGCAGCATCACATTTTCTTATTACTACTGCTTGACTACATGTATTACAGCATGCACTCAATAGTACTTGCTATTTCTAATGTGATCTAGCACTTTTTTCTCTCTTTGCAAATGATTGTATTCCAGCTGTGTTGAAATCACAGAGCTTTATCAACAGGTACTGTTCTGACTTCTTATGCAAGTTGAATCAAACTGTAAAGAGAAGAAGAGAGTCTATTCCTTCTTCTTAGTAAATGTTCTTTCTACTGCCTACGAATGTCAGAATACATTAGTACATACAGTAATCTATTCCCTTCAAAGAACTAAACTACATTATTTCAGTCAATGAGCTAAAGCAGACTGCACTGTAAGTTGATGTGTTGGTGTGTAACATCACATTCTCTTATTTCTATCTGCTTGACTACACATATTACAGCAGGCAGGCAGTAATACTTGCCATTTCTTATCTGATCTAGCATTTAGCTTGCTCTTCAGGAACAATTGTATTCCACCTCCCCTGTATAAAGTCCACAGAGCTTTATCCACAGGTCACTTTTGACTTCCATAGGAGGTACTGCTGTCATCCAATATGAGAGAGTGTCATCCAGTATGTGAGTCTTTTCCTTCTTATTAGTAAAATGCCTTTCTAGCTGACTGTAGAAATACATAGTAGGCACAGTAGTTCTTTTTCCTTTCAAATAAATAAACTACATTTTTACTTCGGTCAATGAGGTTGAAAGCAGACTCAATGAAAGTTGTCGTCGTGCAACATAGAATTATCTCCTATTAGTACTGCTTTGTAGGCTTATAGTGTCCTTCCCTCCTTGACTCAGGGCTATTGGACCTGCAGGTTTCCCTGGATCGCTCCTCCAGCCTATGGGTGGTCAGCAAGCCAGGTCCTTCATGAATTTGGAGGGGGAAAGGCAGAATGGTACTACGGCAGCCTGGAGAAGATGGGAAAGAAGCATAGGTCATTCAGAACAAAGCCAGGAGTTCCATGGGTGGATAACTCGAACTTTATTTTATAACCTGCGGGATTTACACTGACACCTTGTGAGGCTGTGCAACTGGAGGTTGGGGTGTACAGGAATTTACACAATATACATCCAGGATCACTACAGAAATGTGACAATGTTTGCCCAAAGAATCAAAGACAACGTGGCCCAGGCAGGTTTCAAAAGCGGCAGAAATCAACAGGAGGCTCGGCCTTAGGGCATGGGGGTTCACAGCAGACTTCCTTGTGCTTCAGCCAAATGGAAAATCCACACAGCTCCCCTTTTCGTTTTTATACAACGAAAAGTTCACTTTTCACATAGTGATTATTATTTTTTTCTCAGGGGAAAAACTCTGGGAAGCATGAGCCAGCGTCGGCTCCTACCAGAGATAGTGGAACTCCCAGGTGTGTCTAGGAAATGTGACATCTAGCCAGTACATCAAAAGTGAGCACTTAGGATATGAGGCCTTGTTCAGTGACTAGGAACACCACCTATCCGGCTCCTCAAAGAAGTGCTTAGGACGGTGAGATGTGAGGTCTTGATCAAGCCAAACAGAGACCTCATCCCTACAGACATCTACCTCCATTATTATTAAAATATGGCAGTGCTGTAATTTTCCTTCAAAGAATTCTCAGGGAATGCCTGAAATTGGACCAGGACACACTGGCGGCTCCAACTTAGAGCGAAATGATATTATTTTGGTTTTTAACCAAACCAGGAAACGCAACCCTAAGGTGGAGATGGTCCTCAACAAAAGGGATACCTATCAGGCGTGTCGTAAGGCTTGGACACAGCTGCTAGAAATACTTGGAGTGGGGGCAGGGGAACCAGGATACAGTTAATCATCATACGAAGAAAACATTTTTCCTCCCCCGAAGACATAGACATGTAAGCAACATTTTTCCTCCTAAAGAGCACATTTTTCCTCCCCCCAAGACATACATGGAAACCAAGTTTTTGTTTTTTACTCTTCCTCGAGACATGATAGGGAAAGTAACATTACGTTTTCCTCCTCCCAAGACAATACATGTATTTTTTGAGGCACTCTAACATAGATGGTGATTCTAGGTTATCCCAAAGTCTTAAATTTGGCTGGAAGCACCTGTACTATATTAATACTGATATATATGATGGAATAAAGTCCAGTCTGTGAGTAGTTTACAATTATCTTTTTGGCTTCTGGCAGGTATTTTCTTTAGTGAGTAGCCTCCTAGGCTTTGGAGAGAAGAGGGAAGGTGGATGGAAAGCAGAGTAATTCATTCTTTTATTGAAGTTGGGACCTTGAGCCTTCCAGTCTATTCCAGCTTTTCCCAGCAGGAGATTGACAGCTCAGCTCATGTCTTTTACTGGGAGAGTGAAGGTCAGAAGCTGGTGGAAGTGCACAAGGGCGTGCGAGTACCTCAGGTGGAGCAGGAGTTAGGTCAGACTCCATAGTGTATGTCTCTGCATTTTACTGATGAAATATGATAGAAAAGCAAGTACACTTAAGCAAACAGTATTTATTATTACCAGGTGGTGCGCGTAGGATGGCACAAGGTGGATTAGAAATACCATTTCCTTTATATTACTGTGTTTGTTTTGGTAGAATTACATCATTTGACATAACGTATATTTTGTAGATAAAAGGATGAATGTATGCAAAGTCCTTGATTTAAGGAATAAAATATTTTAGCCTTTTACATTAAGTTGAAAAACAAAAATAATGTACCATTTATTAGCGTGGTGTTTTTACCCATGGCCCTTTAATATTTTGTAGCCTTGATAGATTATTAGGCCTAGATTTTTAGCTTGATAAATATCAGCTGTTTATTCTTTACTGAGTTACAGTTGGTATGTGGGAGAGGCCTCAGCCAGTACCTGGCTTTGACACAAATTTAATAGATTTTTGTGATAATGAAAATATTCTCCAAGAATTCAGTAGTCTTTAGGTGTAAGGGAAGAAGATAACCTATATGTTTAGAAGGGAGTCATATTAATTTTCCCCTTTTTATTTTGGAGATTAAAATAACAAGCTTACATTTAAAGACAATAGTACTAATACCCATACAGGAACTAGGTTTTGGATGTCCATTGGTTGATTAAGAGGTGAAATCAAGGGGCTTGGAGAGATGGCCTAAGCGGTTAAGTGCCGACCGCTGCTTTGCAGAGGACCCAGGTTCTATCCCAGCACCTACGATGGCGCCGAGAACCGTGCTGAACACTCCAATTCCCAGTGAGAACTCCAGTGCCAGCGGGGATCTGACACACTCTTCTGACCTCTGTGGCATATGCACGTCATGGGTGCACAAACTTGCATGCAGACAAACATTCTACACAGACGAAATAAAGTAAAATTAAAAAAAATTTTGTTTTAAAAAGAAATCAGTCTTTTAAGGCTAAGCTATCTAACTAGATAAAAAGGGGACATTACAGATAACACAATAGAAAGAAAAGGAACCATTGGTATACCTCAGTATGTTAAGGCTTATACTGTGGAAGTCTAGTATGAATTATGAGTAAAAATTACATAATTTGTATTTTCACATAATTTCAGGTGTGACCCAGTCTTTTATCTTACTATATTTGACCAATTGTTAATTAACATAAGTAATTTAGCTTTACCAACCATATCTGTGTAAATAAATTCTGGATAAGAGTAACACAATTAGATAGAACTTGACGTAAACAATACTTTGTGATTTTTAAGTTAGCCTAATTAAATTATTGATCCTAAAGAAATAAACTTGATGTATGATGATTTATAATTTTTATTAACAATCCTTAGATACAAGATACATAAAATTTAAGTTATAAACTTTATAAAGTAGGTTTTACAGATCTGTTTTGGGTGTTGAAGGATCAGTAAAGAGTAGATGACAATGACATACCCAGACAATTCTGAATTATCATATGTTGCAAATTTTTACTTACCGCTTAGAAATAAATTTATTTAATTAATTATTTAAAATATTAAAAGACCTGGAGTAGGGAGAAAAGGTTAGACTTAGTCCCCCTAGAGTTACTTTATGCAATTTAAACAGTAAGAGTTTATCTAGGCAGTAAAAAACATTCATAACAAGTTAATTTTAAACCAATAATTATGAGAAAAAAAAACTGAATTGTTTTTTTTTAAAGAAAGTCTGGCCTTTTTTTAAAATTTTGGATTTATTTTTCATTGTATAAATGTACATGTCTTGCATGTAGGTCATGTTCAGCCTGCTGTCATGCAAATGCCAGGAGGTCAGAAAGAGAGGTGGTCAGAATACCCTAGGGACATGGAGCACAAGACATTTCTCAGCATGACCATGTGGGTGCTGGAGGATCGAAACCCAGTCCTCTCAAGAGCAGTCAGCATCTATAACCACTAGGCCATCGTCTCGATCCGCATAAACTGAGTTTTTAAATAACCATAAGTTGACTAAGAACATTTTATTAGACTTAAAGGCCTTTTGTTAGGATGGGCTAGCCCTAAAAATCTGCCATGCAAATCCAACTGTCTTTGCTGGTTTAGAGGTGCTAATTAAAATGGTGTTTCATTCTAGCGTTTGTTTTTAAAGGCAAGTTAAAGACATACATGAAGTTCTAAGGACTGACTTGTATATTGCAGCTCGAGCTTTAGAATTACAAGCCACATGGGTTTGGAAACTTGTGAGAATAGTCTGTTTAAAATGTGGAAAACTCATGTTGAAAACCCAAAATTGCCCAGACCTTTTTAAACTTAAGTAATTGTTGCGTTGTCATGTTTTATTCGAATCGATATTGTGGTAGCCGCATGCATAAAAAACTACAATTTTAAAAATTAATATCTTATAATAAGGCATGCTTTATATAGAATTAACTTAATTAGATTTTGAATGGCCATATTATAAAAAAAACGCTCTCGAGGTAAAAAGCTGATATGCAAGGAACAGTAAATAAAACTCAATTTTGAAGAGTGCACCAGCACTTAGGAACCAGTGATTTCTAAACCACGCTGAAGCACAGATAGGAGCCAAGCTTGTCAAGCTAGGTGGCTTGTGGTAATCATATCATTGGATTATTGGAAAATGGTATCAGGTCTTGTTGGTGGCTTTTGGGGTGGAGTCACACTGGCTAGCTGGTTATAAAAGGGTGGGCCTGCTGCCACGTGAGACTTGAGTCCATATAAGCTTAGATCAGGAGTGTCCCAGGCACCTGGAAGCACAGAGTAGCCAGGGTTTTGAGCTAAGCGAGGCATGCCCCCTCCCCCCACACACAATAGTGATTCCGGGACACAAGTAGAAGGCAATAATTGCAAACAGTAAACCTGAGACACCTCTAGTCCATCAATCACCAAGCCCTGTAAACAACCAGAAAACTGGCTGGCAGGAAGCAGAAGGAAACACCAGTGCTCAGCAGGGTATGATGGGTTCTCCTACCCAATATATTTGGGAGAACTCTCAAACAGGAAAGGGGTGGAGGATTAGGATTCCAGATTATAAATCAGAAATCGAAAGCTAAAACCTAGACAAATCAAACTCCATAACAAGGGGAAAAACAAATGAAGCATCCTATGGAGTGCAGCAAACCAAGACTTCAACAACAGGAAGAGGCATTTGGATTTGACTGAATACAGGCAAAAGGAAAGCCCACTTGCCAGGGGCATGAAGGAAGGGACAAATGGGAAGGTGCAGGATAATCCACATCCAAGCTCTGACCAAACAGTGAGATTCCTACAGTGGGATCCCCCTGGGTATGGCCAGGACACCAGATATTGGAGGAAAATTGCAAGACATATTAAAAAAATCAAAGTATATAAAGAACAAGGGTTGAGAGAACGTAGGAGAGATAAGAAAACTCAAGAGGACTAAGGGAGAGATGGGCAAATGCAGAAAAACTAAAGGGAGAAATAAACATCCAGAAGGAATGGAAACGACTAAGAAAAGAGCCAATGCTGAAATTAAAAAAGGAACCAACCAGTTTGAAAAAGGAGTACAGAGAAGATTGAGAAGATCCAAAAGAAGTGGAAATACCTAAAGAAATCACAGGATAAAAAAAAGGAAATTGAAACTTTTCCGAGTCAAGATGTAAAGGCAATGGAAATGGCCTCCCAAGTAGAATCGGAGGAATACAGCAAAACAATATTCAGACCTGACTAACACAGACACACTAAAAGCGACAGAGTGAAAGAATCATGAATAATTTAAAAACAGCAAAAAAGTGGAAACAACCAGGAAATGTGGGACACTAGGAAAGTATCAAACTTCCACATATGGATATTGGAGGAAGTAGAAGAATCCAAGGACAATGATATTGATCAGATATTCAACAAAATAATAGAAGAAAACTTCCGCCAATGACTAAAAAAAGACGAGAACGATACAAATATGAGAATCACATAGATCTCCAAACAGAAAAGATCAGGAAAGAAACTGCCCATGCCATATCAGAGTAAAATCTAGACACCCAAAACAAAGAAAAAAAAAAAAAAAAAAAAAAAAAAAAAAAATAAGTTACATATAAGGCGGAGAACCTTGATTAGCATTATAGTAACTTTTCAGTGCAATGTATGGAAGCAAGTAAGAACATGAGCCAAGGCGTTCGCCAGTGCTAAGAGGACTATAGATGCCAGACCCAGACTTACTAGTATCACAGCAAAAATGTCATTTAGGTTGAAGGATGAGAAAAATCTTCCGATTGACTAAACAAGCTCGATAGAAACTTACTTGTCTGGGGAAAGAGACATACCCTTGCAGAAAATACTTGAAGCAGATACAAAGAGCAGAAGTATGGAATGAGGAAACGTATCCCCAGGCGACCTAGTAAGAAGTGAAAGTTAATAGCAAAGCGATAACTGCAGATAGAACCTAGACCAAAAAAAATTGCAAATGAATAATAAGGTGAAGATCGCACACACAATTTCAATTATAATCTTAATATTAATGGACTAAACTCCCAATCAAAAAACACANACACACACACACACACACACACACACACACACACACACACCACACAGTGAAACCCATTCACGTGGATTCTAGAGCAAGCGAAACTAATCTACCCTGACAGGAGGCAGATCAGTAGTTGCCTGGGGCTGGAGTAGAAAGGAGGGTACCGATTGCAAAGGAATAGTGGGGGTGGGGAGGTTTCTGTGCTAGAAGTTCCCTGTACCTTGAGTGTGGCGATGGGTGTAAATATTTCTGAAATTCATCCCACTCTGACTGAGGATGTAGCTCAGTTGGTAAGAGTACTTGCCTAGCATGTGTGAGGCCCCACAAAAATGAATTAAACTAATAAGCAAAATATACATGTTTGTAGGCAAATTACAACACAATAACATTTTCTTGTTCTTGTTTTTGTTTGTTTTGTTTTGGGTTTGGGGTTGGTTTTTTTTTTGTTTTGTTTTGTTTTTTTTTTTTTGGCTTTTTCGAGACAGGGTCTCCCTGTAGCCCCAGCTGTCCTGGAACTCACTCTGTAGACCAGGTTGGCCTTGAACTCACAAAGATCCGCCTGCCTCTGCCTCCTGAGTGCTAGGATTAAAGGAATGAGCCACCACTCCCGGCTAAAGACAGTTCTTAGCCTCCATGTGGGTGCTGGGAATCGAACCCAGGTCCTCTGCAAGAGCAGTCGGCGCTCTCAACCACTGAGCCATCTCTCCAGCCCCTAAATCCACCAGTTTTATCAAAGTTACTTTTGTCTTATGACATTAAAGTACAGCTGTCAAACAGTAGAAGATGATGCATAAAAAAAGCATCTATTTCCTTCTTAGTAAACATTCTTTCTAGCTGACTGTAGGAAGTAGTATGAGCAGTAGTTCTTTTACCCTTCAAACAAATTAACTTGTACTTTCCTTGATTCAATGTGTTAAAGCAGATTTGCTGTGAATGATGTGTGTACAACTTCGCATTTTCTAATTACTACTGCTTGCCCGACTACACATATTTCTCAGGCAAGGAGTAGTGGATGGCCTTTCAAATCTGTTCTAGCAGTATACTTTCTCTTTGCTAATGGTTTCATTCCACTGTGTTTACATCTCTAAGCTTTAACACAGGTACTTTTGACTTAGTTAATAGTTATAGTTATAGTTATATTGCTTAGTAATAGTTAAGTACTGCTGTCAAACGATGTATGATGAAGCAGCAAAGCAGGGTCTATTACCTTCCTCTAAGTAAACATGTTTTCTAGCTGACTGTAGGAAGTAGTAGGAGCACTAGTTCTTTTATTCTTCAAAGAAATAAACTTCTACTTTCATTCAGTGAGGAAAAGCAGATTCCTTGTGGATGGTGTGTGTACAACACTGCATTACTACTGCTTGACTACTCATGATTTCATAGGCAACTAGCGGTAGACATAGTTTCAAATCTGTTCTAGCAGTAAACTTTCTCTTTGCTAATGGTTTTATTCCACTGTGTTTAAATGCCCCAGCTTTATCACACATCCAGTGTTAGGGTTAGGGTTAAGGTTAGGGTTAGGGTTAAGGTTAAGGTTAGGGTTAGGGTTAGGGTAAAGTTAGGTTTAGGGTTAGAGTTGGGTTAGGGTTAGGGTTAGGGTTAGGGTAGGGTTAGGTTTAGGGTTCGGGTTAGGATAGTGTTGGTTTTAGGGATGGGCTAGGGTTAGGTTAATGGTAGGCCTGGGGTAGGGTTAGTTTTAGGGGAGTGTTAGATTTATGGTTAAGGTTAGGGTTAGGGTTATGGTAGTGTTAGGTTTAGGGTTAAGTTTAGGGTTCTAATAGTTAAGTACTGCCATCAAACCATATAAGATTATGCTTCAAAAGAGCGTGTATTACCTTCCTCTTAGTAAATATTCTTCTTAGTTGTCTGTAGGAAGAAGTATTTCTTTCACTCTTTCTTTTACTCTTCAAAGAATTATTTTGTACTTTCCTTCAGTCAATTTGTTAATGCAGATTCCCTCGAATGGCATGTGTACAGCAAGTCATTATCTAATTACTACTGATTGCCTACAGGTATTTTTCAGGCAAGGAGTAGTAGCAGTCATTTCAAATCTTTTCTATCCCTTTATTTTCTCTTTTTTAATATTATTATTTCTCTGTGTTTAAATTCACTACCTTTATTTTCAGGTTCTTTTGTTGTCTAATATTTAAGTACTGCTGTCAAACATTATAAGATGAAGCACAAAATAGCATCTATTTACCTCCTCTTAGTAAACATTCTTTCTAGCTGACTGTAGGAAGATATACTAAATGCACTAGTTCTTTTCCCCTCCAGATAAGTAACCTTATACTTTGCTTTGGTTAATGAGTTAAGGCAGATTCACTGTGAATCGCATATTTAAAACATGGTATTCTCTAATTACACTCCTTGACTACACACATTTCTGAAACAAGGAATAGTAGAGGTCCTTTCAAATCTTTTTTAGCAGTATAATTTCTCTTTGCTAATGGTTTTATTCAACTGTGTTTAAATCCCAGTGCTTTATTTCAGGTACTTTTGACCTCTAGTATTTAAGTGCTGCTGCCAAACTGTATAGGATGATGCAAAAAGAGAGCGTCTATTTCCTTCCTCTTAGTAACCATTCTTTCTAGCTGACTGTATAAAGAAGTACTACATGCATTATTTCTTTTACCCTTCAAGGAAGTTAACTTGTACTTTGCTTCAGTTAATGAGTTAAAGGAGATTCACTGTGAATGGCATGTGTAAACATGCCATTCTCTAATTACCACTGTTTGACTACACATATTTCTCAGGCAAGCACTTGTAGACACCCTTTCAAATCTGTTCTAGCAGTTTACTTTTTCTTTGCTAGTGGTTTTATTCTACTTTCTTTAAATCCCCCAGCTTCATCACAGGTACAGGGTAAGAGTTAGGGTTAGGGTAGGGTTATGGTTAGAGTTAGGGTCCTAATTGTTAAGTACTGCCATCAAACAGTGTAAGATGAGGCATCAAAAGAGCATGTATTATCTTCCTCTTAGTAAACATTCTTTCTAGCTGACTGTAGGAAGAAGTACTATGTGCACTAGTTGTTTTACCCTTCAAAGAAATATACTTGTACTTTCCTTCAGTCAATGAGTTAAAGCAGATTTGCTGTTGAATATCCTGCATACAACATGGCATTCTCTAATTATTATTGCTTAACTACACTATAATCTTAAGTCTATTCTAGCTGTTTACTTTCTCTTTGTTAATGGTATTATAACACTGTGTTTAAATTCACCGCTTTATTTCAGATACTTTTGACCTCTAATATTTAAATACTGCCATCAAACAGTGTAAGATGAGGATTCAAAAGAGCATGTATTTCCTTCCTCTTAGTCAACATTCTTTCTAGCTGACTGTAGGAAGTGGTAGTAAGTACACTAGTTCTTTTACCCTTCAAAGAAATAAACAAGTACTTTTCTTCAGTATAAGAGTTAAATCAGGGCTGGAGAGATAGCCTAGCGGTTAAGAGCACCGACTGCTCTTGCAGAGAACCCAGGTTCGATCCCCATGGCGGCTAAGAACCGTCTGTAACTCCAATTCCTGTAGAACTCCAGTTCCAGGGGAATCTGAGACCCTCTTCTGACCTCCACGGCATTGCACGACACGGGTGCACAGACCTGCACGCAGACAGTACATTCATACACATAAAAATAAATAATAAATAAAAAAAAGAGTTAAATCAAACAAACAAAAAAGAGTTAAAGCAGATTCACTGTGAATGGTGTGTGTAAAACATGGCATGCTGTAATTACTACCCCTTGACTTCATGTATTTCTCAGGAGAGCAGTAGTAGACATCATTTCAAATCTGTTCTAGCAGTTTACTTTCTCTTTGATAATGGTTTTATTTTACTTTGTTTAAATCACCCCGGTTTATCACAGGTACAGAGTTAGGTTTAGGGTAGGGTTTTAGGGTTAAATTTAGGCATGGGTTGGGGTTAGGTTTAGGCCTCTAATAGTTAAGTACTGCCCTCACACAGTATAAGGCAATGCGTCAAAAGAGCATGTATTACCTTCCTCTTAGTAAACATTCTTTCTAGCTGACCATAGGAACAAATAGTACTTGCCCTAGTTCTTGCACCCTTCAAAGAAATATACTCTTATTACTACTGCTTTACTACATATATTAAAACAGGCAGACTTTAGTCTAATGTAGCACTTTACTTTCTTTTTCCGAATGATTGTATTCAACCTATGTTGAAATCACAGAGCTTTATCACAGGTACTTTTGAGTCCAGTAAGAAAGTACTGCAGTCATACAGCATGAGAGTAGAAGAGAGTCTGTTTATGTTTATTTACTTCTTAGTAAACGTTCCTTCTAACTGAATGTAGGAATACATAGTTCATACAGTAGTTCTTTTTCCCTTCAAGGAAGTAAACTACATTACTTCAGTAAATTGTGTATTTGCAACATCACTTTCTCTTATTACTGCTCTTTGACTACACATATTACATACAACAGGCAAGCAGTAGTACTTACCATATTTCTGTTCTGATTTACCACTTTACTTTCTCTTTGCAAATGATTGCCATCTGTGTGGAAATCACAGAACTTTATCATAGGTAGTTTTGACTACTTATAGCAAAGTTCTACATTCTAACAGTATAAGAGAAGAGAGTCTATTTCCTTTTTCTTAGTAAACAGTTTTTCTCACTGACTTTTGGAATACATAGTCCCTGGAGTAGTTCTTTTTCCCTATAAAGAAGTACACTACATTACTTCAGTCAATGAGTTAAAGCAGATGCACTGCAAATTGTGTGCAACATCTCTTTCTCATTAATACTGCTTGACTACATGTATTAAAGCAGGCAAACAGTAGTACATACCATTTCTAACCTAATGTAGGACTTTACTTTCTCTTTATGAATGACTGTATTCCAGCTGTGTTGAAATCACTTGATTGAAATCAGCTTGATCTCAGGTGGTATTGACTTCTCTTATATCAAAGCATTGCAGTTGAACTGTATAAGAGAAGAGAGTCTATTTCCCTCTTCTTAGTAAACTTACTTTCTCCCTGACTGTAGGAATACGTAGTACCTACAGTAGTTCTTTTTCCCTTCAAAGAAATTCATTACTTTAGTCAATGAGATAAAGCAGACCCACATAAATTGAATGTGTGCAACAATCTCATTCTCTTATTACTACTGCGTGACAACTCATATTAAAGTGGACAAGTTTTAATCTAATGTAGCACTTTACTTTCTTTTTCTGAATGACTGTATTCAAACTGTGTTGAAATCACAGAACTTTATCACATGTACTTTTGACTTCCAGTAGACAAGTACTGCAGTCATACAGTATGAGAGAAGAAGAGATTCTGTTTCCTCCTTCTTAGTAAATGTCCTTTATACCCAGACTATTGATTGTAGGAATACACAGTCCATATAGTAGTTCTTTTCCCTTCAAGAAAATAAGCTACAGTACTTCAGTCAATGAGTTAAAGGAGATGCACTGCAAATGGAGTGTGTGCAACATTGCATTCACTTATTACTACTGCTTGTCTACACATATTTCAGCTGGCAGGTAGTAGTAGCTGCCATTTCTAATCTGATCTAGCACTTTACTTTCTCTTAGAGAATTATTGTATTCCAGCTGTGTTAATATCACAGAGCTTTATCACAGGTAGTTCTGACTTCTTATAGCAAAGTACTGCAATCAAACAGTAAAAGAGAAGAAGAGAGTCTAGTTCCTTCTTCTTAATAAGCATCCTTTCTACCTGTCTGAATTCATAGTCCATACAGTAATTCTTACTCCTTTCAAAGAAATAAACTACATTACTTCAGTCAATGAGTTAAAGCAGATGCACTGCAAATGGAGTGTGTGCAGCATCACATTCTCTTATTACTACTGCTTGACTACATACATTATAGTAGGCAACCAGTAGTAAATGCGATTTCTTAACTGATGTAGCACTTTACTTTTTCTTTGGGATTGATCCTATTCCAGCTGTGTTGAAATCACAGAGCTTTATCATTGGTAGTTTTGACTTCTTATCACAAAGTACTGCAGATGAACAATATAAGAAGAGAATTTATTTCCTTCTTCTTAGTAAACCTTCTTTCTCTCTGACTGTAAGACTACCTAAAGTGGTTCTTTTTCACTTCAAAGAAATAAACTCCACTACTTCAGTGAATGAGTTAAACAGACCACTGCAAATAGAGTGTGTGCAGCATCACATTTTCTTATTACTACTGCTTGACTACATGTATTACAGCATGCACTCAATAGTACTTGCTATTTCTAATGTGATCTAGCACTTTTTTCTCTCTTTGCAAATGATTGTATTCCAGCTGTGTTGAAATCACAGAGCTTTACAACAGGTACTTTTGACTTCTAGTTGAAGTCAAACTGTATAAGAAGAGAGTCTATTTCCTTCTTCTTAGTAAATGTTCTTTCTAGCTGAATGTCAGAATACATAGTACATACAGTAATTCTATTTCCCTTCAAAGAACTAAACTACATTATTTCAGTCAATGAGCTAAAGCAGACTCACTGTAAGTTGAGTGTGTGTAACATCACATTCTCTTATTTCTACTGCTTGACTACACATATTACAGCAGGCAGGCAGTAATACTTGCCATTTCTTATCTGATCTAGCATTTAGCTTGCTCTTCAGGAACAATTGTATTCCACCTCCCCTGTATAAAGTCACAGAGCTTTATCACAGGTACTTTTGACTTCCAGTAGGCAGGTACTGCTGTCATCCAATATGAGAGAGTGTCATCCAGTATGTGAGTCTATTTCCTTCTTATTAGTAAACATGCCTTCTAGCTGACTGTAGAAATACATAGTAGGCACAGTAGTTCTTTTTCCTTTCAAATAAATAAACTACATTACTTCGGTCAATGAGTTAAAGCAGACTCAATGAAAGTTGTCTGTGTGCAACATAGAATTCTCTTATTAGTACTGCTTTGTAGGCTTATAGTGTTCTTCCTCCCTTGACTAGGGCTATGGACTGCAGGTTCCCTGGATCGCTCCTCCAGCCTATGGGTGGTCAGCAAGCCAGGTCCTCTCCATGAATGGAGGGGGAAGGAGAAGGTACTGGGAAGCCTGGAGAGAGGGGGAAAGGAAGCATAGGCTCAAGAACAAGCCAGGAGTTCCATGGGGGAATAACTCAACTTTACTTTTATAACCCAGGGTATTTACACTGAACCTTGTGAGGTGTGACTGGAGGTTGGGGTGTACAGGAATTTACAACATATACACCAGATCACTACAGAAATGTGACAATGTTTTGCCTAAAGCATCAAAGGCAGTGGCACCAGGCAGGTTCCAAAAGCGGGCAGGAAATCAAAAGGGCTCTGGCCTGAGGGCTGGGGGTTGACAGCTGACTTCTTAAGTGCTTCAGCCAAATGGAATCCACACAGCTCCCCCTTTTCTTTTTATTAAAAAAAAAGGCACTTTTCACATAGTGTTATTATTTTTTTCTTCAGGGGAAACTCTGGGAAGCATGAGCCAGCGTGGCTCCTACCAGAGTAGTGGAACTCCCAGGTGTGTTAGGAAATGTGACATCTGCCCAGTACATCAAAAGTGAGCACTTAGGATATGAGGCCTTGTTCAGTGACTAGGAACACCACCTATCCGGCTCCTCAAAGAAGTGCTTAGGACGGTGAGATGTGAGGTCTTGATCAAGCCAAACAGAGCCTCATCCCTACAGCTCTACCTCCATTATTATTAAAATATGGCAGTGCTGTAATTTTCCTTCAAAGAATTCTCAGGGAATGCCTGAAATTGGACCAGGACACACTGGGCTCCAACTTTAGCGAAAATATTAATTTGGTTTTTAACAAACCAGGAAACCAACCTCCTAAGGTGGAGATTGGTCCTAACAAAAGGGAATACCCAGGTGGCGTAAGGCTTGGACACAGCTGCTAGAAATACTTGGAGTGGGGGCAGGGGAACCAGGATACAGTTAATCATCATACGAAGAAAACATTTTTCCTCCCCCGAAGACATAGACATGTAAGCAACATTTTTCCTCCTAAAGGCAACATTCTTCCTCCCCCCAAGACATACATGAAACCAAGTTTTTGTTTTTCCTCCCTCGAGACATAGATAGGAAAGTAACATTTTTTCCTCCCCCCAAGACATACAGGTATTTTTTGAGGCACCTCTAACATAGATGGTGATTTTAGTTGTATCCCAAAAGTCTTAAATTTGGCTGGAAAGACCTGTACATATAATACATATAATTATATTGATGGAATAAAGTCCAATCTGTGGTAGTTTACAACTATCTTTTTGGCCTCTGGCAGGTATTTTCTTTAATGAGTAGCCCCTAGGCTTTGGAGAGGAAGGGGGGAGGGGTGGATGGAAAGCAGAGTAATTCATTCTTTTATTGAAGTTGGGACCTTGAGCCTTCCAGTCTATTCCAGCTTTTCCCCCCAGGAGATTGACAGCTCAGCTTCATGTCTTTTACTGGAGAGTGAAGGTCAGAAGCCTGGTGGAAGCTGCACAAGGGCTGCAGTCACCTCAGGTGGAGCAGGAGTTAGGTCATCCATAGTGTATTTTCTGCAATTTTACTGATGAAATATGAATAGTAAAAGCATAGACACTTAAGCAAACATTATTTATTATACCAGGTTGTGCCGTAGGCATGGCACAGGTGGTTAGAAATACCATTATCCTTTATATTACTGTGTTTGTTTTGTAGAAATTACATCATTTATCATAAGTACATTTTAGTAGATAAACAGATGAAGGCTTATCAAAGTCCTATTAAGAAGAAAATACTTTAACCATTTAACATCAAGTATGAAAAACAAAATAATGTACCAATTTAGTACTTGGTGTTTTTACCCATGGCCCTTTAATATTTTTGTAGCCTTGATAGATCTATTGGTCCTGATTTTTAGCTGTGATAAAATATAGCTGTTTATTCTTTACTGATACAGTTGGCTATTGGGAGAGGCCTCAGCCAGTACCTGGCTTTGACACATTTTTAATAGATGTTTTGTGAAATAAAAGTATCTCTCCAAGATATCTCATGTCTCTTAGTGTAAGGAAGAAGATAAGCTATATTTTAGAGGGAGTCATATTAATTTTTCCCTTTATATTTTAGGAGAATAGAAACAAGCTTTACATTTTTAAAGACAATAGTACTACATACCCATACAGGAACTAGGGTTTGGAAGTCCATTGTTGATTAAGAGGTGAAATCCAGGGGTTGGAGAGATGGCCTAGCGGTTAAGAGTGCCGACCGCTCTTGCAGAGGACCCAGGTTCTATCCCCAGCACCTACATGGCGGCCGAGAACCGTCTGAAACTCCAATTCCAGGAGAACTCCAGTTCCAGGGGAATCTGACACCCTCTTCTGACCTCTGTGGCATTGCACGTCATGGGTGCACAAACTTGCATGCAGACAATACATTCATACACATACAGAAATAAATAAAATTAAAAAAAATTTTTTTTAAAGAAGTGAAATCCAGTCTTTTAAGGCTAAGCTATCTAACAGATAAAAGGGGACATTACAGATAACATCATAGAAAGAAATAGGGAACATTGGTATACATCAATGTTAAGGCTATCACTTGGAAATCTAGTATGAATTATGAGTAAAAAATAATAACTTGTATTTCCAATAAATTTAAGTGGGACCAATCTTTTATATTGATAGTATTTGACCAATTGTTAATTAACATAAGTAATTTAGCTTTACCACCATATGTTGTGTAAATAAATTCTGGATAAGAGTAACACAAGTTAGATAGACCTTGACTAAACATACATTGTGATTTTTAAGTTACCTAATTAAATTTTGATCCTAAAGAAATAAACTTGATGTATATGATTTTATATTTTTTATTACAATCCTTAGATACAAGATACATAAAATTAAGTTATAAACTTTATAAAGTAGGTTTTACAGATCTGTTTTGGGTGTTGACTGATTGTAACCAGTAGATGACAGTATATACCCAGAAAGACTGAATTATCATATGTGCAAATTTTTACTTACCCTTAATAAATAAATTTATTTATTAATTATTTAAATATATTAACAGACCTGAGCTAGGGAGAAAGGTTAATCTTAGTCCCAGATTTAGCCTTTACTGAATTTAAACAGTAAGTTTATCTAGGCAGTAAAAATCATAACAAGTTAATTTTTAAACCAAAACTTTAGAGTATTTTTAACTGAGTTTTTTTTTTAAAGAAAGTCTGGCCTTTTTAAAATTTTTTATTTATTTTTTATGTGTATGAATGTACTGTCTGCATGTAGGTCTGTACACCTGTGTCATGCAATGCCAAGGAGGTCAGAAGAGGGTGTCAGAATACCCTGGAACTGGAGCCAAAGACAGTTCTCAGCTGCCATGTGGGTGCTGGAGATCGAACCCAGGTCCTCTGCAAGAGCAGTCAGCACTCTTAACCACTAGGCCATCTCTCGATCCCATTAACTGAGTTTTTAAATAACCAATAGTTGCTAAAGAACATTTTATTAGACTTAAAGCCTTTTGTTAGACTGGGCTAGCCTAAAAATCTCCATGCAAATCCAACTGTTTTTGCTTTTAAGGTGCTGAAATTTAAAAATGGTGTTATTTTAGGTTGGTTTTAAAAGGCAGTTAAAGACAAACATGATTTAGGATGACTTGTTATTTCAGCTCAGCTTTAGATTACAAGCCACATGGTTTGGAAACTTGTGAATAGTCTTTTAAAATGTGAAAACTCATTTGAAAGACTCCAAAATTGCCCAGGACTTTTTAAATTAATTAATTTTGGTCATTTTTATTTGAAGATATTTTGGGTACCCATGCATTACATTTAAAAATTTAATATCTTAATAAGCATGCTTTATATAGAATTAACTTAATAGATTTTGAATGGCCATATTATAAAAAAAACCATCTCGAGGTAAAAACTGATATGCAAGGAACAGTATAATTAAAACTCAATTTTGAAGAGTGCACAGAGCTTAGAACAGGGATTTCTCAAGACCACCTGAAGCACAGATAGGAGCCAAGCATTTCAGCTAGGTGGCTTGTGGATAATCATATCATTGGATTATTGGAAAATTGTATCATTGTCTTGTGTGGCTTTGGGGGTGGAGTCATCCTGCTAGCTGGTATAAAAGGTGGGCCTGCTGCCACTGTGAGACTTGAGTCCATAGAGCTTAGATCAGGGATTTCCCAGGACCATCTGAAGCACAGAGTACCAGGGTGTGAGCTAAGCGAGGCATGCCCCTCCCCCCACCACAATAGTGATTCCGGGACACAAGGCAAGGCAATAAATGAAAACAGTGAACCTGAGACCCTCTAGTCCTCGATCACCAAGCCCTGTAAACAACCTAGATAAACTGGCTGGCAGGAAGCAGAGTGAACACAGTGCTCAGCAGGGTACTGACTGGGTTCTTCCCTACCCAATTATTTGGAGAACCTTCAGAACAGGAAGGGAAGGGTGAGTTAGACTTCCAATATATAAACAAAATCGAAAGCCTAAAACCTAGACAAATCAACACTCCATAAACAAGGAGAAAAACAAATGAAGGCATCCTATGGAGGCAAGCAAAGCAAGACTTCAACACAGTGAAGAGGCATTTGGGATTTGCACTGGAATACAGGCAAAGGGAAACCCACTTGCCAGGGGCATGAAGAAGGGACAACATGGGAAAGGTGCAGGATAATACCACACCAAGCTCTACCAACTCTGTGGAAGATTCCTACAGTGGGATCCCCCTGGGGATGGCCCAGGACACAGATATTGGAGGAAAATTGCAGACATATTAAAAGAAATCAAAGAATATAAAGAACAAGTGAGAGAACTAAGGAGAGATAATGAAAAACTCAAGAAGGACCTAGAGGGAGAGAATGGCAAATGCCAGAAAGAACTAGAGGGAGAGAATGACAAACTCCAGAAGGAAGTGGAAACACTGAAAAGATCCCATGCTGAAATAAAAAAGGAAACCAACCAGTGAAGAAAGGAGCTACAGGAAGAGATTGAGAAGATCCAAAAGGAAGTGGAAATACTAAAGAAATCACAGGATTTAATGAAAAAGGAAATTGAACACTTATCCAGTCAAGATGAAAGGAATGGAAAATGCCTCCCAAGTAGAATGGAGGAATCAGCAAAAACAATATCAGACCTGGAACTTAACACAGAACAACTAAAAAGCACAAGTAAAGATCATGAAAAATTTAAAAACACAAAAAAGTGGAACAACCAGGAAATGTGGGACACTAGGAAAAGATTAAACCTCCACATCATAGGAATTGAGGAAGTAGAAGAATCCCAAGAGAATGGTATTGATCAGATCTTCGACAGACTAATAGATAAAAAATTCCCCAAACTAAAAAAAGACAAACACATACAAATACAAGAAGCACATAGAACTCCAAACAGAAAAGATCAGAAAAGAAACTCCCCATGCCATATCAGAGTTAAAACTCTAGACACCCAAAACAAAGACAAAATTCTGAAAGCCACAAGAGAAAAATAAGTTACATATAAGGGGAAACTTATTAGAATTATAGCTAACTTTTCAGTGCAAAGTATGAAAGCAAGAAGAACATGGACCAAGGCATTCCCAGTGCTAAAGGACTATAGATGCCAACCCAGATTACTATACCCAGCAAAAATGTCAATTATAGTTGAAGGAGAGAGAAAAATCTTCCATGACATAAACAAGATGATAGAATACTTGTCTGGAAAACCAACCCTTCAGAAAATACTTGAAGCAATTCAAAGGAAGAAGAGATGAGAAACTATCCCCAGGCACCTAGAAAGAGAAATTAATACAAAGCATAACTGCAGAAGTAGAAACCTAGACCAAAAATGCAAATGGATAATAAGGTGAAAGGATGCAACACACATCTTTCTATTATAATCTTAAATATTAATGGACTAAACTCCCCAATCAAAAGACATAGACTGGAGAATAGATTAGGAAACAGAGCCCATTTCTATGCTATCTACAAGAAACACATCTCACTCTCGAGAATAGGCACCAAGTTAACATGAAGGGATGGGAAAAAATATCCCAAGCAAATGGTACCAAAAAGAAAGCAAGGGTTGCTATTTTAGTATCAAACAAAATAGACTTCAAAGCAAAAGAAATCAGAAGAGACAAAGAAGGCTATTACATTTTTATCAAAGGAACAATTGTCCATGAAGATTTCACAATCATGAATATATATGCACCAAACTCTGGTCCACCAAACTTTATAAAGACAATTCTCCAGGACCTCAAGGCACAGATTAACCCCAGCATGCTCACAATAGCAAAGAGCTGGAACCAACCCAAGTGGCCCTCAACTGATGAGTGGATAGAGAAAATGTGGTACATCTACACAATGGAGTTCTATGCAGAAGTAAAAAAAGATGACATCATGAACTTTGCAGATAAATGGATGGAACAAGAAGATATCATGTTAAGTGAAGTAACACAGTCCCAGAAAAACAATGAATGGTATCCCTCATCTGTGGATGCTAGCACCAATTAACTAGCTGTAAGGCAAACTGAGCAATGTTAATGTTATATTTCCTGAAATCTGAAGACAATTCTGCTCTTATATTGTGAATCCCTTAACAGTTTTTATAACTAAGCTACCATTTTTTCAGGGTTAGGAATTTTTGGTATATGGGTGGAGGATATGTATGCATATTTTTGAGTAATTTAAGATCAAAAGATTGAGGAAAAAAACTAGTTTGTCATGACATTATGTCTAACCACAGTATATTTTATGGGAGTGCTTCTTAGTATTTCTTATACAAGACTGCTTGAGCCTTTGTCCAAGCCTTTTCTAAAATATTACACAGTAGTTAAAAGTATCAGGCTGGTTTAACTTAAACTTTCTCAATGCTTAATGACCACACTTAATGCCCATGCCAATTTGGCTAAGGGATTTAAGGGATAACTTTATTCCTTGCCCTCAGATATCAACTAAGTCCCAGGGGACTATGCATGGAGGCATCTCTTCAAATGTCCTGCAAATGTGAGTCACCAGTCTTCCTGTGCAGGGAGGTCTTGGACATCCACTAATGAGGCTTCAGCCAGTGTCCAATCTATAAAGAGCAAAGTCTGCTCATGCTTCAAAAAGGGAAATCTAGTTTAGCAAGACATGACTTTGTCTTCGAATGGATGGAATTGATGATTGAAAAGCCAAAAGGAGCCAGGCGCTCCCTCCCCCTAAACCTGAGTGACCCTTGATGACCAGATCCCCAATTGACCTTGAGAAAAAAAAACCTTGGTTAATCTGGGCTAACTGTGTGGCCTTAAATATCCAAAAGGAGTGTATAACCAGAAATAAATAAATAAATAAATAAATAAATAAATAAATAAATAATAAGGCCTGAGAAGTTGTACTTCAGTTATAAAACTTGAGATCTTAGTAAAAAGACGAAAAGTAAATAATAATAATAATAATAATAATAATAATAATAACACAGTTGTTTTACCTGTCTTACTGGCAAATGCAGCTACCCTGCGGCTGCCACTACTTTTGTCATCCTTCAGGGATGTGAGACACACCTTTTCAACATTCCAGTATAGACCGAAGACTCATGGCTCTCCAAGAATTCTCCAAATCTTCAGTGCCAGATGGGGACTGCTGAGAAATCCAACTTGTGGTCTGAGTTACTACTGGGGTTTCAGCCTCTTCAGAGTATAGACTGCCATTGTTGGACTACCCATGCTGTATCATGGAGACCAGTACAGGAAGATCAAGACAGGATGTATTGCTTACTGGACTTCATTTGGTGACCATGGCAAAGGAAAACCCCATGGCCTTGTGGAACACAAGGGCAGAATTGATGGTGGTTTGGGCTTGCCAAGGAGGATCCTTCAATCATGACATCTTTCAGCCTAATAAAGAAAAAAATCACAAGTTGAAGATGCTAAAACCTATGATATATGTGTCATGCATATGTGCATATTTTGGAGTGATGCATATTGAAAGGAATAATAACAACAGCAACAACAACAGAAAGACTGTGTCAAAGAACTCACTGAAATGGTGAAATTCTGCTCAAAACAGTAAATTTCTGCATTGAGAATTTTGTTAGAGACTGAGATAAAGATGTGAAACCTATTTGGCAGAGTGCATGAGCTCTGGTTGGGTGGGGGGCAGGGAGGGGGGATGGGTCTAGGTTTGACTTGAAATTTTGCACAGCTTCAATAAAAAATTGGCTTGTCAATAAATAAAACTCAATTTTGAATAAGCACCATAAGAAAAGGCACAATAAGGTCTGAAGGTGCATGATCTCTGTGTATTTTTAGGAGACCTGCTTGAGAAAGAACACATTTAATTCAATCCTCGGAAGCTTGAAGTTTTTTGGAGCAGCTGGAATTTTGAACAAAAAGAAGTTAAAACAGCTGTGACAGGCTCAGGGCATCAGGAGTTGTAGTTTTTTGGTGCCTGAAGGTATGACCAGGTTTTTATGGGTAGCTCTAGCAGCATTTTGATTTTTTACTTTCCCAGTCCTAGTTTGCCTTTTAAACCCTTAGCCATCTTTATTTTAGTTGCACTGAAGAGCAGGTGGCCATGCCCCATTGTGTCCTGACCCATGGCTTTTTACTTTTAGTTATTATTGTGGGTCCTGCAGAGACGGCCTTGCTCACTTGCCCATCCCAGGAACTTAGGGCAGCTTGAGCCCCACTCTGCACCCTATGGTTTTTGAACTTCCCAGTCCCCTGCACTCAGTGGGTGGGAGTCCCATCCTGTGACCTGGGCAGTTTCTGGCCCTGTCTTTTCCAAGCTAGAATTAGCAGGCTGGTGCCGCCTCCCCCCCCCCCCACCCCCACCCCCATAGCTGGGCATGGCCTCAGTTCCCTTGGTCTAGGAGTCTAGCTTGTGCATGTGTGTGTGTGTGTGTGTCTGTGTGTGTGTGTGTGTGTGTGTGTGTGTGTGTGTTGGGGGTGGGGTGAGGTGAGGGATTGTTTAGGATGGAAAAGGGGAAAAATGTGAGTGAATAGGAAGAACTTAAAGGCAAAAAGGATTTGCAGCCTCCTGACCAAGCAGGCAGGAATCCAATTAGATTAATGGTTCCCTCGCTCCAGCAGGAACTGAAGTTAAAGGTTAGAAAAAGTTGAAGATGGGAAGAAAGACAGCTTGTCTCTCAAGAGAAACTCAAGGGAATGGGGCATACCTACCCGTTACAGTCCCCTACGGGACAGGGTGAGCTTTACCTTCCCTTCTCTGAATCCTCTGAAAAATTCGTAAAAGTTTGTTTCACTCAAGAGAGACACGGGGCTAGTGTGCCCAACAACTGTAAAAGTGTGTCTCACTTGAGAGAGACACGAGGCAGAGATTGTCCAATAGTACTCTACCCAAAACACAGGGGAGGCCTTTTTTCTTCTTGTCTTCTGAAAGGCTTTTGCCCCATGTTGGCCACCAGATTTAGCTTTCTGGTGTTCTTCCCTCTTTGACCAGAGCTAGGTACTTCAGGTTCCCTGGATCCCTCTGGCCTGCCAGTCAGTGAGCCAGGTCCTAGCCATGGAAGGGAGAGGGAGGGAGAAGGTACTAGGAAGCCTGGAGAGAGGGGGAAAGGAAGGACAGACTGAAGAATGACCCAGGAGAATTTCCATGGACAAATAACTCAACTTTACTTTACAACCCAGGGTTGTAAAGTACCAGACCTTGTGAGGTGCGACAGGCATTTGGGGCATACGAGAATTTACAACATATACTCCAGATCACTACAGGAATGTTACAATGTTTTCCCCAAAGCATCAAAGGCAGTGGGATCAGGCAAGTTCCAAAAGCAAGCAGGAAGTCAGCAGGACTCCGGCCTGAGGGCTGGCCAACTGACTTCCTAAGTGCTTCAGCCAAACGGAATCCCCACACTGCTTAACTACACATATTAGAGCAGGCAAACACTAATACATGTCATTTCTAATTGATATGGAACTTTACTTTCTCTTGGTTAATAATTGTATTCCAGCTATGTTGTGATCACAGAGCTTTAGAATAGGTACTATTGACTTCTAGTAGGCAAGTACTGCAGTCAAACAGTGTAAGAGAGGAGTCTATTTCCTTCTTCTTAGTAAACATTCTTTCTATCTGACTGTAGCAATCCATAGAACATACAATAGTTCTATTTCCCTTCAACGAAAGAAACTACATTACTTCCGTCAATGAGTTAAAGCATTCGCACTGCAAATTCAATGTGTCCAACATTACATTCTTTTATTACTACTGCCTTACTACACATATTACAGCAGGTATACTTGCCATTTCTAATCTGATCAAGTTCTTTACTTTCTTTTTGGGAGTGATTGTATTCCAGTTGTGTTTAAATCACAGAGCTTTATCATTGGTAGTTTTGAGTTCTAGCAAAGTATTGCAGTATAAGAGAGCCTATTTCCTTCTTAGTAAGCGTGCTTTCTTGCTGACTGTAAGAATACATAATCCATTTAGTAATTCTTTTTCCCTTCAAAGAAATAAACTACTTCAGTCGATAAATTTAAGCAGATGCACTTGCAAATTGTGTGCAGTATTGCATTCTCTTATTACTACTACTTGACTACACATATTAAAGCGGGCAAGCAGTAGTACAAGCCATTTCTATAAATTTTTATTTATTTATTATTTTTATGTGTATGAGTGTACTGTTTGCATGAGATTGGTGCACCCATGTCATGCAATGCCATGGAGGTCAGAAGAGAACGTCAGATTCCCCTGGAACTGGAGTTAAAGACGGTTCTTAGCCACCATGTGGGTGCTGCTGAGAATAGAACCCCAGGTCCTCTGCAAGACCATTTGGTGCTCATAACCACTGAGCTCTCTCTCCAGCCCCACAAGCCATTTCTAATCTGATGTAGCACTTTATTTTCTCTTTCTGAATGATTGCATTACAGCTGTGTTGAAATCACAGAGCTTTATCACAGGTACCGTTGACTTCTAGTAGGCAAGAACTGCAGTTAAACAGTATAAGAGAAGAAGCGAGCCTATTTCCTTCTTTTTTTTTTTTTTTTTTTTTTGTCTTTTTTCGAGACGGTCTCCCTGTAGCCCCAGCTGGTCCTGGAACTCACTACTGTAAGACCAGGCGGGCCTTGAACTCCTCAAGGTCGGGCCTGCCTCTGCCTCCCAATGCTAAGACTAAAGGCATGTGCCACCACCCCAGCTATTTCCTTCTTCTTAGTAAACATTCTTTCCAGCTGACTGTAGAATTTATATTCCTGGCAACAGTTCATAGGAATTCCTTTCTCCTCTCATCTTTGCCAATGTTTAACATTCTTTATACTTCCTGGGGCATGGATTTTAATAACAATTAGGTAGCATATCAGTCTCTGCTGCAGAGAGTACAAGCCATCTGTCACAAGTCGGGAAAATCAGTCAGCAGAGACTTGTGTGTTGAGGGTGGGGGTGGTGTGGGGGCTTCATTTTATATTGCACAACCACACAATATTTCCCTGGAAATAACTCTCCTGTTCACACAAAGCTCGTCCACCACTAATAAAAATGACTATGAAGACAGTAATTGTGACAGTCAAAAGAGAGGGAAAAAGGCATTGGGTCCCTTTGGGTTTTGAGCCTGGTTGTGATTATTTGGTGAGTAAACCTCACTGAGGTGATGAGTTTGAATGATCTACCAATAGTAAATCTAGCCTTGACTCTGCTAAAACCAAGACAGTGCTGACTTTCTACCACACGTGCTGCCCAGTGCTTTCTAGTTGGGTGATCTCTTTACAAGTTTTTACTTAAACAGTCAGTGTATTGAGCGCTCATGCCTTTAATCCCGCACTTGGGATGCAGAAACAGGTGGATCGCTGTGAGATTGAAGCCAGATCTGTAGACAGAGCAGTTCCCCCCCCCCAGGAAGCAATGAACTAAAAGGGACTGAATGCCTGGAAAAGAGAAAAAATAATACTTAAGACTAAAAAATTCCATTTCCTTCAAAATAGAAATTTTTTATTATTTGTGTTTCTGATTGATTTTTTCTTCCATTCCTTGCATGCTGTTTAAATAAATAGATTTTTGTCCAACAAATAAAAATTGTTTTGTCCTTTTGGCTTAAATTCAATCTCAATTAATTTCGCGCATGTAATATTTGTGAAAAGTTTAAATTATTTTTTAATTAATTCTGATCAACTCTAGGGCCATGTATCAATTAGATTGGTTCCAGGTATTTAGTTCCAACTCTATTTTGTTGGATATTATAATAGTGTAACTCCCACGGGCTTCTTCAGTGAGGTTTCCTTTTTTTTTTTTTTGTTTTGTCTTTTCGAGACAAGGTCTCCCTGTAGCCCCAGCTGTCCTGGAACTCACTCTGTAGACCAGGCTGGCCTTGAACTCACAAAGATCCTCCTGCCTCTGCCTCCCAAGTGCTAGGATTAAAGGCATGCGCCACCATTCCCGGCTACTTCTAAGTTCCATTTGCTTGGAATATTTTTTCCATCCTTTCACCTTAAGGTAGTTGTTTTTCTTAAAGGTGAGATAGGTTTCTTGTTGACAGTAAAGAGATGGATTTTGCTTCTTTACCTATTCAACTAGCCTGTGTCTTTTGACTGGGAATTTCAGGCCACTGATATTTAACGTTATTAGTGAAAGATATTTATTGTCTCCCATCATTTTAATTTCTGTTTGCATTGTTTGTCTAACTTTGTACTTCTGCAGTTTTACCATCATTTAGTTTCTTTCTCTTGCCCCTTGGGTATACTCATTCCTCCTTTTAGCTCTTTGTAGTGCTTCAAGTATTTTCTGCAGTGCTGGTTTTCTTGATGTGAATTCTTTCAAGATATTCATGTCATAGAAGAATTTTCTTTTCTTTCCTCTTCAACTATAATAGACATTTTTCCTGGGTAAATTATTGTGGCTAGACATTTATGGTTATTTAGAACCAGAAATACTTTGGTTCAGGCTTTTCTGACTTTAATAATTTGCATTGAAAAGTCAGCTGTGATTCTGATGTGTTTTCCTTTATGTGTAACTTGTTGTTTTCCTTTGCAGCTATTGGTATCTTCTCTTTGTTCTGTATGTTTAGTGTTTTAATTATGATATGTCATGGGGAGCTTCTTTTCTAGTCCTGCTTACTTGGTGTTCTAATTGCTTCTTGCATTTATATGGCCATTTGTTTTCTTAATTTTGGAAATTTTTCTTCTATAGTCCTGTAGAATACCATTTTCTTGAGATTCTTCTCCTTACTTTATGCCTATGATGTATAAATTTGGTCTTTTCATGGTGTCCCACAGTTCCTGCATATTCCCTTTCTGTCTTTTTAATTTTTTCATAATCTTTGTTTGAGCAGTCCAATTCTTCAACCTTATCATCCAGTCTTGATATTCTGTTTTCCATTTCATTTGTTCTATTGGTGAGCCTTTCTCTCTTCATTTCCAATTGGCTTATTTCCTTACTAAGGAATAATAATTTAATAATAATAAAAATTTCAGCCCTTCAATATTTCTATCTCTTTTGTGAATTTAGTCAGAAGTTTATCCCTACCTTCTTTTAGTTCTTTGATTTTTTTGTGTGTTCTCTAAATTCATTGAATTCTTTGATCATGGTTATGGTTGTTCTTTCAAATTCTGTGTCCTGGGTTATCTCTAGGGGATAGAACCCTTCTATAAGACTGGTGGTATTTGGTGGGGACATATTATTTGGGTATTCCATATTATTAATTTTTCATTGTGATTTTGGAATGTAGATTTTGTTTTTTGTGATTCTGGTATGAAATGCAAGTCTTCCTTGTGGAGTTGGAGACTGACTTTCTTCATATTCTTGATGGGTGTTGTTTCTTTTCCTATTATGTATGAACAGCTGGTTGATCTAAGCTTCAGATTCTATTTTATTTTATATTGGAGAGACTGCATTGCTCTATACCAGCTACTCAGGAAAGGTCACAGAGATCCAAGTCAAGCACCAGTCAGTTACTCTCAGGCTTCCTTCTAAGTTCTGAGTCCCTACTAGGTAGTAGGCATAGCACCATTCAGGAAGTTTGCTAGATAGAGGCTAGATTTCAGCACTCACAAGCAGTCTAGAAATGGTTGGACCCCTGCTTAAGTGCAGTGAAGTCCAGCTCTGCAGAAGTGGGAAGGATTTCAGATGGTCCAAAGGTAGGGGTATGGGCAAGGCGCAATTTGGGAAGCTCACCACTACATGTAGATGGGGTTCTTATTCATTCTATTTTTAATGATAACCACTTAATTTCACACACAAATGAAAAAAGAAAACAAACTTGATCAGTATCCCTAACTTCCCCTAACAACTCCTCTTAGAAAATTTCACCTAAACCTCTTCCATTTACTACATTTCTAATATTATCTGAAATTTTGCTTGAAATCTCAAATGTTAAGTAGACTAAACATAGTCAATTTTCCCACCTGTTAACTTTTACTCATCAGTTCTTTGAATATCTTTTTAAGTTTATTTTTTATTTTATTTTATTTTATTATTTTTGTATGTGTATGAATGTACTGTCTGCATGTAGGTCTGTGCACCCGTGTCGTGCAGTGCCTCAGAGGTCAGAAGAGGGTGTCAGATTCCCCTCGAACTGGAGTTACAGACGGTTCTTAGGTGCCATGTGTGTGCTGGGGATCGAACCCGGGTCCTCTGCAAGAACAGTCGGCACTCTTAACCACTAGGCCATCTCTCCAGCCCATGAATATCTTAAATAAACCTTTGGGTTGCTGCTATTTGTAAAATAAGCCCTGAAGATGTTCCTTTAATGAGAGACTTTGGATAATAAACCCTTAATATTTCTTTGTTTAAAAATGTACTTTACTCTCCTTCTTAAATTTTAGCCATGTATCTATTAACAGAAAAAGAATATTTTCCTTCAGAGTTTAAAAGTATTGTTCTTCATCTTAGAGCTTCTATTGGTGATCTGAGAAGTCATCTTTTATATTGAAATTCCTATGTATGGGCTGTAAGTTGATTAGAAACACACATGCCAGGCCTTGCCACAGATCACCTGAAACAATCTTGAACTGTTTGTTTACAAGCTTTCCAGTTAGCTCTGGAGCATATTAGAAGTTGAGAACCTAAGCAAACACATAGTCAATATGTTTTTATCTCTTCCTACCCTTAAGATCATGAAGATATTATGATATGTCCAGATATAGATTTATTTTAGTTCTTGTGCTTTGAAATTTTAGTTGTTCTTATATCTAAGGATTCATACCTTTCAGTGATTCTTCAAAATCATTGGAAATTATCTCATCAAATACTTCCTTCTCTACTTCTCCACTGACTCCAAAATGAGTATTCAGTAATTTCATTTCCCCTACCTATACTTCTGTTTTGTTTCACTTTGGGATAGGGTTTGGATATGCATTCAGGTTGATCTTGAACTTACTAGGTAATCCAGAACGGCCCCCAAACCTGTAGCAATCTCCCTGCCTGTCTCATCTTGAGCTCTGGGATTATAAACATGTGACACCACATCCAGCTCTCCTTCCCAACATTTTCAATGTCAGATTAATGCACAGTAATTTTCCTACTGTTGTCTTTAATATAAAGAAAGGGATTTCAATACAAATATGTAATTGGCTGCAGCTGCAGACATGTAAGTAAATTCAAGAACTTATCCATCTTCTAATCAGAGAACTGCAAGAGAACTTTGTAATAGCCTAGTGCAGTGTGTTTACTGTTGTAGTAATGTATTGCACCAAAGATATGCTATAAAATGGAATGGCTCTGTCCCTTGTTGCAGTGTGGTCTCTTACAGAAAGGGTACTATGTGTCACATTTTCTACCCATATGCAACAATTTAGTTTTTTAAATGCTTATAAGTAAAGAAATAGACTTTAAAATTCATATTGTTAATAGTTATGTTCATAGATACCCTCCCCCAACCAAATCTGTTGCCTGATGTTTCTGGGACCTTTCTGAAAATTTGTAATTCATTTATATTCTTAGAAACAATGTCAGAAGATTTACAAAGTTGGAATGAGGGATTGACCAGAATCCCTCAGCATCTGAGCTGAAGTATAACCAGACCTACAATCTCTTGTGGGGCATATTTTTCTTAACATGCTAATGGATAAATGAGAGATTTAAAACAAGTGTTATAAAATCTAATGCTTTTTTAAAATTTTTATTTATTTTTGTATGTGTATGAATGTACTGTCTGCATGTAGGTTTGTGCACCCGTGTCGTGCAATGCCACGGAGGTCAGAAGAGGGTCTCGGATTCCCCTGAAACTTGAGTTGTCTTGGAATTTGAATTACAGACGGTTCTCAGCCACCATGTGGGTGCTTGGGGTCGAACCCGGGTCCTCTGCAAGAGCAGTTGGTGCTCTTAAACAGATTATACAGAACAGGAGGGTTTCTCTATACACAGGAAAGAGTAAAGTTTCTTAATTTAAAGGCTACTTAAATGTATATCATTTAAGGTAAAATTACAGAAATAGTTCCACAAGTGAATTCTTTATTCTTTTTCTCTTTTCTTATTTAACTTTTTGAGACAGTGTCTCCCTGCAGCCTCAGCTGTCCTAGAACTCACTACATAGACCAGGCTGGCCTTGAACTCAAAGAGACCAGCCTACCTCTGCCCCGAGTGCTGGGATTAAAGATGTGCACCACCATGTCTGGCTTCCACAAATGAATTCTACATTATTCACAGTCAACATGTCCCCACAGCAATGCTAAGCCAGAAATGCAACAAGTGCTAGAAACATTTGCAAAATGTTACTACTTTCTGAAAAACCCAAGAATTTCAAAACAGTAGATTCTTATGCAGCTTTATTTTATTTATTTTTTTAAATTTTTTATTTGTGTCTGTATGTGTATGAATGTACTGTCTGCATGCAAGTTTGTGCACCCGTGTCGTGCAATGCCGCAGAGGTCAGAAGAGGGTCTCAGATTCCCCTGGAACTGGAGTTCTCCTGGAATTGGAATTTCAGACGGTTCTCCGCCGCCATGTGGGTGCTGGGGATCGAACCCAGGTCCTCTGCAAGAGCGGTCGGCGCTCTTAACCGCTAAGCCATCTCTCCAGCCCCTTTTACACAGCTTTATAATGGCATAAGAAATGCCCCTACATTTTGAATGACACAGATGTCTATTTTTGGCAAAACACTAAGAAAACTTATTGAATATAAAAGCATTGTACATCTTTATTATAAAAATGTCATGTCCAAATTTGCTGCCTTTGTCTGTGATGACAAGAACTGTCAGGATGTGAAAGATTCCTCATAAAAAACAAACACCTTTAACTGCTTCCTTTAGAATAAAGCTGACAGAGAACTTTAATAACGAAAGAGAGCATGTTGTTTCTTAAAAGAAATGTGCTGTGAGGGGAATGTTTTGAACAGAAATGGTTGCTTGGAATCAGTTCCATCATTACACAATCATGTAATTAAAAATAAAGTATACTCCTACAATGGCTCTCTTTTGACTTCAAAATTTTAGATTTGAAAAATAAAAATTTTAAAAGTGTTCCATAGTTGGAATTTCAATAAGTTTGGAGCAATTTGCAAAGCTGCATACAATTCAGGAAGTTTTGATGACCTAGCACAAATAACTGATTGACATCAGGGAAATTTTAATTTTAAAACTTTAGATAATTCAGCAAGTATAACTTAAAATTTTTTTAATTTATTTTTATTTTATGTGTATGAGTCTTTTGCCTGAATATGCATGTAATTGCCTGCTGTGGCCAGAAGAAAATATCAGATCTCCTGAAACTGGTGTTGTGGACCAATGTTGGCCACCATATGAGGGCTGACACCTGAACCCAGGTCCACCAGAAGAACACTCAGTGCTCTTAACCACAAAACCAGCTCTCAAACTCCCAGCAAGGGCAAGTTAAACACTGTGTATTCATTTAATAGACAGGACCAATGATGCACATGGAGTTGCACATAAGCATACTTGCTTTGGAAATCAATATCTTCATATTGGACATAAGGATTGGACATGGGTATCTTTGCGTTGGACATAAGTATCTTTGCACTAGAAAAAAAGCATCTTTGGACTGGAAATAAACATCTTTGCACTGGAACTATGCGTCCTTACATTGGACATAAATATCCTTGCAGTGGACATAAGCATCTTTACCTTGGACATAAATATCCTTGGAATGGATATAAATAGCTTACCATTGGACATATCCAACCTTATATTAGGCATATGAATCCTTGCATTAAGCATAAACATCCTTGTGTGGAACATAGGCATCTTTTTTGGGGCATAAACATCTTTACATTAGATATATCCATCCTCATTTTAGACTTATGCATCTTTGGTTTGAACAGAAGATTCTTTGTAAGGTAATTTTTTTTTATTGTGACCACCATTGGAAAAACAACTACACAAAGAAACAAACCTTAGAACCAGAAGTTGAAATCTAAATTTAAAAAGTCAATGTAGTTTATTTAATCATATATTCGTTATGATAGAATAATGTAACAATTTTATATTTACCTCATCCTTTTTGAAGTTGAATTCATTTGTTTTATCTTTATTAAATTTGAACAGAATCCAAATATATAGTTTAGAATAGATAAATAGATAAATTAATCAACATATATATCTATTTGACTAGCTTATTAGATATGACACAAACAACATAGGCAACTAAAAGAAAGTGGAGATAAATCAGACTTTGTCAAAATTAAAATTTTTTATGCATCAAAGCACACTATCAAACAGACAAAAAAACATGAGGAATGGAAGAAAACACTCAAAAATCTAGTAAAAAGTCAATATATTTTAGAAAGTCCTTGTGACTCATACTAGAGCAAAGACCATTAACTTAAAAATAACCAAAGAACCAAGATAAACATGTCTCCCAAAATATAAAAATATCAATAAGCACATAAAAATGTTTTGTAATGCTAATCATTGTGGTACAAAATACAAAGGCAAGTCACAAGGTGATGCTTCTTCATACAAATTAGGATGGCTTTTATTTAAAAGAAAAACTGTGCTTCCTTCACCTTTGGAGCCAGGGCCAGAGGGTCGGTGGATTTGGGTCAGTGGCTCTGCACCTTTGTGTGGGCTGGCCAGAAGTCTCTGGGGCAGGTAATTTTGGAGGTGGACTCTTTCCAGGGCTGCAGCTAGGGGGTCGCGTCTCTGAGGCCTACTGGGCGGGACTGCCCTTCGCCTTTGGAGTCGGGGCCAGAGGGTCGGCGGATTTGGCCAGGAAGTCACTCGGGCAGGTGCCAGGGTGCGGGCTAGGTCAGGCATATAACCCCCCCAACCCCCTCACCCCCACCACTGCCGGAGATCAGTGAGAATCCAAGTGGACTTTTTTTTGGAGAACCTTCAGAACAAGAAGAGAAGCGTGCTTTGGCTTCCAATATCCAATATATAAACAAAATTGAAAACTAGACAAGTCAATACTCCATAAAAAAGAAGGAGGAAAGGAAAAAAAAAAGCATCTGAAGGAGGAAAGCAAAACCATCCACTAACATAGTGAAAAGGTATTTGTGATCTGAACCACAAAAGGGAAGCCCACATGCCAGGGACATGACGAAGGGACAACATGGGAAAGGCACAGGATAATCCTGCACCAAGCTCTACCAAACCTGTAGGAGATAGCTACAATGGGAACCCCTTGGAGGAGACCCAAGGAACAGATCTTAGAGGAATAATTGCAGACCTATGCAGAGAAATTAAAGAACATAAAGAAGAATTCAGAGAACTAAAGAGAGAGAATGAAAAACTCAAAAAGGACCTAGAGGGATACAATGACAAACTTCAGAAAGAACTAAAGGAACAGATTGACAAACTCCAGAAAGAACTAGAGGGAGAAAAAAATAAACTCCGAAAGGAAGTAGAAACACTGAAAAAGGAAGCCAACCAACGAAGTAAGGAGCACCAAGAAGAGATTGAGAAGCACCAAGAAGAGATTGAGGAGCTCAAAAAGGAAATGGAAGTACTAAAAAAAACACAGGATGAAATGAAAAAGGAATTAGAACACACATTCAATCAAGAAGAAAGGAAAGGAAAAAGCCTCAGAAGTAGAATGGAGGAAGCAGAACAAAGAATATCAGATCTGGAAGATAACACAGAGCAATTAAAAAGCTCAAATAAAGACTATGAAAAATTTAAAAATACACAAACGTGGAACAACCAGGAAATATGGGACACTATGAAAAGGTCAAACGTCCGTATCATAGGAATAGAGGAAGGAGAAGAATCTCAAGAGAATAGTATTGATCAGATCTTCAACAGAATAATAGATGAAAACTTCCCCAAACTAAAAATAGACAAACCCATACAAATACAAGAAGCACATAGGACCCCAAACAGACAAGATCAGAAAAGAAACACCCCACGCCATATTATAGTTAAAATGCTAGATGCCCAAAATAAAGACAAAATTCTGAGGGCTACAAAAGAAAAACAAGTCACATACAAAGGGAAACCCATCAGAATTACAACTGACTTCTCGCCTCAAACCATGAAAGCAAGAAGAACATGGAGCAAAGCATTCCCAGTGTTAAGGGACTACGGATGCCAACCCAGAATACTTTACCCAGCAAAAATGTCGACTATACTTGAAGGAGAGAGAAAAATCTTCCATGACATAAACAAGATGATGGAATACATGTCTGGAAAACCAACTCTTCATAAAATACTTGAAGCAATTCAAAGGGTAGAAGAGAGGAGCAACAATCCTCAAACACCTAGGAAAAGAAACTAATAAAACATAACCATAGGAGCAAAATCAGAGGCTAGAAGCCCAAATGGATAATAAAATGAAAGGAAGCAACATCCATCTTTCAATTATAACCTTAAATATTAATGGGCTAAACTCCCCAATCAAAAGGCATAGACTGGGAGAATGGATTAGGAAACAAAACCCATCTATATGCTGTCTACAAGAAACCCATCTCAATTTCAATGATAGGCACCAACTTAAGGTGAAGGGATGGAAGAAAGTATTCCAAGCAAATGGTACCAAAAAGAAAGCAGGTGTGGCTATTCTAATATCAGACAAAATAGACTTCAAAGCAAAAGAAATCAAAAGAGACAAAGAGGGCCACTACATCTTTATTAAAGGAACAATTGACGATGAAGATTTCACAATTATAAATATATATGCACCAAACACCGGTGCACCAAACTTTATAAAGACAATTCTTCAGGATCTCAAGGCACAGATTAACCCCAGCACACTAATACTAGGGGACTTCAATACCCCATTAAGTCCCCTAGACAGGTCAACAGGACAAAGGATAAACAGAGAGACATCCGAACTAAATGACACAATACACCAAATGGACCTCACAGACATCTATCGAATATTTCACCCAAACACCAGAGAATACACTTTCTACTCAGCACCTCATGGAACATTCTCCAAAATAGACCATATACTGGGACACAGGGAAAAACTCAACAAATATAAAAAGATTGAAATAATCTCATGCATTCTATCAGACCACAGTGCAATAAAACTCAATATCAACACCAGAATAAACCCTACATCCTACAGGAACACATGGAGACTAAACAACACTCTCCTGAATAATGAGTGGGTCAAGGAAGAAATAAAGAAAGAAATAAAAACATTCCTGGAACTGAATGACAATGATAAAACAACACAGCAAAATCTATGGGACACTTTAAAAGCAGTCCTAAGAGGGAAGTTTATAGCTCTAAGTGCCTACATTAAAAAAACAGAAAGAACACAAGTGAATGACCTAACACTGCAGCTAAAAATACTTGAGAAACAACAACAAATGAACCCTAAACGGAGCAGACAAGAAGAAATAACAAAAATCAGAGCAGAGATCAATGAAATAGAAACAAAGAAAACCATACAAAAAATCAATGAATCCAAAAGCTGGTTCTTTGAGAGAATAAACAAGATAGACAGACCTCTAGCCCAGTTAACCAAAAGAAAGAGGGAACAACTCCAAATCAACAGAATCAGTGATGAAAGGGGAAACATCACAACAGACAATGAAAAAATCCAGACAATCATACGGGACTACTTCAAAAACTTATACTCTACTAAGTTTGAAAACCTAGAAGAAATGGATGAATATCTGAAATCCTGGGAATCACCAAAGCTCAACCAAGAAGAGATTGACAGCCTAAACAGACCAATAGTACAGGAAGAAATCGAAGATGTAATAAGTAGCCTCCCAACCAAAAAATGCCCAGGCCCGGATGGTTTCACGGCAGAATTTTATAAAATATTTCGAAAAGACATACAACCATTACTACTTAAATTGTTTAGAAGGATACAAACGGAGGGACTTCTCCCAGAATCCTTCTATGAGGCCAGCATTACGCTACTACCAAAACCAGGGAAAGATACAACCAAAAAGGAGAACTATAGACCCATCTCCCTAATGAACACAGATGCCAAAATTCTAAACAGGATTCTGGCAAATCGCATACAGACTCACATCAAGAAAATCATCCACCATGACCAAGTTGGATTCATACCAGAGATGCAGGGATGGTTCAACATACGAAAATCAATAAACATCATCAAACATATCAATGGACTGAAGGACAAAAACCACACCATCATTTCAATTGATGCGGAGAAAGCCTTTGACAAAATCCAGCATCCTTTCATGTTTAAAGTCCTGGAGGGAATTGGCCTAGAGGGATCATTCCTCAATGTAATCAAAGCCATATACAGGAAACCCACAGCCAATATCATCCTAAATGGGGAAATGACAGAAGCATTCCCCTTGAAGGTAGGAACTCGGCAAGGCTGCCCCCTGTCACCACTCCTCTTCAATATAGTGCTGGAAACCCTTGCAAGGGCAATAAGGCAAGAAAAGGAAATTAAAGGAGTTCTAATTGGAAAAGAGGAAATCAAGCTATCCCTTTTTGCTGATGATATGATTGTCTACCTAAGGGATGCTAAGAACTCCACCAGAAAACTCCTAGAAATGATTAAGAGCTTTGGTAAAGTGGCAGGATACAAAATAAATCTAGAAAAATCAGTAGCCTTTCTTTACACCAACAACAAGCAACTGAAGAAGGACTACAAGGAGACCTTCCCACTCACAATAGCCTCAAAAACAATAAAATACCTAGGAACAAACCTAACCAAAGACACCAAGGATCTCTACAACAAAAATTTTAAACCCCTGAAAAAGGAAATTGAGGAAGACATCAGAAGATGGACAAACCTCCCATGCTCATGGATTGGGAAAATAAATATAGTAAAAATGTCCATCCTACCCAAACTAGTGTACAGATTTAATGCAATCCCAATCAAAATCCCCAAGAGTTTCTTCACAGGCTTGGAAAAAAAAATCCTCAATTTCATTTGGAAAAACAAAAGACCCCGAATAGCCAAAGCAATCCTGAGTGAAAAGAGCAATACAGGGGGGATCGCTATACCAGACATCAAACTATACTACAGGGCTATAGTCATAAAAACAGCTTGGTACTGGCACAAAAACAGACCAGTTGACCAATGGAATAAAACTGAAGATCCAAACCTGAGCTCATACAATTTCAGCCACCTCATATTTGACAAGGGGGCCAAGAATACACAATGGAGGAAAGACAGCATCTTCAGCAAGTGGTGTTGGCAAAACTGGATCACCACTTGTAGAAGAATGAAATTAAACCCCTACCTCTCACCTTGTACAAAGGTCAACTCCAGATGGACCAAAGACCTCAATGTGAAACCCCAAACTCTGGAGGTGATAGAAGAGAAGCTTGGCAGCAGACTACAAGACATAGGTGTAGGAAAAGACTTCCTAAATCAGACAGCAGCTGCACAAGAAATAAGATCGACAATTGACAAATGGGACCTCATTAAACTCAAAAGCTTCTGTACATCAAAGGAAGCAATAAAGGAAGTGAGGAGAAGACCCACAGAGTGGGAGGAAACCTTCACAGCAGATACATCTGACAAAGCATTAATTTCCAGAGTATACAAGCTACTCAAAAAACAAAGAAGAAAGAAAACAAATGAATCACTCAAAAGATGGAGCAAAGATCTGAATAGAGACTTCACAGAGGAGGAATTAGAGATGGCTGAGAAACATCTTAAGAACTGTTCAACATCTCTGATAATTAAGGAAATGCAAATTAAAACCACTTTGAGATATCACCTTACTCCAATAAGACTGGCTAGGATCAGGAACACGAATGTTACCAAATGCTGGAGAGGTTGCGGGGAAAGGGGAACACTCATCCATTGCTGGTGGGAATGTAAACTAGTACAGCCACTATGGAAAACAGTGTGGAGAACCCTTAAAAGACTCAAAATGAGCCTTCCATTTGACCCAGTCATACCACTCCTGGGTATATACCCACAAGACACAACTTACTGCAAAGATACATGCACAGCTATGTTTATTGCAGCTCTGTTCACAATAGCAAAAAGCTGGAACCAGCCCAGGTGCCCCTCAACTGACCAGTGGATAGAGAAAATGTGGTACATGTATACAATGGAGTTCTATGCAGTGGTAAAAAGGGACAACATCATGAACTTTGAAGGTAAATGGATGGAGCTAGAAGACATTATGTTAAATGAAGTAACACGGTCCCAGAAAAACAAACGACAAATGGTGTCCCTCATATATGGATGCTAGTACCAATAACCCAGATATAAATATTTCTCATGGAGAGGGATGCATAGGAAAAGAACAACAACAGAAAGACTGCATCAGAAAACGGACAGAAATAGTGAATTGGGAAGGGTGGGAGGGGCAGGAGAGGGACATGGGTGTATATTTGATTAATGCACATTTAATTGACATGAGTTCAACAAGTATCCAGTTTTGCTCAGACACTGTCTACAGGTTACATGGTGTTTTAAGACTTAGTAAAAGTAAATATGTGTATATTAAATAACATTGTTTTACAGGCTCTAATAAATATGGTAATGCATCTGAGTTAAATGGAGATATAAATCGCTATTGTCCACATTTGTTTTACATAATATCTGTATAACAATAACTTTGGGATTGGCACATACAAATGTTCTCTATAATTTCTCTGTTGTACAGTATCACCTTGTAGCATTTTCTTTCACCTATAAAATGATTTAACGTAAAAATTAAGTTTGCTTCCCAAGTTAATCATATACAGTCATCCAAAACAGCATGGGTGAATTTGGTGAAATCTGTGCCTTGATTCCACCCTGTAGGTATGTATAATACAACTGTCTTCTGGAGACTCATGGGTCAAAAAACAAAAATTTAAGAAAAAAAGGGGGGGGGGATACAGATAGATATGAAACCTTTTCGTCAAAATCCTTCCAATTCAAATCTTAAAACTAACTATGGGAAAAGATTTGTATGTTCCAACAGGTCAAAATGTCACCAACTTAACGGCTGAGAAAGAAAAGATACAGCTTCGCATTGAGTAGGACATACCAGAAAATGCCAACTGAAAGGTTGACCCATCTGAACATTGAAAGGAAGAAAAGCCTCAGATTGCTGCAAACATCAAACCTCTCTGTGGATCCTACTTGTAACAACTATTTATAATGAGTCCTAATGAAACTTACCTTCTAGGTGCCACAAAGGTTTTAATGTGAGAGACTTTCTTATCTCTCCCCCATAGAACAAGGAGAAATATGATGATGATGAGGTCATTCTCCAACTGTAAATTGGAGACAACTATTATAGAGGCAATCTCTTATAAAACCGGTAAAACTGCCTTCTTTAATTGACTAATAGACATAGGAACTATGAAAAGGATTTTTTCTCTATTCAGAACCAAATATAATACTAAAATCTCCTTAAGCTATGCACTTAAGCAAAATATATTAATACAGGAGTTCTGACATCAGCAATGGATTATTCTACCAAGAAGATGTTGGCCAGGGAATCCAAGCCCCCACAAAAGGTAAAGGCTCCTTGCCTCTAAACTGGGATACCTGCAAGAAGAGAGGTAATAAGGCCTGCTGTCGAAGACCTGATTAAGCATGGGAAAGATGTATTGAGACCACATCTGCAAGTGTACAGTTGGCCAGAGAGTGTTACCAAAGGCCACTAAACCAATAAAGCAAATATGGGTCTCCCTGAGTCAAGCAAGACTCCACCGTCAGCACCAGCTACACCTCACCTGCCTGGAAATACTGTGCATCAGAGGCAGCCATATCCCAAATCTAATTGACTATTGGCTCTCTCCTTGGAGGAATAACCCACGGCTGATGCCACAAGTTTACATCCTCTACTGTTTAGGAGATGTTATAAGCCACAGTAAGACCCTGTCATATTTAACGGGAAAAAATGTAATTCATGGATTAACATACCATCCAAACATATGTGTCTATACCAAAGTAATCTACCATAACTATTAGTATTGTTTAAATACCTATATGTCTAATTGCTTGTGCTTCATTACTAGGATCGAAAGGCTATTCCTGGACAAACTGTCAGCCCATGAAAGGAAACAGCCAGAACTGACCAGAGTCCAAGACAACAGCTCCAGAGAAAATTGACTGTTTTGCTTCTCATCCACCTGTGCCCCTTTTCTAAGCCTAGGGAACAATCTGTGGAAGAGGGGGCGTGGTAGAATGTATGGGCTGCGATTGGGGTGAATGGTGAAACTACAGCAATATAGTCTGGACACTCATTTGATCAACTTAATTGAACATACAAGCCCCCCATGCTGGATAGTGGGACCCATGGGCTGTGTGGGTTTGGGCACAACAGCCTGCAAATTGGTTTTATGTGAAGGATGCTTGTACTCATAAATTATCACTTATTGCTAAAAAATGAATAAAAAACCTGAGAAAAAGATGCAGGACAGTAATAGCAGAATGCATGATCTGGGATGTGGTGGGGTGGGGTGGGGGGAAGGGAAAGGGAAATATGCCTGAACTGAATTGGAAAATGATGTATGAAATACACAAAGCATCAATAAAAAATAAATAATAAATAAATAAATAATAAATAAAAGAAAATTGTGAATAACAGTTGTTAATGAAATTATAGAGGTATTAGAGAGCCCTTATAAATTGTTAGTAGAAATGTCAAGTTATGAAGTCATAATATGTAAGACAGCATGATGCTTCCTCCAGACTTATTTCCAGCAATTTTAGAGCTGGAAGCAAAATTCAAACAGATACTAGTATTAATATGTCAGTATTCAGAACAGCATTATTCACAATATCAAAAGTACGAGCAAATAATGCCCATTCCTGAATGAACTGACATGCAAAATGCCTGTATACATACATACAAAGGAGCACTACCCAATCTCAAAAAGGAAAGAAATTCCAAGACATGGTCCATAACATGAATAAAGCTTAAAGACATCATACTAACTAATGTAACTCAAATATAAAAGGACCAGAATTGTACAATTTCACTATTTCTTTTCCATAGAAAGAAAATAGAAGCTAATTACCAGGCTGAAGAAGATTTGGAAGTTATTATTTATTGAGTACAGAATGACACTTTGAGAAACTGAAAAATATTGGAACTGAGGACACAACAATGTGGATATATGTAATGATACACTGACTTGCACTCCTAAAATGACCAAACAGCAGTTTTACATTGTGCATATATTCTACATTAACTTATACATAACTAATAGTATTTACAACTGAGTAATAGTAAAGATGGATGTGTCTTCAGCTCACAACAGATGTTCAATTAATACTTGTGTGAGGAAGGCAAGAAGAATAAAAGTGCTTCAATACACTGAACATCAGTACATATTTAAAGTAAGAAGGTCAATCTCCAGATATGAAAGTTTTAAGAAACTTCCTTAAGGAAAAGAGAGAAGCTGGGGTTAGAGAGATGGCTCAGTGCTTAATAATACCAGCTACTCTTTCAGAGGACCTGGGTTCTATTCCCACAACTCACATGGCAGCTAACATCATACCTAACTCCAGTTCCAAGAGAATCTAATGCCCTTTTCTGACTCTGTGGGCACTGCATGACATGGGTGCAGTTACATACATGCAGGCAATACACTCATACAAAAAATAAAAATAATAGATAAAATTTAAAAAAAGAAGAGAAGCTATAATAGCAGCAGGATCTCAATATGTTTCTACCACATTGGTGTCACTAGCTCTGCTTCTAGGGCATCAGCATCTTCAAGTATCTTGAAGAACAACTTCCTTGGCATCAGGGAATATATGACTTTTCTCTATCTCCAGAACTTTTCATCCAGGTCTAGGACACAGTAAGCATGTCATAAGTACTTGTTAAACACTGCCAGAACAAAATGAGCTATCCATTAAATTTATTTCAGTGGGGAAAGTAGGACACATGCTTGCCCATGGACAAAATTCCAGCCCCATCTCACTAGAGTGACTCAGCATACACGTGGCTGGCTAGTGAGTGCTGGAATCTGAGCAGACTGGTCTCTTCATCTCTCCCCCCTGAAATCCCTGCTGAATTGGTTTAAGCTTGCAGAAGCAAAGTGAAGATCACTCTGTTTATTCCTAGGCTAAGCTCTCTCACTATTCCCTAGCAGCTGAACTAGGAAAGTGGAGGACAAGCAACCAGCTTTCTTCTGCTGGTGGGGAAAGAAGGAAGAGGGAAAAGCTTGGCAGGGGTAGAGTCGGAGTTTTTGGAAGAGGACAGAGGTATGTAAAATAAGACAAGAAAGATCAGAAAGGAAGAATAAGCTATAATTATTTATAGGCAATGATTCTTTACATTAAAATGAAGACATAACAATTTTTAAACGAGCAAGGTTTTCTGTACAAATAATTTATGAATACTTAATATAAAATTGATTTCATTCTATCATTGAGGCAAATATTTAGAAAATGTAGTTAATTGCCTCCCAATTGATTGCTTTGCTTATTGGTTGTCTGTCTAAATGAGACTTTCTCCAGACATCACAACTTTTATTAACTATCCTGTTTAGTGATGAGTAATACTGAATGCTGAATAATACTCCTTGTATGAACCTATCATCACAAAATATTCTAGGGGCGTTAATCCAATTAAATTTGTGGTAGAAACAACTAGTGGCACCGAAAGAAACCATGCAGTGTCTTGGTTATAATATTCTGTAACATTATACAAAAATCATTGGAAAAGATGGCCATTGAGCCCACCTGAGGTACACACAGAAATAATACGTCCCCCAATAACTCTTCCATGTGACCACTGGTAATAGGCTTTCTTTATTATCTATAAACTTTTCATAAGGTTTAAAACCTTTCCTGTGAAGATTGATGTCCTTAATACTTTGATTTCTTCATTTATCAGAGTTTGGGGAACAGAGTTTACCTTGAATATGAGGCTTCACCAACTGATATTGAGCAATTAGTGGTTGTGAATTTTGTTTGATTTTTTTCCTAAGCTTTCTATCGTCCTCTCATGTTAAAATTTTATGAAGGTGACATGTGAGATAATTAATCACTTTCATTGGTGTGAATGGTGTGGGTTGTAATTGCAAATGCAAACATTATTAGTGCCAAAAAGAGAAGGGAAATTACTTTTCCTCTTGTATTTTTCTGTAGGTTTTTGTGAGATTTGTCCAGAGGGAAAGGGTCAAGCTTTGAAAAGTTCTTGCCAAAACCCACAATGTTCTGTGCTTAACCATCATAATATTCAACAAACCTGACTGCCGCACTGTCAGTGTGGTTAAAAGGCAGTAGATTGTTTTGCTTCTCGTCCACCTGTGCCCCTTTTCTAAGCCTAGGGAACAATCTGTGGAAGAGGGGGCGTGGTAGAATGTAAGGGCTGTGATTGGGGTGAATGGTGAAACTACAGCAATATATGGACACTTATTTGATCAACTTGATTTAACATACAAGCTCCCACAGCAGGATGGTGGGACCCTTGGGCTGTGTGGGTTTGGGCACAAATGCTTGCAAATTGGTTTTACATGAAAGATGCTTGTACTCATAAATTATTACTTATTGTTAAAAGATGAAAAAAAAATAAAGAAGTAATAAAACAAGGCATCTTGCCTTGAGGTTAGTGACATGAGGCCCTCATGAGGTTAAAGTTCATGCTACAGGATTACAGCATCTCCTTAAACAGGAGCAGTTGCCTGCTGGCTTGGAGATGGAGGCACAGATGAGAGCTGAAGGCACACAATCCATCAACCTGCATGGTGCCCTGACATTGCCTGGCTGAGTCTCATAGGAAGAGGCCATTGTGGGAGGGTGGGAAAATCCTGGGCAGTAGGCCATAGGCCGTGCTTGCTGCTCTCGCTCCTGCTTGTCCCCTTGAAACACGAACTTCTGAACTGCTTTCCATTCTTCTTCATCTTTTTTTAAAATTTTAAACATTTTTAAAAATTTATTTATTTTTTTATTAATGTTTTGTGTATTTCATACATAATTTTTCAGTTCAGTTCAGGCATATTCCCCTTTCCCTTCCCCCCACCCCACTCCATCCCAGATCATGAATTGTGCTATAACTGTCCTGCATCTTTATGTTATAGCACAAAATAATGTAGCTTACATTTCCTTTACTGAAAATCAGGCTATTTGGAAAGCAAACAAATAATTATAGAGAATCCTGGGTAATTTATGTAAAACTTGGGTTTTAGAGGTTCTTTTAAATGGAAATGGAAAATTGTTACTTATTCTGACCAGTTTCCATTTCTGTTTCTCCTTTTCTTTCTAATTACTAAACCGCCTTTCTCCAAAATAAAGCTTCCAAAACAGACTTTCATCATCCATTTTTAACTATGAGACGACATTATTCAAAAAGCAACTCAGATCCAGAATAGACATTACTGTGTTCATATTTGAAAGGACTAGTAAGAAATATGTCTTTCAATGGGAATATTTTGTGCAAAAAAGCTCTGGCCCCAAAGGCAAACATAAAAAAATACATATTTAAAGTACATTTATAATAGAGGAAGATGAATACAGATTCAAAATACATCTATAATAGAGGAAGATGACACAATTTTTAAAATCTTAATAGTAGCACAATCTCCATGGGGTAAGTGGATGAAATGAAGAGACTAGAAAAACTCACTGCATTGACAGAACATCCTTTGTATGTGTGTATGTGCATGTGGCATATGGACACGTGTGTGTGTGTGTGTGTGTGTGTGTGTGGTGTGCATGTGTGTGTATGTAGGTGCAGAGGAGGCCATTGGTGTTTTGTTCTGTGTATGCATGTGGCATATGGACACGTGTGTGTGTGTGTGTTGTTTGTGTATGTGTGCATATGTAGGTGCAGAGGAGGCCATTGGTGTTTTGCTCTGTCACACTCTGCTTTACTTCCTTGAGATGAAGTCTCTCACTGAACCTGGAGCTAGGCCGGCAGCCACCATGCCACATGATGCTTTTGCATCTGTTCTGCATAGTGTTAGGGTTACAGGGGTACATGTGACCACACCCAGCTTTTTATGTGGTTCTGGGAATTTGAACTCAGGTCCTCAAGCTTGGGTGGTAAGCATTCTTACCTGCTGAACCATCTCTCTAGCCCTAGCATCTATTTTACAAGATCTCATTTTGCGCTTTATATCCTAAATGATTTTTGCCAGCATGAGTACTTTTCAGCCTGTCTTATCCTTTAAGAATCCATCAAAATACTTTATGTTCTTCCGTATAAATGCTTTTCTTTGTACACCGAGCCTTTTTATCTTAAATTACAGAGATCTAGCTAACTTAATGAATAAAGCCATCATTTCCCCTTTAGCTCTCAGTAGTCTGGTTTATCAAGTCTCGCAAGGGACCTCAGAAAATAATCATTGTTGTAAACCTTTAAAGGGAGGAGAGATCTTTATATTTTGTTCTTGATTAAAAATATTTTTTGATTCTTTGAGAAGTTCATAGAAAGTATTTTGATAATATTCAGACAAGGTCCTCCATCATCACCACTACTCTATCACACCCCCTGACTTCATGTTTTCTGTTATGATTTTTACATAAAGGTCTATTAAGTCTAATTTGTGTTTTCCAAATGCTCTTGAGTATGGGTCCATCCCTTAGAGTCTGACCATCCAACCAGTTGTCACACTCTTAAAGAAAAACCGAGTCTCCCTCTCCCAGTAGCTAGCAATTGCCCAACAGATCCTCAGTTAAGGCCAGGGCTTCTTGCAGGCCTTTTTCTTTCTTTTTTATTTGTTTTGTTATTATATTTTTTTGATGCTTTGTGTATTTCATACATCATTTTCCAATTCAGTTCAGGCATATTTCCCTTTCCCTTCCCCCCCTGATCCCACCCCACCCCATCGCAGATCATGCATTCTGCCATAACTGTCCTGCATCTTTCTCTCAGTTTTTTTTTCATTTTTTAGCAATAAATGATAATTTATGAGTACAAGCATCCCTCATGTAAAACCAATTTGCAGGCTGTTGTGCCCAAACCCCCACAGCCCCACCATCCAGCGGGGTGGGGGCTTGTATGTTCAATCAAGTTGATTAAATGAGTGTTCAGACTATATTGCTGTAGTTTCACCATTCACCCCAATCGCAGCCTGTACATTCTTTTTTTTAAATAATTTTTTTATTGATGCTTTGTGTATTTCATACATCATTTTCCAATTAAGTTCAGACATATATCACTTTCCCTTCCCCGACCCCACCCCTACCCATCCCAGATCATGCATTCTGCCATAGCTTTTCTGCATCTTTCTCTGTTTTTTGTTTTGCTTTGTTTTGTTTTCATTTTTTGCCATTTTTTTATTTTTAAGGGAGTCTACAATATAATGACACAGTTGTTTGCAGATAACATTGATGTTACTCAGTATGTCATACAATTAGGTAATTGGTACATTTTTCAAGTATCTATGTCCAAATTTTGAACAACCCAAGGTTCCCATAGTCCAGTTGGAGAAGCTTGTATGCACAGGCATGTTGATCAGTTAGGAGTCCAGACTATATTCCTGTAGTCTCACGATTCACCCCTATCTCTCTGCAGCCCTTACAATCTACCACGCCTCCTCTTCTGGCACGCTTGTTCCCTGCGCTTTGGGAAAGGGGCACAAGTGTGGTGAGAGAAAACAGTCTAATTTCTTTGGAGTTGTCATTGGACTCCAGTCTGTTCAGGTTGTTTCCCTTCATGGGTTGAAGCTTTTCCAGTGATACCCTTTTTAGTCATACTAACAAGCACAAGCTATTGGATATACAGGCATTTAAGCAGTACCAATTATTATGTCAAGCTAGCTGTGAGCATAGCACAGATGTTGGATGGTATGCTAATCCACAAAATGTGGTTTCTCTAAAGGGGTGACAAGTTCTTATTGTGGTCTATATATCTCCGCACAACTAGGGACATAAGTTGTGGCATCCACTGTGAGTTATTCCTCTCGAGGAGAGAGCTAATAGCCAAATAGATTTGGGTTATATATTATAGACACTTGGCTGCCACTGTTGCACAAGTATCTCCAGGCTGTTGAGTGTAGCTGATATGATGGAAGAGTCTCATTGTCTCAGGGAGGACCAATATTTTGCTGTATTGCGTTAGTGGCCTTTGGTAATGCTCTCTGGCATTTCAGAGGCCAGTTGTACGCTAGCAAGTGACGTCTCATAACATTTTTCATGCTCACACCAGGTCTTTGACAACAGGGACTTACTGCCTTTCTCCTTGCATATATCCCACTTATAGGCAAAAGGCCTTTAAGTTTGAATCCCCTAGCCAACATCTCCTAGGCAGAATAATTCATTGCTGATGTCAGAGCTTTTCCGTAGTATATTTTGCTTAATTACACAACTTATAAACAACATTTACTAGAATTTGGCTCTAGATAGAGAGAATATCCTTTCACAGTTCCTATGCCTATCAGTCAATTAATAAAGGGTAGTTATGTCTGTTTTATAGGAAATTACCATGTAACAATGGCTCTAGTTACAGTCATGGCTATGCAGGTGGACTGGGAATGCCAGCAGAGAGTTGACCCATCTGAACATTAAAGAAAGAGGAACTTCAGACTGCCTGAGTCACAGACACAGCACTCTGAATATATGGGGTTAACTGTTTATAATGGGCCCTAATGAAGTTTACCTTCCAGATACGAGAAACCTTCCTACATCTCCCCTTTATAGGAAAAAGAAAAACATGATGGTAATGAAAACCACTCCCTAACTGTTCCAATCGCAGCCTTTACATTCTACTACTCCTCCTCTTCTGCAGATTGTTCCCTAGGCTTAGAAAAGGGGCACAGGTGGATGAGAAGCAAAACAGTCTACTTTCTCTGGAGCTGTTGTCTTCGACTCTGGTCAATTCTGGCTGATTCCTTTCATGGGCTGACAGTTTGTCCAGGAATAACATTTTGATCCTACTAATGAAGCACAAGCAATTAGATATATAGGTATTTAAACAGCACTAATATTTATGGTAGGTTACTTTGGTATAGACACATATATTTGGATGGTATGTTAATCCATGAATTACATTTTTTCCTGTTAAATATGACAGGGTCTTACTGTGGCTTATAACACGGCCTTTTTCTGACTTAAACTTGCACAGACCTTGTGTATGGTCGCACAAGCACTGTGGGTGCATTCATGTAATTATCCTGAATGTCTAGACAATATAGTTTCCTTGATTTCCTCTACTACTTCTGATTCTTACAATATTTCTGCACCCTCTTCCAAAACGATTCCTAATCATTGGATAAAGTTATATGGAAATGTAATTATATTAATTGTAATTACAGTATAATTGATCAGTTGCCTTACCAGACACCACAGGCTAGCAAATAAAAAAACCAGTGCCAGGAATGGACTCCCTCAGTTGGAGTTGTTGACAATGTTGGTTCCACAGATCCTCAAACAGTACCAACTATTGCCCTTGCTCTTGGTTACCACCACTACTTGATGGTAAAACCCATTGTCAAAAACACTCCACAGGCAAGTCACAGAACAAACAAGGAGAAATCAAGCTGGTTTTGACCTCAAAGAATCATTTTTACTGGATAGCTTTAATAGTTCTAGACATGCTACCAGAAGGCAAAAGTATTCATCAGCCTTACCCAGCTGCGAAGCCTGAAAGCTGTAATAATGACTGGCCTGAAAAGATATGCCTACTTGTGCAATAGTTGCAGGAATGTTATGTAACAGACCTCAGCCATGCTTTTAATGTGGTTCTACCCAAAGGGAAAAGATAAGCAATAGAATCAAAGGTGCCTTTGTAAAATGTATGTAGAGTCAGTGAAGAGATGCTGTCTCTGGTGTTGGTAGTGTCTGTGTGAGAGTCCAAGAAGAAAGAAATCAAAATCAGAGCTTGATAGAAAGATCAATACTTAAAAATGGAAGAAATATGACATCATGAACTTTGCAGGTAAATGGACACAACTAGAAGCCATTATGCTAAGTGAAGTAACACAGTCCCAGAAAAACAAATGACATATGGTGTCCCTCATTTGTGGATGCTAGCACCAAATCTTGATAAGGCAAGCTGAATAATTCCTTTTTATTTCTTAGTTCTTTAGTAAATATAGTACCTGATTTTACTCATCAACTTGCTATGTAATGTAAGAATGTAAAATAATATTGCTTCTTTACCTGCATACAATTCTACTATTAAAATGTGAATCAAATTTAAACTTTTATTTCTAGACTTTCAAATAAACTGAATTATTTTGGTCTTAAAGGTAATTGTTCTGAATAACATAATTCTCAATTGTTTGGAGTTTGTATAAAGTTAAAATTTGTAGCTAAATCATTGTTTTGAGGGTATAAAGATTGTCATATATGTTCAACAGCAAATGCATTCTAAGTGATCTTTATTGTTCTTAACACTTGATAAAACTTTGTATTTATAAAATATGTATTGTAGTAAATCTTTTTTATTAAAACATGTGAATCTCTAAACATGTTTTGGAATTAACTTATAGTTTATTTTCAAACATCATAATATTGGTATATCTGCAATGTCCATATATGCATAGTTTGGAGCAATACAAATTGGAAGGAACAACAATAACAAAAAAGACTGGGTCAAAGAACTAACTGAAACAGTAAATTTCTGCCCCAAACAAACAAAAGACATATATGACAGAATGAATGAGTTCTGGCGGGATGGGAGGGCAAGGAAAGGGAATTGGGTCTAAATTTGATTAAGAAATTTTGTATGAAATGCATAAAACTTCAATAAAATAAAATATATAAAATGGAGCTCTTTGACACAGAAATGATGACTGAAAAATTGGAATTTAAATATCCTTTAAGATAGAAAAGGACCAAAGATATAATACCAAGGGAAGGAAGAAGGTAAAAAGAAAGTGTTCTTGCAAAGGAGGGAGAACAAACAAGCAATTGTGACTTCCCAAGAGCAGGATGATTCATGTTGACAGTCGGTTCACATATGTAGGGCAGAAACAGAAAATAAAAACTGTGCATCTGAAATCTTATTCTTTTTTTTTTTTTTTTTTTTTTTTTGGTCTTTTCAAGTTGAGTCTCCCTTAGCACCAGCTGTCCTGGAAACTCACTCTGTAACCCAGGCTGGCCCTTGAACTCACAGAGATCACCACCTGCCTCTGCTCCCAGTGTAGGATTAGAGGGCATGCACCACCCACCCTGTCCTGGAAATCTTATTTTAAGAATATAACTTTTGAACTTTCCTCTTAGTACTACTGCTTTTAAAGGTAGCCCTAGGTTTTGTTGTGGTTCTGTCTTCTCCTTGACATTCTAGTCCAAGCCATGCTTTTTATTCTTTCTTTATTCTTCTCCATTGACCCATTCATTATTCCAAGAGTGTGTTTGTTTAGTCTCAATTGTTCTTGTAGGTAGTAGGGCGTATCCTGGTGTCGATGTTGACCTTTATTGCNGGAAAAACTGTGTTCTAGAGACAAGTTGGAAAAGTGTAAGACTAAGATATTAGCAGTGTAGATGAAGTTGTTGAGCAGATTATTTCAGTGATTATAGAATTAGGTTTAGTTACCAGGTATTTTTATTTATTTATTTATTTTTTTGTTTTTGGTCTTTTCAAGATAGGGTCTCCCTGTAGCACCAGCTGTCCTGGAACTCACTCTGTAACCCAGGCTGGCCTTGAACTCACAAAGATCCACCTGCCTCTGCCTCCCAAGTGCTAGGATTAAGGGCATGCACCACCACACCCGTCCCTGAAATCTTATTTTTAAGAATATAACTTTGAACTTCCCTCTTAGTACTGCTTTTAAGGTATCCCATAGGTTTTGTTGTGTTGTATTATCATTGACATTCAGTTCCAAGAATGCTTTTATTTCTTTCTTTATCTCTTCCTTGACCCATTCATTATTCAAGAGTGTGTTGTTTAGTCTCCATGTGTTCTTGTAGGTAGTAGGGCTTATCCTGGTGTTGATGTTGAGCTTTATTGCGCTGCAGTCTTGATAGAATGCATGAAATTATTTCAATCTTTTGTATTTGTGGAGGTTTCTTCTATGTCCCAGTATGTGGCCGATTTTGGAGAATGTTCCATGGGGTGCTGAGTAGAAAGTGTATTCTCTGGTATTAGGGTGGAATATACAGTAGAGGTCTATGAGGTCCATTTGGTGTATCATATCATACAGTTCATATGTCTTTCTGTTTATTCTTTGTCCTGTTGACCTGTCCAAAGGGCTCAGTGGGGTATTGAAGTCCCCTACTATGAGTGTACTGGAGTTAGTGTGTGACTTGTGGCCCTGGGTGTCTATATTAGACAAACAGAAAGAGCATAAGGGAATAATCTAACACTGCAGCTAAAAGCACTCAAGAGGCAACAACAGATGAACCCTACATGCAACAGACAGGAAGAAATAACAAAAATCAGAGCAGAAATCAATGAAATAGAAACAAAGAAAATACCCCCCCAAAAAAGGAATCCAAAAGTTGGGTCTTTGAAAGAATAAACAAGGTAGACAGACCTCTAGCCCAGTTAAACAAAAGAAAGAAGGAACAACTCCAAGTAAATACACTCTGTGAAGAAAAGGAAAATATCACAACAGACAAGGAAAAGATCCAGAAAATCATATGGGAATACTTCAGAAACATATACTCTACCAAGTTTGAAAACCTAGAAGAAATGGATGAACATCTGAAATCCTGGGAATCACCAAGGCTCAACCAAGAAGAGTTTGACAGCTTAAACAGACCCACAATTTATGAAGAAATTGAAGATTTAATAAGAAACCTCCCAACTAAAAAATGCCCAGGCCCAGACAGTTTCACAGCAGAATTCTATAAAACATTTCAAAAAGACCTACAGCCATTATTACTGAAACTGGTTAGAAGGATACAAACAGAGGGAATTCACCCAAATTCCTTCTATGAAGCCAGCATCACTCTATTACCAAAACCAGGCAAAGATACAACTAAAAAGGAGAACTATAGACCCATCTCCCTAATGAATACAGATGCCAAAATTCTAAACAGGATACTGGCAAATCGCATACAGACTCACATCAAGAAGATCATCCATCATGACCAAGTTGGATTCATACCAGAGATGCAGGGATGGCTAAGTAAAAATCATCATCAAGCACATAAATGGAATGAAAGACAAAAACCTCACCATCATCTCAAGTGACATTGAAAAAGCCTTTGACAAAATCTAGCATCCATCCCTTCAGGCTTAAAGTCCTAGAGGGAATTGGATTGGAAGGATCATTTCTCAGTGTAATCAAAGCCAAATACAGGAAACCCACAGCCAATATCATCCTAAATGGGGAAAGGACAGAAACATTCCCTTTAAAGGTAGGAACTCAGCAAGGCTGCCCCCTGTCACCACTCTTCTTCTTCTTCTTTTTTTTTTTTTTTTTTTTTTTTTTTTTTTTTTTTTGGTTCTTTACCACAGACAGGGTCTCCCTGTCGCCCAGCTGTCCTGGAACTCACTTTGTAAAGCAGGCTGGCCCTGAACTCACAAGATCCACCTGCCTCTGTCCGAGTGGCTAGGTTAAAGGCGTGCACCACCACGCCTGGCAATCCTCTTCAACACTGTGCTTGAAACACTGCTAGAGCAATAAGGCAAGAAAGGAAATTAAAGGAGTACTAATTGGAAAAGAGGAAGTCAAGCTATCCCTATTTGCTGATGATATGATTGTTTACTTAAGGGATGCTAAAACTCCACCAGAAAACTCCTAGAAACGATCAAAAGTTCAGCAAAGTGGCAGGAACAAATTAACCTAAAAAAACTCAGTGGCCTTTCTTTACACCAACAACAAGCAATGGAGAAGGAATTCAAGGAGACCTTCCCACTCACAATAGCCTCAAAAACAATAAAATACCTAGGAACAACCTAACCAAAGACACCGAATATCTCTACAACAAAAATTTCAAAACTTAAAGAAAGAAATTGAAGAGACATCAGAAGACGGAAAAACCTCACTGCTTCATGATTGGGAAATTAACATAGTAAAAATGTCCATTATACCCAAAACTTTGTATAGATTTAATGCTCCAACAATTAAAATCCCAAGAGTTTCTTCACAGGCTTTAAAAAAAATGTCCTTATTCATTTGGAAAAACAAAACAAACCCCAAATAGCCAAAACAACCCTGGTGAAAAGACAAACAGGGGATCTCTATACCAGATTTCAAACTCTAATACAGGCTATAGTCATAAAAAACAGACGTAACTGGCACAAAAACAGACCGTTTGACCAATGGAACAAAACCAAGATCCAAACTTTAAACAACTAAAATTTCAGCCATCTCATATTTGACAAGGGGGCCAAGAAACCACAATGGAGAAAAGACAGCATCTTCAGCAAGTGGTGTTGGCAAAACTGGATCACCACTTGTAGAAGAATGAAATTAAACCCCTACCTCTCGCCCTGTACAAAAGTCAACTCCAGATGGATTAAAGACCTCAACGTGAAACCCCAAACTCTGAAGGTGATAGAAGAAAAAGTTGGCAGCAGCCTACAAGACATAGGCATAGGAAAAGACTTCCTAAATCAGACAGCAGCTGCACAAGAATTAAGATCGACAATTGACAAATGGGACCTCATTAAACTCAAAAGCTTCTGTACATCAAAACGAACCATTAAGGAAGTGAAGAGAAATCCCTCAGAGTGGGAGGAAACCTTCACCGCAGATACATCTGACAAAGCATTGATTTCCAGAATATATAAACTACTCAAAAAACAAAGAAAAAAGAAAACAAATGACGTACTCAATAGATGGAGCAAAGACCAGAACAGAGACTTCGCAATTGAAGAATTGGATGGCTGAGAAACACCTTAAGAAGTGTTCAACATCACTAATCATTAAGGAAATGCAAATCAAAACCACCTTAAGATATCATCTTACTCCAATAAGACTGGCTAGGATCAAGAAAACAAATGATACAAAATGCTGGAGAGGTTGTGGGGAAATAGGAACACTCATCCACTGTTGGTGGGAATGTAAACTCGTACAGCCACTATGGAAAGCAGTGTGGAGAACCCTTGGAAGACTTGCAATGAACTTGCCATCCTACCCAGCCATACTACTCCTGGGCATGTACCCACAAGTTTCATCCTACTGCAGAGATACATGCACAGCTATGTTTATGTCAGTTCTCTTCACAATAGCAAGGAGCTGGAACCAACCCAAATGCCCCTCAACTGATGAGTGGATAGAGAAAATGTGGTACATCTACACAATGGAGTTCTAAGCAGCAGTGAAGAAAGATGACATCATGAGCTTTGCAGGTAAATGTCTGGAGCTAGAAGATATCATGCTGGGTGAAGTAACACAGTCCCAGAAAAACAAACGAGGAATTGTATCCCTCATCGGTGGATGCTAGTGCCAATTACCTAGTTGTAAGTATTTCTTGTGCACAGCCCCTTGAACTTTTGTCCAAGTGGTTGGGAGTGATGCATACTGGAAACAACAACAACAACAGAAAGGACTGCATCAAAGAACTGACTGAAACAGTGAACTTCTGCTCAAAACAATCAACTTCCACATGGAGAATATCGAGAAAGACTGAGCAAGAGATGAAAAGCATGTTTGGCAGAATACATGAGTTCTGGTGGGGTGGGGGATAGGGTGGGGTACATGGGTCTAGATTTGACAATCTTGTACAAAATATATATTAAAATAAATAAATAAATAAATGAAAATAAAAATATAACTTTGAGAGAGGTGGGGCAATAGAATGGCAAAGGAGGAGCCAAAGTGGCCATGGAGCCGTGTCCTCAGAACAACACAGGCAGCATGAGTAATGCTCACCGCGATGGCTGAGTAGGAAAGGGCAGGATTAGAACCTTAGGTCAAAAAGCAACAGGGTCAAGTGATTTAGGGTTAGGAAATCTAAGAAAAAAAAATAGGTGAACTGGAATACTCTATTAGAGAATGAAAGGGTAAGTATAATATGAAAATATCCCAGGAAATAAAGTATAGGATATGTTCAAAGGAATGGAGTAAGATATGTACACGAGTAATTTGGGACTAAGGATGGGAGTATGTGTGTCTGTCCTTCACAATTATGTTACTCTGGGCAGAACCATAACTATTGTGCTCTAGCCTTCAGAGGAGCCACTAAGTCGCCTTAGTGGTGACACTAAGCATGCTCTGTGGCTATGAATTCTACACGAGGTGAAGGTTTTAGGAAAGATCTTGGGCAAATGGGCTACACAGTGGTTCAAGTGACATCTTGAGGGACTTCTGTTTTTCATGGTTCACCCTCACTGTAACCTGTGGGAAGTACCAAAAGAGACATCTCCATGGACTTTTCTAGCTTCACCTTCATGTAAACCCTAGTCTTCCCAAAGACAGTGAAATTACCAGTGGACTCCCACTAGCACCATCACTATGATGTTGATAGGTTCTCATAGGAGTAGATTTCTGATTGATAATTGAATTTTCTATTCCATGTTCCATTGAATTTACTATAGTGAAATTATCTGGGAACATCTGGACCATGTAGTCGACAATAATGAAGTTATGACTGATGGCAACAATGTTCATTTTGCTAGTACAGAAAACAACTCTGGGGATAACACTTCCTGTACTACCCATGTTTATTTACTTCAAATTTTACTCTAGTGTTTCATAAATGGGAGTGGCATAACACAAAAATATGCAATTGTCTGTTAATGTGGGGAGTAACATAAATCACAATGGGTAGGGATAGTCTCAATCTAAAGAAACTGAGGCCTAATAGAGATTCTTCTTCTGGTTTAATTATTTTCCAAACCTCTATCCCCAACCAAAATAGGTTCACTGCCTCTCTCTTGTGCTTAATGTCCTTGCAATTTTGACCCTAGTTTTGGTTGTTTTGGTCATTGCTTAGCTGAGAAAAAATGTGTCTCAATATTAACCTTATTATTTTGGTAAGTCAAGTTATATTCTTGAGAATGAAAAAGGTATAAATGAAGGACTTGACAGTGTTCTTGATAGGCTCTCTCCCAAAATAGAGATAATGAGTTTCTAATGAGTACATTATATGTCCTTACATATTTGATAGGAATATGACTTGCTAATGTCTAGTGTTTAGCATGATTAATTTATATTGAGTTACTATGTGTTTAAGTTTTAATAACTGTATTACTCATTTTTCTGTTGCTGTGATAAAACACCAGACCAAGGAACTTATAAAAGGAAGAGTTTATCTGAGTTTACGATTGGCGGTTCCAGGGAATTAGTCCATTGTGGCTGGAGGCGTGGCGGCTGGATCTGGAGCAGCAAACCGAGGGTCACATCTCACAAAGATCACAGGAAGCAGAGAGGAAGCAACTGTAGAGTACGAGGCTTGTTAAGCTCACTAAGCCTGCCCCCAGTGACACACTTCCTGCAGCATGGCCACACACCCCAAGACCTCCAAAAACAGCGCCACCAACTGGAGACAAACGTCTGAATACTTAGAGCCTATGGGGGACACACATTCAAACCACCACAGTAACTTAGTATGACTTCTTTTTCAGTTTGGAAATTAGACTCTAACTCTCAAGAAGGTTTGTGTTGCAGAAAATTTTTTTCTTAACATTTGAAATGGAGCAAAAAGTGAATGCAGAAAGAACGTTTTATATCTTGTCATTAACACATTTACTTTGACATAATCTTAGTAAACAATTTCCTGGCAAAATCAGGTTTAATTGCTACTGGAAGCTTAGATAAAATAAAATATCATTTTGATCAGGAATAATGCTAGCAAAATATCTGTGCAATCCTCAGATGGAAGGAAGTCCATACTTACTCTCATTAAAAATTGCCTCTCATTAAAATAAATTAGAGCAAGACCAGGTCCTATCTATTCATTTTTAATTATGGATTTTGATACCCTTATCAACAATGATTTTTTTCTGAATTATTACCTAGAAAAGGTAATTAACTTCATAGAATGAAACAAATTGTAAATTAAACTTTGCTAATAAGCAAAATTCCCTTATTTTTTTCATAGCTCTTCCTCAGGATCTTACTGAGTTGGGCACCAACTATATAATAATTTGTGTTTTTCTCCTCTGAAATATTCGGCATCAATAAAGGGACAAGAAAGGCCAGTGCTACTTTTAGCTAAGATCAGGGCTTGGCAGGCTGATAGCACTGGGGAATTAAAGCCCAGCAAGAGGGTCTTGGAGAGGTATTCCTCTGGTCTCTAACAAGAGAAGGGGAAGGAGAGAAGTGTAAAGGGGGCTGGGTGCTTGAGGAAACAGGGAACTCAGTGGGTGAAAGTCGGGGCCCTGAGGAGCTACAGTCACCATTGAGTTTTGTGCTGAAGTCTCCAACTTAAGAAGCAGGTCAGGCAAGGGAAGCTAGACGTTGGGTTAACTCTCACAGAGCAGAAACAAAAGTTTGAAAAGTCAAGGAGGTCAAATTGTAGCTCGCATGAAGTGCTCACAGGCTGCTAATGTGTCAAATCATGACAGGAGCTCTGGAAGAAGGGCTCTTGAGAATTAAATGGCAAAATATTTAATGAATGAAGGCAGAGGAATGGGAGACCATAATAGGTAAACTATGTATGTGTGACCTTCTAGGAAGAAGGGGGTCTTTGGGGAAACAGAAACTTCAACTTGAGCACTAGTTTGTTCAAAGTTCAGTAACGTGACTGAGAGTCACCTTAAAGCAAAGAAAGGTACATTGCTATTGGAATAGCACAATTAGATGCTTACGGGAATGTTTGTTATTCTGGTCCAGTTCTTAGCCCAGTCCTGGAGTCCCTAATAATTATTCACAGACTCACAGCATCTTCCAGATGCACACTAATTACCAGAAGCTCCAGGGGAAAAAGACATAAAAGTGAAGTCTTACCCTGGGAAAGAAAGGGATGCAAAAGCAATCTGCTTCATATATATATATATATATATATATATTATCAAATCTAGACCTGTGTCCCCCATCCCCCCACCCCACCAGGGCTCTGCATTCTGCCAAACATGCTATTCATCTCTTTCTCAGTCTTTCTCAATATTCTCCATTGGGAAAGTTGACTGTTTTGAGCAAAAGTTCACTGTTTCAGTCAGTTCTTTGATGCAGTCTTTTCTGTTGTTGTTGTTGTTGATGATGTTGTTGTTGTTTCCGATATGCATCACTCCCAACTGCTTTGGACAAAAGCTCAGGGGCCATGCACAGGAAATACTTACAACTGGGTAATTGGCACTAGCATCCACAGATGAGGGATACCATTCGTCGTTTGTTTTTCTGGGACTGTGTTACTTCACTCAGCATGATGTCCTCTAACTCCAGCCATTTTCCTGCAAAGCTCATGATGTCCTCTTTCTTTACTGCTGCATAGAACTCCATTGTGTAGATGTACCACATTTTCTCTATCCACTCATCAGTTGAGGGGCATTTGGGTTGGTCCCAGCTCTTTGCTTTTGTGAAGAAAGCTGAAATAAACATGGCCGTGCATGTATCTCTGCGGTGGGGTGAGTCGTGAGGGTACATGCAAGCTGCTTCTTGTGTCTTCCTAAACACAGGTTTTAGAATATTTTGTGCTTACAATTATTACCACCAGGGGGCTGGAGAGATGGCCTGGCGGTTGGGAGCGCCGACCGCTCTTGCAGAGGACCCGGGTTCGATCCCCAGCACCCACATGGCGGCTGAGAACCGTCTGAAACTCCAATTCCAGGAGAACTCCAGTTCCAGGGGAGTCTGACACCCTCTCCTGACCTCCGCGGCGTTGCACGACACGGGTGCACAAACTTGCATGCAGACAGTACATTCATACACATACAGAAATAAATAAAATTAATTAAAAAAAAAAAAAAAACAATTATTACCACCAGGGGGCGAATGTAATTCCAGTTGCAAAACCAGTGGCCAGAGGGAAAAATGCTTCCACCATAGCTTGTCAGGGACACATCCCAGATCTGCATAGAATGTTAGGAGGAAGTCCAAGTCTCAACTCCCCCCACCCCCACTCCCCACCCCCGCTTTCCCCCCACAAGATTGGTTAAGTATGTCTCTAACATGCTGTAAATAACAGAGTGACAGGATGATTCAAAAAATAGAACATTAAAATAGATTTTCATTAGTCTCTCATAGAAAAAGTGTGTCGGTGTAAAGTTACGTGTAACTGTATAATTTCATGGGAAATTGTCCAAAGTGCTAATCTTCAGATTCTGACCCATTGATAAAAGCAATTAACTATTACTTTAAAGATCAATAAGTGACAGCAGAACAGAAGCATGTGTTTGACACCCTAAATGCATTTCTGTCCTCTTAAATGTGAAACTTCTTATTAAGGAAATAATAAAGATTTACCAATACAGTTTGAGATAGCCTATATTCCCTTTAATGAAGGCATAAATGTTCAGCTTTATTTTTACAGGCTGATAAAATAAGATCAGCCACTATCCATGAGCATTTTGTCTCCTTTGTCTGGGAATAAATTCTACAAGTACCAGGTAAGGTTAAAAAGTGAGTTGTGCTGAGATTCTCAAATAGCTTCCGGGTCTACAGATCCACTCTGTTCCATGAACACAAAGGCAGATTTGTTAGAAATCAGTTTCTCAGCCTAATTTGTTTCCAAAGCTATCACAGGTTAGAAATGGCAGTTGTTAGCTTCATCTTCAAATGCTAAAAGGCCTCTTTATTATAAGGCTGTTTACTTGTTTTATAACATGTGAGCAACGTCTGTGGTCCTCCTTCCCCTTTGAGATTCTTTTCTTGCAGGATTTCAAAATCAATTTGATCCCTGCTACTCTCTTTAGTAAAAATCAGTTGGATTATTAGTTACTAACAAGAATTTTGGTCCCTGATAAGCAAATAAAAGAAGCATAGTTCTTCTATGGATTAAATTTTGTCCTTCCAAAACTCCTGTAAATTCTAACCCCCAGTAAACTCAGAGATGGGACGTTGCATTCTGACGGGGTCATGTGAATGGGCCCTGTGGTGTCCTTACCAGGAGAGGAGCAACAGGATTTATTTGTTTGTTTGTTTGTTTGTTTGTTTGTTTGTTTGTTTGTTTTTTCCTGCCACATGAAGACACAGATAAGTTGCCGGTTTGCAACCAGGCAAGCTCTACCAGAACTCAAGGATGCTAGTATGCTAACTCCAGACCTCCAGCCTCTGACACTGTGGGAAAATGAATGTCTTTTGTGTTACGGCAGCACGAGCTAAGAGACCATCCAGGGTCAGAGAACAGATTTCGCCTCCAATGTACTGTAGTAAGCCTTGCCTATACAGAAGCATACTTGGACAGAGGACTACTGCATTGTGAAGAATACCTCAGCATCCAGTTTGGAGGTTTAGAGCAGTGTTCATAAAATTGAAATATAAATAAAATATAAAATATGAAATAAAATATAAATAAAATATAAAATAAAATTGGCTTTAAATGATATGGTTGGTGTTGTCTGGGGACCACAGCTTCTTCCCCGCCTTGATCTGGTTATATATTGTTTCTTCTCACCCAGGGAAATCTTCCCACTGCTCTGTTGTGTGACTAGAACCTAAACTTCTGGTCCAAACTTCCAAAGCTGGCATTTCTGCTGGGCCCAGTCCAATGCTTCACAGCTTCAGAGGACCAGGTGGCACATCGGATTTCTAATTTTTTGGTAATCACATTAAAAAGAAACAAACTAGTTTTAATTCTGTATTTTGCTTAACCTAAATATATCATCCTATGATGATAGGGTAGTATCATAACAACATGTAATAGATATAAAAATTGTTAATGAAATATTTTATGAATTTTGTTTTAGAAATCTGAGGTATACTTTATATTTCTAGCACATATAAATTCAGACTAGGCCCATTTTGGGTGCTCGGCACTGCATGTTAGGATAACATATGGCTAGACACTGGGGGATGGTGTGGTTAGGGTATCTGTAAGCAGGGAGACCTGTAGGGGTGTTCTCAGGAGTGAGAGACTCCCTAGAGAAAACTGGCCTTTTATGCTGCAGACATTTCTACCACATGGTTGGCATAACTTCTCAAAGAAAACTGTTGTCTTGGCTTAGAATTTGGGGTAGAAATTTACTCATATTAACAGACAAGGGAAGCATCCTTAAATATCCATTATGATACTCTAAAATATATTTACAAAATTATACTTTATTTCTCCCCTCAAAACTGAACTCATAACAACCCTAATTAATTCTGAAGTTCCAATCAGGCCAAAAAGCAGTTGAATAGCTGTTTTTTATTCTTCCTCATGACAGTCTGGGAGATCACTTTGAATAGAAATCTTCAGGAAAATCACCACATAAGTAAATCAGAGTGACCATTTTCCAATTTGGCTCTCCCAGGAGATGGCCTCTAAGGCTCAGACCCAGGACATGCCTGAGATAAGAAATTTCACACACCCCGGAGGATGTCCACAGTGGATGTGGTCCAGTACTTCATTCATGAAAACTTTGTCCAATTTCATGTTTTCTTTTCAGACAACACTGAAACTTCTTTTAGCCAATTATTTTAATTTCTGAAAAAGTAGCCCTTAACTCATGACGCATCCTCTCTGTAATCATCTCACGTTGAAAATCCTTTAAATTTTGCATCTCCAGTACAGATATGGTGCTATGATAAAACATTTGTACTCCCAGGCTTACTGAAGTTTATTTTGAAAAATGACCTGATTTCATAGATTACATGTCAGTTGTTTCTATTTGCTATGGAATTACATCAGCAGGGTCACTAGTTGAGAACAGGCCATGGCATGTGATGTGCCCTTTTAACCTCTGCTCACATCTTGCATTTTCAGGCACAGTGTTTATCAGGAAAGGATCATTTTAGGCTAAGTCACAAAAAACTTCTATTATTATAGGTCAATAATGATTGAAGATTGGCATTTTCATGTATATGAAATCATAACTAGAAAATGTGATTTTTCTTTTCTGCTCATCTTCCATGTCATTTAAAATTGAATGGTAAGGAGAAACAGCAAAAACTATGAAGTTTCAAATTTGTATTTTTTCCAGTGGAAAAGAAACAGAGCAGAGTGCATTAGGGCTGTGGTTGTCAATCATGGCTGCTGTTGAAGTGCCCTGTGTGCCAATCCAAGCATGCTGGTCAGTGAGTGCCACTGAGCCACACCAAGGTGATGGATGCTACTCCCTTGATTAGTTTGCATTTTGTAACCAGGTGATAGGAATCACTCTTCCCATTACATCATGTTGAATGAGCCTCTGTCTTAATGCACAGGAGCAAGGCTTCCTCCTGTGCACTTTGAAAAGGAAGGGACCATATTGTGAGAGGACTCATGGAGTGGCCCTAGTACTCTTCCTAGGGCAGTGCCTGTCAGCAAGAAAATAACAGAGCCCTCAGTTCCTAAGGAAGCTTAGGCAAAGGCCTTTTCCACACTGAGACACTGATGAGACTATAGCCCCAAATGATGCCCAAGTCAGTCCTGTGCTAAGGACCTGACCCACATGCAGCATGTCTTTGGGTTTTTGTTTTGAGTTCTGGGGTTCTGCAGATTAGGGTCTTATGTATACCTAACCATGTGTACTGTTACTGCCCATCTATGTGTTATTTTAATTCTCTGAGTATGCATTAATTCATAATGCAATAAAGGATCAATGACACAGCTGGGGACCTTTTCCTAGTCTGGACACTCCAGTCCAGTGACTCAGAAATCTCTGGGAATGGGCTAGTGGCAGCTCTACAGCTCTCAGTGACTTCCATGCTGGAGCTAGACCGGCCTGAGTTCCTGCAGCATTCACCATTTACCAGTGAGGTGCTGTAGTTTGGATCCTGAATGCCCTCAAAAGCTTGTGTGTTAAAGGCTTGGCCCCTAGGGTGCTGCTGTTGAGAGACAGTAGAGCCTCTGAGGGAAAAGGCACACTCATTGGTCATTAGGTTTCTTGGGAGTGTGCCCTCCAAGGGGGTTTGGAATCCTTAGATCTTTCCTTAACCTGTTTGTTCCCTGGCTGGTGAGCAAGTGAATGTTTTGATCTGCTATGGGCTGTTGCCATGTTGAAGTGCCTGGCACACACCCAAATCAATGCATCTATCAATCAGAATCTCCAAAATGAGACCCACTGAACATTTCTTCTTATAAGTTGGTTATCTTAAGTATTGTGTTACGGTGGTGGGAAGCTGAGTAATATACTAGCTCATCTCTGGATATGTGATTGATGGTAATTTCTTCTCACCTATACATGGAAATAGTGAGGTTTCTTTCTGTAGATTTGTGGGAATTAAAACATTACATTTTGGGGGCTGGAGTGATGGCCTAGCGGTTAAGAGCGCCGACCGCTCTTACAGAGGACCCGGGTTCGATCCCCAGCACCCACATGGCGGCCGAGAACCGTCTGAAACTCCAATTCCAGGAGAGCTCCAGTTCCAGGGGAATCCGAGACCCTCTTCTGACCTCCGCGGCATTGCACGACACGGGTGCACAGACCTACATGCAGACAGTACACTCATACATATACAAAAATAAATAAAATTAAAAAAAAAAAGATTATATTTTTAAGTGTTCACCTGTATCTGGAACACAGGAAATCTTCAATAAAATGTAACTTTTCTCTGTAATCTTGGATGGTAGGAACAGCACCTTTGGACCCTCGGTTGGTTGGTTTGAGCTTCCATCACAGAATAGCCAACACAAGTGTCTTAAGTGGCAGGAATTTATTTCTTCACAGATATAGAACTGAAAGTTTGGCTTTAACAGGAAAGCAGAGTGGGTTTGTGGTGTGCATCTCTTCCTGGTTTGCAAATGGGAACTTCTCACTGTGTCCCCTCATGGCCTGCTCTCTCTGCCCCTGGTGTCTCCTCTTCTAGAAAGAGCAACAATTGTTGTATTGGATTTCAGTCCTACCTTATGACCTCTTTTAACTTTAATTACTCCAGGAAACATCAGGAGGTACACAATGCAGACCATGCAAACCCAGCACATCAGGGCCTCAGTTTCAGGAGGATGAGGCAGAGCAGAAAATCTGAGGTACTAGAAAATGAGTTTACTGGCAATAAGAGTCAAAATTCAATAGAAACCCATAGGGAATGATATTGTTGAAATTCTTTATTGGAAACTAAAGCAAAAAGGTGCAAGGAGACAGTTTTCTTTTATTTAATAAAGTTTAATTAAAACTGGAACTACACACTGATTTTTATAATAGTTAGAAATGATTTATGTTGAGTTTTCTAGATGTAAATATTCTGAGATAATAGCACAATAAGCAAGTATGATTTTGTTCCCTTCAAGTTTGACTTGATGAATAATCACAAGAGGATCATTTACAACATCTCTTCAGCTTTCTTCCAGGTCTCTCTAGGGCTTTAAATGTGTGAATGTTATCATCTTGTCAATCTTCAGTAAAAACCGTGCTAGCTATACCTGACCCTCATTTATCAGTCATTTCTCTCCTGTGAGTCTATCAAAGTTCATATATTTTCACAGACTTCTGAAATTCTACACTTCTGCAGATTTAAAAACTTTAACTCGAAGTGAATTTACATTGGCTTTCCAGAATTGTACAATACTGGTAAGCCACAAGAAGTTAATCTACAAATGGAAGGAAACACGTGCCTGCATGCACTGCATGTAAAGACTGCTACAATAGGGACTGGCATTGGCTGAACATTCCTAATCTGAAAATGTATAATCTGAAATACTCTGAAATTTGAGACTTTAAGAAAACCGCAACAATGCCACAAATGGAAAATTCCATGCACACGTAATCTCTTGTTATAGGTCACAGTAAAAATATAGTGTAAAGTTATCATTAGTTTATAACTATAAATTATATGTGAAACAAAAATGAATTTTGGCTCTAGAATTGAGTTCCATCCCCATGGCATCCCATTATATATGTATAAATGTCACAAATCTAAAGAAGGAATCCCAAACCTTCAACCTATTCCATAAGCAGTGGTTTCATTAGTGAAACCATGAATGATTATTTTCATCCTATGAAACCCCAGCTCTGGTTGCTCCTGGTCAGGCTTCCAGGCTGGTTTCACCTAAGTAAAGGAAACTTCAGGAAATTTGGTGCTAGAAGTAAGTACAAGTGAGTCTGAATGGGTGAAAAATGGGATTTCTGCAAAGTGGGAATTGGAAGCTTTATAAGATAGCAAGAGATGCTCAGGAGAAACCATCAACTCAAAACCAAACCTCCCACTGCCAGGGAAACTTTGAGAGAACCAGATCTCTCACCACCAACATTATATGAAAGACCAGGTCCTCAACTGAAGTCAGCTGATTTTCTATTCTGCTCATAGCAAAAAATCTGGTGACTCTATGAAAATAAAGATAATCCGGAATCTTCTATAGTTTTAGAATATGGGACTTTTGAAGTAATACAGCAGATGTGGTCTAAATAACTTTATGTAAAATAGAATTTCATAAAACAAATCACAAATGCTAATTTTCATGCATCAGGATTGCAGTATTATTTTATTCTTAATTTCTGCATTATCTTTAGTTAGTAGTGGCTACTAACTTTTGCTTCTGGCCTTTAATTGTTTGTCTCTTATTTTACTTTTTAGCTTTCTTTTTTCCCTTTCCTTTTCCTCCTCCTCCTCCTCCTCCTCCTCCTCCTCCTCTTCCTCCTCCTCTTCCTCTTCCTCCTCCTCCTCCTCTTCTTCTTCTTCTTCTTCTTCTTCTTCTTCTTCTTCCTCCTCCTCCTCTTCCTCCTCCTCCCCCTCCTTCTTTCATTTTAGAGTTTCATTCAGTAGCCCAGGGTAGGCTCAAACTCATGGTGTTCCACCTGCCTTAGCTTACCAAACACTAAGGATTACAGGCATGAACCACCATGTCTGGCTTCTTGCTACTTAATTAGTCATTTTAATTAAGTAATAACCAAACCATTTTAGGTAAAAACAAACATTTTAATTTCTCAAAGTGATTTTGTGTAAAATAGCTTTTCCATAATGTTTTTGTATGAAGACAAAGCACATTTGTAATGGGAATTAAACCATGACAAAACTTAAGGATTTATTTCTGCTCATAATTGCAAGGTATACAGTTGTAGTGGTGGAGCAGGAGGTAGTTTGTCACATTGTATCTGCAGTCGGAAAGCAGAAGGAGATTAGTTCATGCTAAGTTAGCTTTCCCCTTTTCTATTCTATTTCCCTTTTCGATATCTTTCTATTCAGACTAGCATCCCACGTTATGGACTTCTTATATTCAATGTGGGTTTTCCTCCATCATTCAAATTCTCTGGAAATATCCAAGACATTGCAAGAGGTGAGTCTCTTAGGTGATTCTAAATCCAATAAACGTGGCAGTGAAGATTAACCATCTCAAGTCTACCCCTTGTTAACTTGACATTCAATCACATTTTAAATCATAACATTTCATCCATTGTCTTTAGGTAACCTCATAATACAAAATGAATTTGTTTCAGCTTTTATTTTTTTTATTAAGCATAGAGATCTGGAGTACTGTAAAAGATGCACTATCTGAGGGTTCAGAAAAAGAAGCAAGCCACATTGTCTTCACTGTCAAATGTGTCAGGCTTGGAATACATGATGGAGATTAATGAAGTGTCATGAGAGTGATATATTCCTGAAAAGCTGCTACAATTTGGAGTAGGGTCTTAGTCATTTGAAAAACAAATCTGTTTACATTGAGTAACTCACATTTCATTGAAGGTACACAGTACTTTATAATTTTAAAACAAATAAAAACAATTTGCTTGTAGAAGACTCCCATTCCCCTAACTTTGTTTTCCCTTCAGTTTTCAGAAACATTAAGAAAAAACAACCAGCATATGTATTTGGAAGTTCTAACTAGAATTTATTTCTCTTTTGGTTGCTGAGGTGTATTAAATTTGAAGAAGATAATATCTCCATCTTCAACAATATAGTTTCTGCCTTGCTGTCTGTATTTTCCAGCAACCTTGATTGCATTTTCAGAAACTTCCTCTTTAAAATCTTCATATTTCATTACTTCAGCCATAATCTTTACTGCAGCCTGAGGAGCCTTCGTTCCTTTCCTGATGGTCCATGCACGCACTTCATCTGGGCCTGCAGTGAAAAAGTATTCTAATTGGAGTGCTGCAAACCCAGCCTTAATGATCTTTGGCAAAGCACGTTGGGTCATGTGTGCTTCCAGATATTTCTGTCTCTCTTCAGCACTCAATTCTTGCAACTTGAGTTCCAAGACCCCACTTAAAGGAATGACCAAGGCACCTACATCATATTTATCCACCCACTCTTTAATTTTTATCAACATCTCCTCCTGGGTCTCACAGTCCATCATTGAGGGAACCCAAGGCAGGAACTCAAGGCAGGAACCTGGAGGCAGGAGCTGAAGCACAGGCCATGGAGGAATGTTGCTTACTGGCTTGTTCCTGTTTCAACTTAAAAAAAAAATCCCAAACCTTAATAGTTTTAATAGTGTTCAGAAATACAAAGCTCAAAGTCTCTTCTGAAATTTAAGGTTATCTTCATTGAGCCCCTATAAAATCTAAAACAGCTTACATATTTCCAATGTATAATGGCACAGAGTAAACATTACCCTTCCAGAAGGGAGGACTTGAGATACATCACAGAAGTATTTAGACAAAGCATAGAACTCAGCAAGATGCAAACCAATTCCTGCAGCCAAGTCTAGCACCTGTGTCTTGTGGTGGCATCATCTGGGTTCTAATAGCCTTGGATAGCCCTGCACCCCCAGTTCTACTACCTGTAGCACATATAGTGTTCCTCTTGAATAGCTTTATTTGGACACTGTTGCATGATCCTGACATTCCAACATCCTGTGGTCTCCATTGAAACTTCACCTTCATAGCTATGCAATGGAGACTTGGAATCTCCTTGCAGGGAATCCCACCCTGCCACACACCTCCTACTCCCCCCACCCCCATGTCACAGCTACAGTGGCAACTGCGAGATTTAGGGCTCAACCTGGGAAAATACTTTTCTAGGCAATTGAGGTTTTTTTGGAGGGGCAACCCTTTTAAGAGCATTTTCAGTTTAGCCTCTCTTCAAGTGAATTTCTGTCTTCAAATTTGGAGCCTTTGGTGTGTGGAGTCTTACCCTCTGGGCCCCTTTTTTATTGTCCAAGTCACTAGCATGAGGTTTCTCTTTAATGCTACTAATCTTTTAACAATTATACCTACTTTCTTTATAGCCATTTTGCATCTTTAAGATGTCTCACTTTCCTTTCTTCGTCAAAGGAAGTGCACATGTTTTATTATCTTTCTCCTCTCTCTCATTGCAGAGCAAAGAACAGGACACAATCGTTGTAGAGTCTGCATGCTATCCTATCTTGAAATTTCCTCCAGTAGACAACTTCATACATCATTTCTTGATTGTAGTCTTACTCAGGTTATCTGTACAGGGGAAGAATAAAGATAGAAGAGTTGCCAGAATGTAACATGAACAACTCCTAGCTCAGTTCCCAACAGAGTCCTTGTTCCTCTATGAAATCTTATGAGCTGAGCCTACACAGTGTGTATTTCTCTTGGAATTTTTCACCATGCAATCTCTCATAATTACCCATTAAGCTTTACTTATAGTACCCTAGGGTTTTCTAGCTCTCAGCCTCAAACTCTTCTACCTTACTGTGTACTTGGGGGTATTATGATTCCTGGTTTGAAGAAATTACTTAAAAGTAAAAATATACTGAATGCAGAGATGCCAAACTATTTAGAGGGGCACAGCAGCAGGACATGTATTGCAGAATGATAGAGTCCACACTGGCCTTCTACTATATTTAATCATATTCCTTCTGGTGAAAACTGGAATCATAACATTTAGCCCTACAATGGCTCAGAGAATACTGCTTCTACAGCTGATTTTATTCTCAGCCATTACATTATAATATTTAGCCAATATATGAATTAACTTGAGAAGAATAAATTCATAGTATTTGAAATACCTGTTTTATTTTTCCTGTGATAATATAAATAATTTAAAGAGATAAACTAGTCATATTCAAATATGAATGTTCATTACTTTAAATAGATAATAATATCAATACCACTGTTTTCAAATTTAAATAAGATCTTCCATTTAATAGCAACAGAGTTTAAAGAGCTCAAGAAAATACTTTGCCTCAGGAATATTTTGGACTCCTTCCTGGATGATTTAACTTACAATTCATGAGCTTAGTAGGTAATATACATTATTCTGATGTGCACTTAATAAATTTGTATTAATCAATAAAATACAGCTTTTCAAACACTTAAAAAAAGTAAAAATTAAATTATGCTTGACTTTATAATCAGGTTCTCACTCAATCACATGACTTGCATTGGATTTTTGGATTTTTTTTAGTGAATTCTCAGAATTTCTAATCCATGTGGGTGGAGTTCAAGGTTATCTGCATCAACAAAGCAGTTTGAAACCAGCCTGGGCTACATAGGATCATGCGGTGTGAGTGATATCTATCTATCTATCTATCTATCTATCTATCTATCTATCTATCTATCTATCTATCTATCATCTATCTATCTATCTATCTATCTATCTATCATCTATCTATCTACCTATTTATCATATGTCTATCTATCTATCTACCTATTTATCATCTATCTATCTATCTATCTATCTATCTATCATCTATTTATCTATCTTATATTTATCACCCAAGTAAGACCTTTCTCTCAAGCCTAATGGTCTTTGAAATGCCCAAGGGGGGCACCAGGAGTCTGAGGTAAGGCAGAGTGGAATGAAAGACACTTTTTCCCATTCGTTGACTTGTGACGCTTTCCCTTCCCTTAACCCACATAGCCAATGTATCAGCAGTTCCTCCTCTCAACTCTTTCTTTGTGGTACCCTGCCTCAAAAATGCTAGGCAAGTTCTCCACCACTATGATATATTCTGAACCTGTCTCTTCTCTCTCTAAGACATATCTTAAGACTATCCACTGCTTCGTCTTGCATCCAGGCAGCTGTCACCTCTTGTCTCATTTATTTTTACAATGACCACTCCTGTTAAACTACAATCCCACTCCCCCTAAAGGCCACTAAAGCAATACAGCAAAATATTGGTCTCCCGAGACAAGCAAGACTCCTCCGTCAATATCAGCTACCCTCAACAGCCTGGAGATACTGTGCAACAGTGGCAGCCAAGTGACTATATATATCCCAAATTTATTTGGCTATTGGCTCTCTCCTTGGAGGAATAACTCACAGCAGATGCCACAAGCTTGTGTCCTCTGGTAGTTGGGCGATGTTGTGAGCCACAGTAAGAACTTGTCACCCTTTATAGAGAAACCGCAGTTTGCGGATTAGCATGCCATCCAAGCATCTGTGTCTATGCTCACAGCTTAGCTTGACATAATGAGTGGTACTGCTTAAATGCCTGTACATCCAATAGCTTGTGCTTTGTTAATATGACTAAAAAGGGTATCACTGGGAAAGCTGTCAATCCCTGAAGGGAAACAACCTGAATAGACTGGAGTCCAAAATGACAACTCCAAAGAAATTAGACTGTTTTCTTCTCACCCACTTGTGCCCCTTTCCCAAAGCCCAGGGAACAAACTGTGGAAGAGGAGGCATGGTAGATTGTAAGGGCTGTGGAGAGATAGGGGTGAATCATGAGACTACAGGAATATAGTCTGGACTCCTGATTGATCAACATGTCTGTGCATACAAGCTTCTCCAACTGGTCTATGGGAACCTTGGGTTGTTCAAAATTTGGACATAGATACTTGCAAAATGCACCAATTACCTGATTGTATGACATAATGAGTGACATCAATGCTATCTGCAAACAACTGTGTCATTGTATTGTAGAATCCCTTAAAAAATTAATCAATTAATTAAAAAAAATCTACAATCCCTTTTCTGGAGCATTAAGAGATTCCTAAATATCTAACAAAGCTTGATCCCCCAGTTTAAAACTTTGTGTTTTTTTTTTTTTTAGCTTCACAAATAAACCCCAACGCTGCACATTTTAGTGAAATTTATTAGTAATCTCTCTGCTTCCCAACTTCCCTGTTTAACGTCAATCTGTGCCACTTTTCCACTGTCAGCAGCCTCCATCCGTATTGAACTTTCCATTTATCAACTAAGATAAACTATTTAAGTGCCTCTGCCTGGAGCACCATCCCCATCTCTTTATACCTGGCTAGCTCTACTGAGTTTTAAAATCTTAGTCTGAATGTTGGCACTTTAGGGAAAGCTTTTTTGGTACTGTATTTAATGTACCAATAACTCCAACTCACTTTGTTTTTCTGTTAATTTTGGTTTGTTTCCTCATGAAAATTGAAATACTGAGTGGCCAGAGGCATGGCCATTTTACCTTTGCATTCCTAGCACAGAGCCTTATATAATAGGCCTGTACAGCGTGGTCAATGACAGGGTGAATGAGTTGGTGGATTGTCCAGAATCATTCATTATTATAGATTTTCCATACATAGGCAGAGCTGAGGCCTCGGAAGAGCTCTTCGAAGATGTCCCTGCATAAAGGATTTATCCCACTGTGTCTAAGTTGATCTGCCTATCCCTTATACAGAGGAGAATATTCTTTCTCTGTAGAATTGCTTTTTTTGTAAACTATTGTTGTAGGAGGCCACTGTTTTGAAAAAAAAAGGCAGCTTCAGAAAGTGTGGTCTTACTGTAGTTCCTAGTTTCTCCTTTACTTGTCTGTTAGAGGCTAAGGCATTTTACTGATTTAGCTAACTCCTCTCCTTTGAAAGCTCAGAGTGTCCAGGAAAAGGATACATACAGGACAGATATGCTCCATGAGAAGGAGCAGGACAAGTGGCATGAATATTATGTGATTAACCAACCACTTTCTAACTGGATTTAATGTCTGCTTCATAAGATGGAGTCCATACATGACACTGATCTGAGGCCAAGAAACCTGTGGATAGTTAGGTCACAAACGAAAGTGGAAAGCCCAACACTATTACTCTGGAAAATATAATATTAATATAATATTAAGCTGACTTGTAATGTCTTATTGTCATACCCATCAATTAATGCATTTCTTAACTCTCAGCAGAGAAGCTTCTTATGCAGCTGATGATAATTAACACAGATAACCACAACTAGCCAACGTGTAGAGAGTAAGAGGCTATAGAACGCTTATCCCTGACTTCTACACCCATACAAACCTCTGCCTCACAAAACTCATGGCTTATTGTGGAAGAGGGGGCAGAAAGAGTGTAAGAGCCAGAGATGGAAGATGAAGACAGGGAAATAGAGTTTTTCAGACAACAGGGCTCATATGAACCCACAGCAATGGTGACAGCATGCGCAAGCCCCATATATGCCAAATCCACACAAAATCCTAACATGGACATGGGGAGGTGAGTAACAATCATCAACCCTATGTGAGAAACTATTGACAGACAATGGGTGTTGGGGGAAGGGGGGAAAAGTCCGTCTTGTTTAAGGGTGAGACTACCCTTGTTTAAGGGTAGGTTGACCAGTACCAGTGGTTGGATCCACATCAAAGGGCTTTTGGGAATACAAATTTGAGTTTACAGGCCTTTACATGAAATTGGGTAAGGGTAGTAGAAGGTGAAGATTGGAGAAATGGATCTAAATTCAATCAAACTCCTTTGTATGAAATTAACAAAAATTCCATTAAAAAATGAAATGTACTAAATGGACTCTAAAAATTCAAAGACCGAATAATTTCCACCAAGCAAGACTTTGATAACATTTAGTTTACTGCCATAGTCCAGCTCCAGCAGGTTCAGTTCCTGAAGTGGGTGGTCGCAAAGGCGGCAAAGAAATCAATCAAATAAGACACAAGAATCTCTTTCTTTTTCATGATCTGAGGAGCATCTATATTCCCTGCTCCTGTGCAGAGGACCTCTTGGGTTCTTCACTCTGCCGATTTCTTGACCTAAGGATTACAGACAGAGTGTTTGCCTTCTCTGATCCTATGCACAGGGCCTTTCCGGTTTGCCAATCTGCCGATTTCTTCTCTTCTCTGCCCCTCAGGTCCCGATGTTTATTTTTATATGCCCTAAAACTAATACAGGTTATGTAACTCTAAGCTAATGATGAAAAAATAACCTAATTTCTCCATAAATACTTTTCAGAAAATTCACACTCGAAATCATTTTTAACATCGAAAACAGTAAAACAATCATTTAGTTGAGACGTAATAGTACAGCCATTCAGCTAAGCAATTTAGCAGTTTTGCAGCAAAGCTAAGTTAATATTAACTTTTAACTCTGAAGACTTCATTCTTTATTCCTTGATGTTACATAGGTGCTGGAGAGTGTAAAAAGTGAGCTTTAAAGCTTTAACAATAGAGAACTTTATTTTTCTTACTTTAGTTCCTTGTTTGCTCGACCTGTAAGTCATTTCGTGGCTGGTATAGCTTTGATTCATATCTTGTTTTTATTCTGGTCATTGTTTTCCTCAGTTTCTGTTTTCCTCAGTTTCTGCTTTTTACACTTTTTGCTAAGGTGATTTTCTAAGGGCTACTAAGCTTTGAGTCAGATCACTAGAATCCACGGCCTCACTGGACTTAGTTTCACTTTGCCCTACAATCCTCTTTTTAGTTAAAACCATGAAATCAAAATTCCTTTCTTTACTTGGGAAATCTGTGCATGACACAGTTTATGTATAGTTCTTAATTACTACTGTATCATACTTTTAAGTTGTGTACACAGTGCCATTATTTCTCACAAAGTATTCATTTCTAGAAAAGGTACAAGTGTCATTTCCACTCCTTGAGGCAGAAGCAGGTACCCTAACTGCTAGAAAGCCGAAAGTCAAGCAGGCCAGAAAAATAAGAATTAATATGATAAGGAGAATTATTAAAAACCAAGGTCAGCTGGAGAGCAGACTTCAACCAGACAAGTCAGGTCACTGGAACTTTTCAAGTAGTGAATCTTTCACGAATGGCTCTTCTAGTTTACTGTGAAAGAGTCTACAGTAAAAAATATATTTTTAATTATGACCTTACTTTAAAAAATATTTTAGTCAATGCCGGGCACAGTGGCCCATGCCTTTAATCCCAGCACTCAAGAAGCAGAGGCAGGTGAATCTCTGTGAGTTCAAGACCAGCTTGGTCTACATAGAGAGCTCCAGGTCAGCTGGGACTAAAGGGAGACTCTGTCTCAAAAAGACCAAAAAGCTTTTAGTTATTTTTATTTTATATGTATGAATGTATTGCCTGCACATGTGTAAGTGCTCCCACGTTGTGCAATGCCAGAAGAGTCTGAAGAAATCAGATTCCCCTGGAACTGGAGTTAAGAATGGTTGTTACCCCCCGCCATGTGGGTGCTGGAAATTGAACCCAGGTTCTTTGCAAGAGCAGTTGGTGCCACTAAGCCATCTCTCTATCTGATTATGCCCCTACTTTTTGACAAATGTGTTGCTAGGCTTTGGGTATACAAAGGTGACTAAGACGTCATATCTGTCCTCAAAGTCTTCATCATCCTGGGAGAAGGAAAAAATATAGGACAGGATTCTGGTGACAATAATGTACAGGTGATGAGTGCTTTCGGAGGCACAGAAAAGACCAACACATTTTATTTAGATATTAAAGATAATGTCAAGGAGGAAATGACACTTATGCTAATTTCTAAAGGATACTTAGCAGTCTACCCTGTGTACAGAGAGGATAGGCACAGAAGCTTGGGGGAGGTCGGCTGGAAGAAATGCTGCATTTTGAGTAGCAAGAGTGCAAAGCACAGGTGGGTAAGGTGAAGGAAAGTAGTGTAGAGAGTGGATGAAGCAAGGCCAGTCATAAAGGGACTCTGTTCTCACAAAGGAATCTAAGTTTTATCCCTCAGAGAAAGAGACTCATCAGTCAGGGGAGCAATGCTCTGGGTGCATTTTAGAGCCACTTCTAGGAAAAAAAAAAAAGGAACAGCCTGAAAACATGGAAATTGGAAAACTGTAGTAGTTCAAGATAAAGATGACAGGGACTTGACTTAAGTAACAGAAGTGGTATAGAAGAGAAATCATTAGGAATAGTTTTAAAGAGATGAACTGACGAGTAGGCATTTGGGTAGGTCTGTGTGGTGGTTTGAATGAGTGTCCCCATAGGCTTTAAGTATTCAGACATTTGTCTCCAGTTGGTGGCACTGTTCCTGGAGGTCTTAGAAGGTGTGGTCATGCTAGAGGAAGTACGTTATTGGGGGCAGGCTTAATGAGTTTAACAAGCTTTGCGGTCTCCAGTTGTTCTCTCTGCTTCCTGTGCTTTTTGGGAGATGTGACCCTCGGCTTGCTGCTCCAGATCCAGCCACCATGCCTCCCACCACAATGGACTCTAATTCCCTGGAACCGTCAATCGTAAGCTCAAATAAACTCTTCCTTTTATAAGTTCCTTGGTCATGGTGTTTTATCACAGCAACAGAAAAGTGACTAATACAGTTATTTGGTACCAGAAGTGGGGTGTTGGCTGTGAATAACCTGACCATGTGGATGTTTGGAGAAATGTGGAAGACTTTGGAACTTTGGACTAGAAAAACTGTTGACTAATGTAAGCAGAGCTTAAGGGGCCATTTTAGTAGAATCCTGGAAGAAACCATTGCTGCAAAAAATGTAGTTCCAGAGGAAAATAAAGACTTAGGCAGCAACTGGGATATTTTGATAAAGAGTCTGGCGGCAGTTTGCCCACAGCCCAAATGCTTGCCTGATGCTAAGTTCAAAAGCAATGGACTAATGTCTTTGGCAGAGGATATTTCAAGACAGCCTAATGTAGAAATGGTGGCATGGCTTTTAATGGTGAATATTATACAGATCTATGGTGAAAAAGAGCAAATGGGGCAGAAGGAAATGTAGAATGTACAGTTTGGATCTGAAAAGTACACTAGGAAGATTAAAGGTGTGGCCAAGGCATGTGAAGGAGAGGCTCCCTTTCATAAGGAGACTAAAGTGATTAAGGAGAGGCCTAGATATTTACAAGTAAACAATGGGAAAGGTGAGATTAAAGTGATTAAGGAGAGGCCTCGAGATTTACAAGTAAACAACAGAATCAGTACCTTCAGGGCAAGACCACACCCAGCTAATCCTCCAACAAGTTCAGGGCAGAGAAAAATTGCAAATGTGGTTAAAGTAGGAAAGAGTCCATCCCGAACTTGCAGCCAGATTTGGCAATTTCATTCACGTGGTGCTGGCTTTAGAGGCATGAAGTTTGCAAGAGTGAAGGGGTCATCAGTTCTTCCTCCACAGTTTCAGAGAGCCACAGAGGCCAGGCAGAGTGCAGCAGGGGTGTCCCTGAATAAAGAAGGCCCTGATAAGCCATTGGGTGAAGCTGTGAATGTGAAGCCTGGTTGGCAGCAGAGACCCCAAGAAGACATTCGAGATGCCAGGCCTGTGAGATATTTGCCAAGGAGAACTGCATACAGGGAGTGGTACCAGCCTAAGAAAGAGAAGTATGTTGCAAGCAAAGCTGGAAGAGCTGAGCTATCTAAGCCCTTTGGAAGTCAAGTCCCAGAAGTTGCACATGGACCTACTGGACTTGGAGTTTGCCCTGCTGGTTTTCGGTCTTGTTTTGGTCCAGTATTTCCTCACTATGACTCTATTCCTCCCTTTTGGAATGGGAATGTGTGTTCAGTTCCACTGTATGTTGGGAGTTTGTAATTTGCCTTTTGATTTTACAGGGGATTGGCCTGAGTCTCAGAAGAGACTTTGGACTGTGGACTTTTGAATGGCATTGAAACTGGTAAAGACTATGGGGACTTTTAAGGTTGGACTAAATGCATTTTGCATTTTATATGGTCAGGAGCCTATGGGGGTCAGGGAGTGGAATGTGGTGGTTTGAATGAGTGTCCCCCATAGGCTTTAAGTATTCAGACATTTGTCTCCAGTTGGTGGCACTGTTCTTGGAGGTCTTAGAAGGTGTGGCCATGCTAGAGGAAGTACGTTATTGGGGGCAGGCTTAGTGAGTTTAACAAGCCTTGCAGTCTCCAGTCTCTCTCTCTGCTTCCTGTGCTCTTTGTGAGATGTGACCCTCGGCTTGCTGCTCCAGATCCAGCCAGCATGCCTCCTGCCACAATGGATTCTAATTCCCTGGAACCTTCAATCCTAAGCTCAAATAAACTCTTCCATTTATAAGTCCTGACACAGGTGCACAGACTTGCATGCAGACAGTACATTCATACACATACAGAAATAAATAAATTTAAAAAAAAAGAGTAGTTAGTGCTCTGTAGAGGACCCAGGTTTATTTCCCAACATGTAGGTGGAGCACCTCTTAACTCCCTCTAATTCCACCCCTATAGGGAATGCCTCTGGCTTCTGTGCACCTGTACACACACACACTTAAAAATAAAAAAAAAAATTATAAAAAAAAAAAAAGTTCCTTGGTCATGGTGTTTTATCACAGCAACAGAAAAGTGACTAATCCAGTCTGAAATGTTAGCAAGAGTCTAGAATGGTGTTTTCATCCATTTTGTAGATTGATGAGATATTCTACTCCCATTTCTTCTTTAGTAAATTCAAGTGACATCAGTCAAGGAACTGTTATATACCAGAAAACATACTAAACACCAAGGGCATGAATTCACTCATATTCAACAAGTATCAGGCACTATTCTGGATTCTCAGAAGATAGCAGTGAGCAAAGCTGACAAGATTTATTGAAGCAAGCACAGCACATAGGAGAGGCAAAAGTTTTCACTGATGTTATTGATTTGCAGCAAGGAGGACAGCCCTTGAAGCATCTTAATCAAAATATTTAACCAGCAAAAGTGCTCTGTAGCACTGTGAGAAAGTCAGTGTAGGAGCAAGTGGTAGAAATTCAGACCATGGAGCACAGGGGAAAATGGCCATTTCTTAGTAACTCAACTTTAACTTAAAGCTGAACAGAATAGAAAAGTCTTTATGAAATCAGAACTATTTAAAGTCACTCAGAAAAGTACAGGTTTTTGTATGCTCGCCCTCATAGAGTTATATCCTGGAGAATATAGGGGCTACAGAATATATATATA
>VZQC01003206.1:1576934-1592694 GCA_009823505.1 Rhizomys pruinosus | reverse complement strand
CGAGAGGTAGGGGTTTAATTTCATTCTTCTACAAGTGGTGATCCAGTTTTGCCAACACCACTTGCTGAAGATGCTGTCTTTCCTCCATTGTGTCTTCTTGGCCCCCTTGTCAAATATGAGATGGCTGAAATTGTATGTGTTCAAGTTTGGATCTTCAGTTTTATTCCATTGGTCAACAGGTCTGTTTTTGTGCCAGTACCAGGCTTTTTTTTTTATGACTATAGCCCAGTAGTATAGTTTAAAGTCTGGTATAGAGATCCCACCTGTGTTGCTCTTTTCACTCAGGGTGGCTATTCAGGGATTTTTGCTTTTCCAAATGAATTTAAGGACAAGCCTGTGAAGAAACTCCTGGGGATTTTAATTGGGATTGCATTAAATATATACAAGAGTTTGGGTAGAATGGAAATTTTTACTATGTTAATTTTCCCAATCCATGATCATGGGAGGTTTTTCCATCTTCTGATGTCTTCTTCAGTTACTTTCTTTAAGGGTTTAAAATTTTTATTTTAGAGATCTTTGGTGTCTTTGGTTAGGTTTGTTCCAAGGTATTTTACTGGTTTTGAGGCTATTGTGAGTGGGAAGGTCTCCTTGAATTCCTTCTCCAGTTGCTTGTTGTTGGTGTAAATAAAGGCCACTGATTTTTTAGGTTAATTTTGTGTCCTGCCACTTTGCTGAAGCTGTTAATCGTTTCTAGGAGTTTTCTGGTGTAGTTATTAGCATCCCTTAAGTAAACAATCATATCAGCAGCAAATAGGGATAGCTGGACTTTCTCTTTTCCAATTAGTGCTCCTTTAATTTCATTTTCTTGCCTTATTGCTCTAGCAAGTGTTTCAAGCACTATATTGAAGAGGAGTGGTGACAGGGGGTAGCCTTGCTGAGTTCCTACATTTAAAGGGAATGTTTCTGTCCTTTCCCCATTTAGGATGATATTGGTTGTGGATTTCCTGTATATGGCTTTGATTACATTGAGGAATGATCCCTCCAATCCAATTCCCTCTAGGTCTTTAAGAATGAAGGGATGCTGGATTTTTTCAAAGGCTTTTTCAGTCTCAATTAAGATGATGGTGTGGTTTTTGTCTTTCATTCCATTTATGTGCTTGATGATGTTTACTGATTTTCGTATGTTGAACCATCCTGCATCTCTGGTATGAATCCAACTTGGTCATGATGGATGATCTTCTTGATGTGAGTCTGTATGTGATTTGCCAGTATCCTGTTTAGAATTTTGGCATCTGTGTTCATTAGGGAGTTGGGTGTATAGTTCTCCTTTTTAGCTGTATCTTTGCCTGGTTTTGGTAATAGAGTGATGCTGGCTTCATAGAAGGAATTTGGGAGAATTCCCTCTGTTTGTATCCTTCTAAACATGTTCTAGTTTGTCTTCCATTGCTGTGACAAAATACTCTGCCCGACACCAACTTGGGGAAGAAAGGGTTTATTCAGCTTACATCTCCTGGGTCAGTTCATCACTTAGGGAGCCCAAGGCAAGAACTCAGCACAGGAACCTGGAGGCTGGAGCTGAAGCACAAGCCATGGAGGAATTCTGTTTACTGGCTTGCTCCCCTGGCTCATGCCCAGCCTGCCTTCTTATATGGTACACAACAACCTGCCCACAACCACTCATTGTGGGCTGGGCCCTCCCACATTGTCTGACAATCAAGACAACACCCCACAGATGTTGCCAGAGGCCAATCTAATGGAGCCAATTCCCCAATTGAGGCTCCCTCAACCCAGGTGTGTCAAGTTGACACTAAAGCTATCCAGCACAAAACGGTTTCAGTAATGATGGCTTGTAGGTCTTTTTGAAATGTTTTATAGAATTCTGCTGTGAAACAGACTGGGCCTGGACTTTTATTAGTTGGGAGGTTTCTTATTACATCTTCAATTTCTTCATAAATTATGGGTCTATTTAAGCTGTCGATCTCTTCTTGGTTGAGCTTTGGTGATTCCCAGGATTTCACATATTCATCCATTTCTTATAGGTTTTCAAACTTGGTAGAGTATAGGTTTTTGAAGTATTCCCACATGATTTTCTGGATCTTTTCCTTGTATGTTGTGGTATTTCCCTATTCATCATGGATTGTATTGATTTGGAGTTGTTCCTTCTTTCTTTTGCTTAACAGGGCTAGAGGTCTGTCTATCTTGTTTATTCTTTCAAAGAACCAACTTTTGGTTTCATTGATTTTTTGTATTGTTTTCTTTGTTTCTATTTCATTGATTTCTGCTCTGATTTTTGTTATTTCTTCCTGTCTGTTGCGTTTAGGTTTCATCTGTTGTTGCCTCTCGAGTGCTTTTAGCTGCAGTGTTAGATCATTCACTTGTGCTCTTTCTGTTTTTCTAATGTAGGCACCCAGGGCTATAAACTTCCCTCTTAGGACTGCTTTTAAGGTATCCCATAGGTTTTGTTGTGTTGTATTGTCATTGTCATTCAGTTCCAGGAATGTTTTTATTTCTTTCTTTATCTCTTCCTTGACCCATTCATTATTCAAGAGTGTGTTGTTTAGTCTCCATGTGTTCTTGTAGGCAGGAGGGCTTGTCCTGGTGTTGATGTTGAGCTTCATTGCACTGTGGTCTGACAGGATGCATGAAATTATTTCAATCTTTTTGTATTTGTAGAGGTTTCTTCTGTGTCCCAGGATGTGGTCGATTTTGGAGAATGTTCCGTGGGGTGCTGAGTAGAAAGTGTATTCTCTGGTATTAGGATGGAATGTTCGGTAGAGGTCTATGAGGTCCATTTGGTGTATCATATCGTTCAGTTCAGATGTCTCTCTGTTTATTTTTTGTCCTGTTGACCTATCCAAAGGACTCAGTGGGGTATTGAAATCTCCCACTATGAGTGTGCTGGGGTTAGTCTGTGACTTGTGGTCCTGGAGAATTGTCTTTATAAAGTTTGGTGCACCAGAATTTGGGGCATATATATTCATAATTGTGAAATCTTCTTGGTGGATTGTTCCTTTGATGAAAATGTAATGGCCTTCTTTGTCTCTTCTGATTTCTTTTACTTTGAAGTCTATTTTATCCGATATTAAAATAGCAACACCTGCTTTCTTTTTGGTACCATTTGCTTGGAATATTTTTTTCCATCCCTTCACTTTAAGGTGGTGCCTGTCCTTGAAGGTAAGATGTGTTTCTTGCAGACAGCATATCGATGGATTCTGTTTCCTAATCCAGTCTCCCAGTCTATGTCTTTTGATTGGGGAATTTAGTCCATTAATATTTAAGGTTATGACTGATAGGTTTGTGTTGCTTCCTTTTGCCTTATTATCCATCTGCGGTTTTGATTTAGGTTTCTACTTCTGCAGTTATGCTTTTATTGATTTCTCCTTCTAGGTGCCTGGGGTTGGTTGCTCCTTTCTTCTGTTCTTTGAATTGCTTCAAGTATTCTCTGAAGGGTTGGTTTTCCGGACATGTATTCTTTCAAGTTGTTTATGTCATGGAAGATTTTCCTCTCTCCTTCCACTATGATTGACATTTTTGCTGGGTATAGTAACCTGGGCTGGCATCCATTGTCCCTCAACACTGGGAATGCTTTGCTCCAGGTTCTTCTTGCCTTCATCGTTTGCTATGAGAAGTCCGTTGTTATTCTGATAGGTTTCCCCTTATAGGTCACTTGTTGTTTTTCTCTTGTCGCTTTAAGAATTTTGTCTTTGTTTTGGGTGTCCAGCATTTTAACTATGATGTGGCGTGGAGAATTTCTTTTCTGATCTTGTCTGTTTGGAGTTCTATGTGCTTCTTGTATTTGTATTGGTTTGTCTTTTTTTAGTTTGGGGAAGTTTTCATCTATTATTCTGTTGAAGATCTGATCAATACCATTCTCTTGGGATTCTTCTCCTTCCTCTATTCCTATGATGTGGAGGTTTGATCTTTTCATAGTGCCCCACAGTTCCTGGTTGTTCCACTTTTGTGTATTTTTAAATTTTTCATAATCTTTACTTGAAGTTTTTAGTTGTTCTGTGTTATCTTCCAGGTCTGATATTCTTTGTTCTACTTCCTCCATTCTGCTTCTGAGGCTTTTCCCATTCCTTTCCTCTTGATTGGATGAGGGTTTGATTTCCTTTTTCATTTTGTCTTCTGATTTCTTTAGTATTTCCACTTCCTTTTGGAGCTTCTCAATCCCTTCCTGTAGCTCTTTGCTTTGCTGGTTGGTTTCCTTTTCTTTTTCAACATGGGATCTTTTCAGTGTTTCCACTTCCTTCTTGAGTTCTTCGTTCTTTTTTCTTAATTCTTTGATTTCCTCTTTTATAATCTCGCATTTCTTTAAGTATGTTCACGATTGTGTTTCTGATATCTGTGTCCTGGGCCACCCCCAGGGGGATCCCACTGTAGGAATCTTCCACAGGGTTGGTAGAGCTTGGTGTGGGATTATCCAGCACCTTTCCCATGTTTTCTCTTCTTCATGTTCCTGGCATATGGGCTTCTCCTTGCCTGTATTCCAATGTGAGTCCCAAATGCCTCTTCACTGTGTTGAAGGCTTGCTTTACTTGCCTCTTTCAAATGCCTTTGTAATCCCAGTTGGTGGCAGGGGGGTGCTCTTTAGCCTGTGCCTCGGTACCTGTGCTTCAGGTGGTCTTGGGAGATCTCCAATCTCAAGACTCACACAACCCCACCTTTTATACCAGTTGGGAGGGTAACTCCGCCCCCACAGCCACAAAAGCCAATTAAGCCAAAGACAACTAGATTAACTAGATTAAGTCAAATAACAATCAGCCTTGCTGAAGCACCCAGCTCAGTCTTGGGAGATCTCCAGAATTTCTTTTCCGATATTGTCTATTTGGTGTTCTATGTGCTTTTTGTATTTGTTTGGGATGACTTTTTTCAATATGGGGAAATTTTCTTCTATAATTCTATTGAAGTTCTGGTCAATACTGTTACCTTGGGATTCTTCTTCCTCTATCCCTATGATGTGGAGGTTTGGTCATTTCATGGTGTCCCACATGTCCTGACTATTCCACTCTGGTGGGTTTTTTTATTATTATTATTATTTTCTTAATCTTTGCTTGAGCATTCTAGTTCTTCCATGTTATCATCCAGTCTTGATATTCTATTTCCTGCTTCATCCATTCTGTTACTAAGGCTTTCTCCCATCCTTTCCTGTTGACTGGATGAGTGTTCAATTTCCTTTCTTGTTTCGTCCTTGCGATTTCTTTAGTATTTCCACTTCCTTCTGGAGTTTGTCTTTATCTCCTTCTAGTTCTTTGATACACATATGTGTGTGGTCGGTTTCCTTTTTCATTTCCACGTGGGATCTCTTCACTCTTCAGTATTCCTTGGAAGGAAGTGGAAATAGTGAAGAGTGAAGAGATCCCACGTGGAAATGAAAAAGGAAACCAAGCACACACATAAGTGTATCAAAGATACAGTTTGTCATTTTCTCCTAGTTCTTAGCTTCATTTGTCTGTGTGTTTATTGTTCTCTCCTTCTAGTTCTTTGATTTGTTTGTCCCTGTGCTCTTTATATTTCTTGATTTCTTTGAGTATGTCTATTTACTTCCTAAGATCTGTGTCCCGGTTACCTCCAGGGAGATATCCTTCTAGAAGCCTTCTATAAGACTGGTAGAGTTTGATGAGGATTTATTATTTACTTTTGCCATGCTGGGTTTTTATTTTTTTCTGTACCTTTGGCATATGAATTTGTTTTGATGTTTGAGTTCTAGTGGGAAACTCAAGTGTTCCTTTGCTGTGTTGAAGGCTTATCATGCATGCTATGATTCTATCCGATGCCCTTGTCTAGGTATAAGCTTCTGCAGTGGCCTATAGGGTCAGGCCACCTGGCTCCACTTGCTTCCTTGGGCCTACCTGGGCCACGCCACTCCTCTGGATGTTCTGATGGGTAGTCTCAGAGTTCCCCCTGGATTAGGTTGTCTGTGCTGGCTTTCCTGGACTCAGTCACTCAGGTGGGTGGTCCCGGAGCTCCATTGGTTCAGCTTACCTGTGTGGACCTGTGTAGGCTAGGCCATTATGTTGGTTCAGTCAGAAGTAGGAGCTGATCTAGGATAGCTGGGGGCCAACCCTGCACCATGCACTGCTCCACTGTTGCTGTTGTTAGAGGTTCTCTTGGGGTGCTCGCTCCTCCCCCATGTGCCTTCATTTTTATTTTATGCACTTCATGTTTTATTAATCCATGAATACATCCCACATTATAACAGTATCTTTGTCATAGTTTTAAAATTGTTTTTTATTTATTTTTATTTTATATGCATGTGTGTTATGCCTACATGTGTGGAAGTGCACCCATGTTATGCAGTGTCTGCAAAGGATAGAAGAGGGCATCAGATCCCCTGGAGCTGGCATTATGGACTGTTGTTAACTGCTGTGTGAATGCTGGGATTTGAACTTGGGCCCTTCTGCAAGAACAGCCAGTGCTCTTAACCTCTGAGCCATATCTCCAGCTCCTGTTTTTGTGTCCTTACCATGTTGATTTTGTTATTTTAGCTTAGTAGCAGACTTGATATCATGTTTTGTGATACCGCCAGCATTCTTATTTTTAGCTCAAGATTGCTTTGATTTTCTGGGATCTCTTGTGGTTCCATATGAATTGAGGGTTTTTTTTTTTTTTTATCTTGTTTGAGACATGGTCTCCCTGTAGCCCCAGCTGTCTTGGAATTCACTCTGTAGACCAGGCTGGCCTTGAACTCACAAAGATCCGCCTGCCTCTGCCTCCCAAGTGCTAGGATTAAAAGCGTGTGCCACCACGCCTGGCAAATTGAGGGTTTTTATAGACCTGTGGAGAATGTCATTGGAATTTTTGTGAAGATTGCATTGAATCTGTAGATTACTTCTTGTAATATGGCAATTTTTATTGTATTAATTCTGTTGATCTGTGTACTTTCCATCTTTAGTGTCTGAAAACTATCTTCTTCAGTGTCCTAAAGTTTTCATTGTAAAGATCTTCCCTTTGTTAAGTTTAATCCTGGATTTCTAGTTTAGGATATTATGAATGGAATTGTCTCCTCATATCTTCCACAACATATTCCTTATTGATTTAGAGAAATGCACCTGGATTTGTATGCTAGTATTATATCCTAATACTTCACATTTTTTCTTTTCGTTTGTGTGTGTGTGTGTGTGTGTGTGTGAATGTCTGTGTGTGTGGTGTGCATGTATATACTAATGTTTTCATGTGTGTGAGCATGTGTGTGTATATGTGCGGGTACCTGTGCATATGTGTACACGTGAAAGCCCAAGGTTGGGTGCTGTGAATCTTTATTGATCACTATTCATCTTACTCCTTGAGAGGGTCTCTCAGTCACATTGAGAACTCTTAATACTCTAGTCTAGCTAGCTAACTTGTTCTAGGGATCCTTGTCTCCATCTTCCATGGCTTGAATTACAAGCAGGCTGCCATATCCACCTGGCATTTACATGGTTCTGGGGATATGAACTCCGATATTGCTCGTGCAGCAAGTGCTTTAACTACTGACCCATGCCTCCAGGCCCAATATTCAGTAACTAATGTGAAGACAATGTTTATCAGTTCTGAGATTTTCTGGCTGTTTTAGGCCTCTTATGTAATATATCCTATAATGCAAAGAGGCATAATTCTTCTTCCTTTCATATTTGTGTCCCTTGTATTTCTTTCTCTTCTCTTTTTATTTATTGACTTCCAGGACAATATTAAACATGCAGAAAATAGACACCCTCTGCCTTTACTCTTTAGCATAAATGCTCTGACAAATTTTTCTCTGTCTAGTATAGCACTGGCTATGTGTTTGCATATGTAACCTTTGTTATGTTGTGGTATTCTTTATATTCCTTCATCGATGTTGATCATGAAGAGATATTAAAATTTTTCAAAGGTCTTTTTGTGCATTTGTTGAAATAATCATGTGTTTCCATCCTTGAGTCTGTTAATATGATGAATTACATTTATTGAATTGATATGTTGAACCATATTTGTTTTTTTGGGGGGGGGTTGGTTTTTTTATTTTTAAGGGATTCTACAATATAATGACACAGTTGTTTGCAGGTAACATTGATGTTACTCAGTATGTCATACAATTAGGTAATTGGTGCATTTTGCAAGTATCTATGTCAAAATTTTGAACAACCCAATGCTCCCATAGTCCAGTTGGAGAAGCTTGTATGCACAGGCATGTTGATCAGTTAGGAGGCCAGACTATATTCTTGTAGTCTCATGATTCACCCCTATCTCTCTGCAGCCCTTACAGTCTACCACGCCTCCTCTTCCGCAGTTTGTTCCCTGGGCTTTGGGAAAGGGGCACAAGTGGATGAGAAGAAAACAGTCTAACTTCTTTGGAGTTGTCATTTTGGACTCCAGTCTGTTCAGGTTGTTTCCCTTCATGGGTTGACAGCTTTTCCATTGATACCCTTTTTAGTCATATTAACAAACACAAGCTATTGGATGTACAGGCATTTAAGCAGTACCAATTATTATGTCAAGCTAAGTTGTGAGCATAGACACAGATGCTTGGATGGCATGCTAATCCGCAAACTGTGGTTTCTCTGTAAAGGGTGACAAGTTCTTATTGTGGCTTATAACATCTCCTAACCACTAGAGGACATAAGCTTGTGGCATCCGCTGTGAGTTATTCCTCCAAGGAGAGAGCTAATAGCCAAATAGATTTGGGATATATATAGACACTTGGCTGCCACTGTTGCACAGTATCTCCAGGCTGTTGAGGTGTAGCTGATATTGACGGAGGAGTCTTGCTTGTCTCAGGGAGACCAATATTTTGCTGTATTGCTTTAGTGGCCTTTGGTAACGCTCTCTAGCATTTCAGAGGCCAGTTGTACGCTAGCAAGTGACGTCTCATAACATTTTTCATGCTCACACCAGGTCTTCGACAACAGGGACTTACTGCCTTTCTCCTTGCATATATCCCACTTATAGGCAAAAGGCCTTTATAATTTGGGGGGGGCGGGTTTGAATCCCCTAGCCAACATCTCCTAGGCAGAATAATTCATTGCTGATGTCAGAGCTTTCCTGTAGTAATATATTTGGCTTAATTACACAACTTATAAACACTTTACTATTGAATTTGGCTCTAGTTAGGGAAATATCCTTTCACAGTTCCTATGCCTATCAATCAGTTAATACGTTATGCCTGTTTTATAGGAAATTACCACTGTAACAGTTGGCTCTAGTTTACAGTTAGGGAGTGGTTTCATTACCATCATGTTTTTCTTTTTCCAAAAAAAGGGGGAGAGGTAGGAAGGTTTCTCAGCACCTGGAAGGTAAACTTCATTAGGGTCCATTATAAACAGTCAACCCCAATATTATTCAGAGAGATGCTCAGTGTCCGTGACTCAGGCAGTCTGAGGTTCCTCATTCCTTAATGTTCAGATGGGTCAACCTCTCTGCTGGCATTCCCCAGTTCATCCTGCACAGCCATAAGTTGTATGTTTTCAGGCATTTAGATTGGTGATTTTTACCTGTGGGAACATAAAATTCTCCTCCCATTGTTAGTTTCAAGATCAGAAAAATTGAAAATTTATCAATAGGATTGGAACACAGAGTTTTCCATTTGTATCCCAGAAAGGATAGTACCCCACCTCCCACCTCCCTCTTTTTTTTTTTTTTTTTTTTTTTAGGTTTTTATGTTTTGACCTATAGATGCCTAAGTTGTATTACACATACCCATAAACAGGAGCCAAGGCATAAGCTTTCATTAAATTTACCCAAACTGTTTCTCATTGACTGTATGCTACTTATTTGGGAAGGAAATTTAAGCTTAGTTCCTTTAAATTGTCCTACAAGTAAAAGAAAGTGTTATAATGTGATGTTGTGTTATTCAGAAAAAATATATAGGCCATTTGTATACCTTAACCCAATACAAATTATAAATAAAACCAATTAACATTTTATATTCCCAATTAGTTCAGTTGTATTACCATTTCCACCAAAACCTACACCTAAATTTAACTAATCTAAACAATTCACTAAGCCTTAAAATATCCTATACTTGGTGGATAAAGCTTGGGCAGAGTTGAGTACCTGCTAAATAAATTTTACCCAATAAACACTTTGCTCTTTAACGCTATATGACTGGACTATGACTTCTACTTATTTGGGAAAGAAAATTTAAGCTTAATTCCTTTAAATTGTCCTACAAGTAAAAGAAAGTGTTACACTGTGATGTTGTATAATTCAGAAAAATATAGAGACCAACCCAATACAAACTATAAATAAAACAACTAGCATTTTATATTCCCAGTTAGTTCAAATGTCAGTATCTAGCTCTTTTTTTTTTAGCACAAGCATCCTTCATATAAAACCAATTTGCAAGCAGTTGTGCCCCAGCCCACACAGCCCAAGGCTCCCACCATCCAGCTGGAGGGGCTTGAATGTTCAATCAAGTTGATCAAATAAGTGTCCAGACTATATTGTCGTAGTTTTACCGTTCACCCCAATCACAGCCCCTACAATCTACCACTCCCCCTCTTCCGCAGATTGTTCCTTAGGCTTAGAGATGGGGCACAGGTGGACAAGAAGCACAACAGTCTACTTTGTCTGGAGATGTCGTTTTGGACTCTGATCAGTTCTGGCTGTTTCCTTTCATGGGCTGACTGATTGCCCAGGGATAAGCTTTCAATCCTACTAATGAAGCACAAGTGATTAGATATATATATATTTAAACATTGCTAGTTACTATGGTAGGTTACTTTGGTATAGACACAGATGTTTGGATGGTGTGTTAATCCCTGGATTACTTTTTTTTTTCCTGAGAAACATGACAAGGCCTTACTGTGGCATATAAATCTCCTAATCACTAGAGGGTATAAGCTTGTGGCAACATCCATGAGTTATTCCTCCAACGAGAGAGCTAATAATCAAATAAAGTTGGGGTATACAGACATATGGCTGCCACTGCTGCACAGTATCTCCAAGCAGGTGAGGTGTAGCTGATGTTGGTGGAGGAGTCTTGCTTGACTCAAAGAGACCAACATTTGCTTTATTGGTTCAGTGGCCTTTGGTAACACTCTCTGGTATTCCAGAGACCAACTGTATACTTGTAAGTGCGATCTCGATACAATCTCCCATGGTTACATCAGGTCATTGACAGCAGGGCAGGCCTTACCACCTCTTTTCTTGCAGATATCCCAGTTTACAGGCAATAAGCCTTTACCTTTTGGAATAGTGCCCATGTGGTTGTGGTGAATGACCTTTTTAACTTGTGACTGAATTCATTTGCAAGCATTCTTTTGAAATTTTTTGCATCTGTGTTCATCAAGGCAGTTAGTCAATAATTTTCATTTTTGTTCTTGTTGCCTTTATGGTTTAGATGAGTGCAGCATTGGAATTTGTACAATGAATTTGGCAGTGTAACTTCCTTTCTATTTTTAGACTACTTGAGAAGTATTGGTATTAATTCTTTAACGTTCTGATAGAGTAAAGGTGTGGATTTTAGGAACCTCCTATGGTCCAGCAGAAGTTAGGGTCATGGTCAAGAAATGGGGGTGAGTAGGTAGCAAAGTCAACACACAGACACAGGGAGTCAGGTTAAAAGCAGGCAGATCGTGAGCTCCTGCAGACTCATTTAATCAGGGAAAAATAGGGTTATTCACCTTCTGCTTCTTCTGTGAACCTATCAGGTGCTGATCATTGGCTCAGACCACTGACTCAGCTGTTGCTGTAGTTAGCTTCTGAGCACAGGTTAAGTCTGTTCAGTAGGTGAGGCTGTAAGCATACTGCTGCGCAGGTGTGTAAAACGCTACATTTCCACCCCTTTGTTTTTAAAGAGAATGACAAACAAAGTGGGAACCTGAGTGCATAGCTCAGACATTGTTGACCCCACCTCTAGCATTCCAACATTTGACTGTGTCTTAGGTTGTCCTGGTTAACAAGATCTTACCTGTCATTGACTAACCAGCCACCAAAGGAAGATGCTAGGAACAGTTTTTGTCTAGAGTGGGAGTAAAGGCATGGGGGTTTCCCACCAGGAGTCATGAATGGCAGAGGGCCAAACTCGAAGAAGATGATATTTTCAGGAATGCTAAAGCAGGTGTTCTTATCAGCACCAATAGTCATCCAGTCTTAAGGAAAAACAGAATATTTGATGGATTTGCAGCAGGTATTGAAATCACAAATCATGCAACTGCAACACTTGAAGGCAATCAGATTTTTAACAACCGATTTGGATTTGGAGACTTATTTTTAACATCTGGTGTTAATGCAACAATGAAAGATAATGAACATTCAGTTTGCAGCACAACTGAATTCCCTTCCCAAAGAAAGTCTTGCCATTCCAACACAAAACTTTTTTTAATATTTAAAATACTTGCCCATGCTACAGAAAGAGACCATACCCCCCCCCACACACACACAAAATGGAACACAAGTTCAGCTGACATGAAGAAGCTCAAGCTACCAAAAAGAACAGGACAATACATTGACTCAGGATTTTAAAGCTGGGTTTTCCAGCACTACTGTGTAAAGACTTTTGAGGGGGCAGAAGTGAAGAAAATAAGCTACAATTTTACACAGTCATCAACTTTCTGAAAAGCCCATGTCTCTATGACTAGCATTGAATTCAGTTGAACCTGCAGACCTAGGTAACAAAATCATTCAAAAAGACTGGTCAAAGCATTAATCTCCAGAGTATACAAGCTACTCAAAAACAAAGAAGAAAGAAAACAAATGAAACACTCAGAAGATGGAGCAAAGATCTGAACAGAGACTTCACAGAGGAGGAATTAGAGATGGCTGAGAAACACCTTAAGAAGTGTTCAACATCACTAATAATTAAGGAAATGCAAATTAAAACCACCTTAAGATACCAACTTACTCCAGTAAGACTGGCTAGGATCAAGAAAACAAATGATACCAAGTGCTGGAGAGGGTGTGGGGAAAGGGGAACACTCATCCATTGCTGGTGGGAATGTAAACTTGTGCAGCCACTATGGGAAACAGTGTGGAGAACCCTTAGAAGACTCAAAATGATCCTGCCATTTGACCCAGTCATACCACTCCTGGGTATATACCCACAAGACTCATCTTACTGCAGAGATACATGCACAGCTATATTTATTGCCACTCTGTTCACAATAGCAAAAAACTGGAATCAACCCAAATGCCCCTCAACTGAAGAGTGGATAGAGAAAATGTGGTACATGTACACAATGGAATTCTATGCAGCGGTAAAGAAAGACAACATCATGAACTTTGCAGGTAAATGGATGGAGCTTGAAGACATCATGTTAAGTGAAGTAACACAGTCCCAGAAAAACAAACGACAAATGGTATCTCTCATATGTGGACGCTAGTACCAATAACCCAGTTATAAATATTTCTTGTGGAGAGGGATGCATATTAAAAGAACAACAACAGAAAAAAAAAAAAAAGACTGGTCATGTGATGGTTTTTAGATTCTGATGCCTAAGACTTTGGTTGAGCATGCAAAACAAATAGTAAACATTTGATCTATGATATTCAAATTTTTAGCCTTTCAATAAATTTTTAAATATTCCCATTTTAAATTTGCATGTGCATATGTAGTCTGGCATGCCAAAATGAATAATTCTGTGCACATAAATGATGGAAACTTGATGTGGCCACTTTGTTTGACAGAACCAACGTGAGACAATTACAAGGACTGACAAACACTCACAAAGACTTAGACAGAAAGGACATTATAAACACCTTACATACAAAAACTTAAACACATGAAGAGCATGACTACATGAATCTTAGACACACGGAAAGACAGTCACCATAAACACAATGCATGAAAAGGTTAGATTCCCTTTTTCTCAAATGTTTTTCAAGGGCACCATAGGCTTCCCAGAGGATTCCCTTCTCCTGTAGCAAACCATGGCTGCTATAGGGATCAAGTGTCTGTGTCCAAACAGGGTCGAACATTTTTTGAGGGTACCCATAGCAGCTTCCCAGAGAATTCTGGAAAGATACAAGCAAGGCCTCAGCCTTGTGTTAATAGGGGGTTGGGGCCCTTCCATTGTGAGGACAAAAGGGTCCCTCCATCTGATGAGAGGTAGGGAGTGGGGAGGGGAAGGGAGCCCCAATGCTTATAAGCTGGTGAAACCCGAAGTTGTTTTTGTTGGCCTCTATAAAGGCAGTGGGGACATGGGAGATGGGCTAGGATTTAGGGAAGGAGTGTGATTGGAAATCAACAGTAAGCAATGAGAGGATCTGCAATCTCTTATCACATGGAAAATGGTTGTCAAGAATACTAGAGTAAGCCCACATGTAATGTATGTATTTACAGGACAAGGGTAAAACATGGAAGGTGGAGGCCACAAAATTTTAACATACAGTAGGGCTGTTTGTTGGATGTAATGGGAGCCAACTTGCAGTCTTTGGTAGACTTTTCCGAATTTAGGGCAAGGACTCTTGCATTTGGTGAAGGGATTTGGGCAAGATCACATAAAGTGACCCTTCCTGCCACATCCCCAACAGACAGGGAGCTTGGAAGGTTCATGTTTGTTATGGAAAAAGCTTGTAAAGAGGCAATGAGTGCCTCAAAAGGAGCTGAGGCAGGGTTAAGGTCACGGGTTGCAGTGATCCATTTATGAAGGTCTTCATTATGTACTGACGCAACAGCGTTGCAAGTGGAGAATTCATGCCTTCCCAGGTGAGCTCTTTGATTAGAGCATCTCTAGTGGGGACAGGGGGCATGCAGTGACCAACAGCCAACCCTGAAGAGAAAATGAGAAAAATGTTCGCCTGCATGTTGAACCAAAATGTGGAAGTAAGAGTCAGGCTTTTGTGGAGTGCAGGACTTAAGGCTCTGTAGGGCCATGTGTTTAATTTGGTCAAAGTACTGAGGGATAAAAATAAGGGATTGGCTCACAGGGTCAGTAAAGTTACCACGACCGGTAAGCATGTCCAAGGTTATGGGGATGTTGTAACGTATGTTAGTGCGGGCCTGACCTTCTGCCCTGTCGTCATAGACGTCTTCCATTGAAGGAGTGTTGCAGGGTCAAGGACTGCCTTAAGCAGGGTGCACCAATCATAATGTGTTGAAGGTTAGTGACCCATTGGGTGAGACCTGTTTGAAATAAGGGGAATCGGGGCCAGCTTCTTGTGCTGTTTTACGAATAAGGGATAGATCAGAAAGGGGGTTGGGGTCCAGGGCTGAGTGGCAGCGTTGGCACCCACATTAACGGGAAATGCATGCAAGTGTGAGGGTGGATGAAGGAAAGGTAATAAGAGGAATGGGAATGGACAGCTGAAGGTAGTTTTTGTGAGTCGGGAGCAGGAGGGGAATTCTCTTCATTCAACTTGAAATCAGGTATACAGTGGATAGCTACTTTTTCTTCAGTGTTTTTGTAACAGCGTAGATCGTCCTCTGCCAAGGAGCCTTTAAAAAGGCTAACAATTATGGTGAGGAGGTTGCCTATGACAGAGAGCAGAGGGTGGTCAGGCAAGTAGTTGGACCGAACTAGGACAGACAAAGAATGTGTCTCTTTATTTACAGAGGGCCAGGTTCTGAGTCCTGAGTGGATCAGCTCTTATGCGGACTCGACTGGACGAACCAAGAGGTGGAACTTCCAGTGGTATTTGGCATAGCACAGCGCAGGTGGAGGTATGTACTTCCCTAGCAATGAACAAAGAGGACGATAAACGAAGGGGAAATATCACAACAGACAATGAAAAGATCCAGACAATCATACGGGACTACTTCAAAAACTTATATTCTACTAAGTTTGAAAACCTAGAAGAAATGGATGAATATCTGAAATCCTGGGAATCACCAAAGCTCAACCAAGAAGAGATCGACAGCCTAAACAGACCAATAGTACAGGAAGAAATCGAAGATGTAATAAGTAGCCTCCCAACCAAAAAA
>VZQC01003206.1:1272315-1576611 GCA_009823505.1 Rhizomys pruinosus | reverse complement strand
TGCATGCAGACAGTACATTCATACACATACAGAAATAAATAAATTTAAAAAAAAAAAAAAAGAAAGTGAAGGAAAGAGGGCCGCACATTCACTTTCCCGTGGTTGTAAGCACATAAAACAAAAAGGGGTCTACTCACTGGAACCGCAGAACCTGGGGGGGAGGGCGTTTTATAAACATTGGAAAGCATCTGGCAAATGTGGGGGCGGGGCTGCAGACTACATGGGTACCAGCTGTCTCATTCTTTGTTACAGGTCTTCTAAAGTTGTTTAGAATCTCTTGGTTTACTTTTGTTGGGTCACATGTGTTTAGAAAAGAATCCATTTTTAATTCTTCTATTTATTTTAATATAGGTTTTGAAAGCATGCCATAAGAATACTTTAAATTTCAGGGCTGGAGAGATGGCTCACCGGTTAAGAGTGCCAACTCCTCTTGCAGAGGACCTGGGTTCAATTCCCAGACCCATATGGCGGCTAAGAACCATCTTTAACTCCGGTTCCAGGGGAATCCAACGACATGGGTGCACCAACCTACATGCAGACAGTACACTCATACACATAAAAAATAATAAATTAAAAAAATAAAAAATACTTTAAATTTCATGTATATCCATGGTAATGCCTCCCTTTCTAAAGGGCCTTTACAAATTAATAGGGCTTGCATAGAAAAGATGGCACCTGAAGGCAGTAAGGTAGATGCAGTCAAACTTGTTTAAAAAAAATCTTCTAATTGGCCCTAGCTATTCCCTCACACGTGGACAGCTAGTAAATAGCCCATGCTATCCATTAAAACTGCGTGGAATGCAGCCTGTGTCCTGCCTTGGCTCTTAAGGTCATTGGCTGTCAGTTTCGCACCCTGGGCATCTCTTTGTGATGCTTGCCATATAACTGCTGTGCTCCCTACAATAAACGAGAGTTCCTTGAGGACTGGGCTCGCGGGACAGAGCTGGGATGCAGAGGGTTCCCCACACCTTTCTATCCTCTAATTTTAATAATTTGGGTCTTTACATTAGCTTGGCTATGTGTTTGTTAATCTTTAATCTTTTATTTTTATTGAATACTTGCAATTTTTGTACAGTATTATTTCATGGTATGTAGAATCCCTACTTCCACTTATTGCCAAATTTAGTGCATATATGTTTATATATTTATATACTAGACTGCCTACAGAGTCTAAATCGTGTGACAAAAATGTCCTTCAGTGTGGATCCATCCACTGATGTCTGGTTAACCAACTAAGAGTCCCATGCTCTCAGCAGCTAACTGTTGCCACAATTTCCTTAGGTGGTGTTGGAGCTCCTTATCAACTTCATTATATCTATGCTGGGATTTTTTTTTTTTTTTGGGTTCAAGCTTACATGGAACTTGTGCATGCTGTTACTGTTGCTTTGAACTCATATAAGTAACTGCCTAGATGTCTGGAGAACTCTGTTTCTTTATGGTCATCTACCATCTTTGATTTTTGCCGTTTTCTATCCCCTCTTCTGCAATGATCCCTGGGCCTTGGGATGGGGCAGAAGTTTCTTTTTTAAATTTATTTATTCTTTATGTGTATGAATGTACTGTCTTGCATGCAGGTCTGTGACCCATGTCGTGCAATGTCGCGGAGATCAGAAGAGGGCAACGGATTCTCCTGGAACTGGAGTTAAAGACGACTCTCAGCCGCCATGTGGGTGCTGGGGAATCGAACCCGGGTCCTCTGCAAGAGCAGTCGGTGCTTTTAACCGCTAGGCCATCTCTCCAGCCCGGGGGCAGAAGTTTCATATCGTTATTCTGTTCAGGGATAAGAACTCTATACCCTCTTGTTCATTGCACATTGGCTAGCTCTGGGTTTCTGTGTTAATCACCATCAGTTGCATAAGGACACTTCGCTGGTGAGAGTTGAGATATGCATTAATGTATGGATATAACAACAAGTCACTCAGAGTTTAAAAGGTCTCCCATCCAATTACTAACCATGCCCAACCCTGCTTAGCTTCTGAGATCAGACGAGTTTGGGGACATTCAAGGTGGTATGGTGGTAGACAACTTAAAGTCTTTACCAGCTATACAGAGGGGTAGTATCTAGAATATACCAAAAATTAAAAAAAAACTAAGCATCAAAATAATAAACAACCCAATTAAAAGGTGGAGCAAGGAGCTGAACAGGGAATACCTTTGTCATTTCTTTTAACCTGAGGCTCTTATTTGCTTTAGTCATTTTTAGTCATTGAGATGAGTGTTTTGTAGGCAAAAATACAGACAGGTCCTGCTTTCTAATTTTTTTAATTTGTGTATTTCTGGATTCTACAATATAAGGGCAGGTTTTAATTTGCATTTCCTTAATTATGAGTAATGTTGAACCCTTTTTTTATTTTACTTATTTATGTGTATGAATGTATTGTCTGCATGGAGGTCTGTGCACCCGTATCGTGCAATGCCGCGGAGGTCAGAAGAGGGCGTCGGATTCCCCTGGAACTGGAGTTCCCCTGGAATTGGAGTTACAGACAGTTCTCAGCTGCCATGTGGGTGCTGGGGATTGAACCCGGTCTTCTGCAAGAGCAGTCGGTGCTCTTAACTGCTAGGCTATCTCTCCAGCCCCACGTTGAACCCCTTTTAAGATGTTTCTCAGCCATCTCTAATTCCTCACTTTTGAAGTCTCTGTTCAGTTCTTTGCTCCATCTTTTGAGTGGGTCATTTGTTTTCTTTCTTCTTTGTTTTTTGAGTACTTTATATATTCTGGAAATCAATAGTTTGTCAGATTATCTGCAGTGAAAGTTTCCTCCCACTCTATGGGTTTTCTTTTCACTTCCTTGATTGTTTCTTTTGATGTACAGAAGCTTTTAAGTTTAATGAGGTCCCATTTGTCAATTGTTGATCTTAATTCTTGCACAGCTGCTGTCTGCTTTAGGAAGTCTTTTCTTTTGCCTATGTCCTGTAGTCTGCTGCCAACATTTTTTTCTATCACCTTCAGAGTTTGGGGTTTCACGATGAGGTCTTTGATCCATATGGAGTTGACTTTTGTACAGGGTGAGAGGTAGGGGTTTAATTTCATTCTTCTACAAGTGGTGATCCAGTTTTGTCAACACCACTTATTGAAGATGCTGTCTTTCCTCCAGGTGTCTTCTTGGCCCCCTTGTCAAATATGAGGTGGCTGAAATTGTATGTGCTCAAGTTTGGATCTTCAGTTTTGTTCCATTGGTCAACAGATCTGTTTCTTTGCAAGTACCAAGATGTTTTTATGACTATAGTCCTGTAGTATAGTGTGAAGTCTGGTATAGAGATCCTCCCTGTACTGCTCTTTCACTCAGGGTTGTTTTGGCTATTCAGGGTCTTTTGTTTTTTCCAAATGAAATTAAGGACTTTTTTCCCCAAGCCTGTGAAGAAACTCTTGGGGATTTTAATTGGGATTGCATTAAATCTACACAAGAGTTTGGGTAGAATGGACATTTTTACTATATTAATTTTCCCAATCCATGAGCATGGGAGGTATTTCCATCTTCTGATGTCTTCTTCAATTTCCTTCTTCAGAGGTTTAAAATTTTTGTTGTAGAGATCTTTGGTGTCTTTGGTTAGGTTTGTTCCTAGGTATTTTATTGTTTTTGAGCCTATTGTGAGTGGAAAGGTCTCCTTGTATTCCTTCTTCAGTTGCTTGTTGTTAGTGTAAATAAAGGCTACTGATTTTTTCTAGGTTTATTTTGTATCCTGCCACTTTACTGAAGCTCTTAATAATTTTTAGGAGTTTTCTGGCGGAGTTTTTAGCATCCCTTAAGTAAACAATCATATCAGCAACAAGGGATAGCTTGACTTCCTCTTTTCCAGTTAGTACTCCTTTAATTTCCTTTTCTTGCCTTACTGCCCTAGCAAGTGTTTCCAGCACTATATTGAAGAGGAGTGGTAATAGGGGGCAGCCTTGCCAAGTCCCTACCTTTAAAGGGAATGCTTCTGTCATTTCCCCATTTAGGATGATATTGGCTGTGGGTTTCCTGTATATGTCTTTGATTACATTGAGGAATGATCCCTCCAGCCCAATTCCCTCCAGGACTTTAAGCAAGAAGGCATGCTGGATTTTGTCAAAGGCTTTTTCCACATCAACTGAGATGATCATGTGGTTTTTGTCTTTCAGTCTATTTATATGATTGATGATATTTATTGATTTTCATATGTTGAACCATCACTGAATCTCTGGTATGAATAAAACTTGGTCATGATGGATGATCTTCTTGATGTGGGTCTGTATGCTGTTTGCAAGTATTTTGTTGAGAATGTTTGTATCTATGTTCATTAATGAGATGGGTCTATCTATAGTTCTCTTTTTTGGTTGTATCTTTGCCTGGTTTTGGTATTAGAGTGATGCTGGCTTCATAGAAAGAATTTGGGAGAATTCTCTCTGTCCTTCTGAACAATTCGAGTAATAATGGTTGTAAGTCTTTTTTAAATGTTTTATAGCATTCTGCCGTGAAACCATCTGTGGGCCTGGGCTTTTTTTTTAGTTGGGAGGTTTCTTATTACATCTTCAATTTCTTCATATATTATGGGTCTGTTTAAGCTGTCAATCTCTTCTTGGTTGAGGTTTGGTGATTCCCAGGATTTCAGATATTCATCAATTTCTCCTAGGTTTTCAAACTTAGTAGAGTATAGGTTTTTGTAATATTCCCTTATGTTTGTCTGGGTCTTTCCATTACAATCTTTCATCACAGGTTGTATTGATTTTGAGTTGTTCCTTCTTTCTTTTTTTAACTGGGCTAGAGGTCTATCTTGTTTATTCTCTCAAAGAACCAACTTTTGGATTCATTGGTTTTTTTGTATTTTTTTCTTTGTTTCTATTTCATTTATTTCTGCTTGATTCTTGGTATTTCTTCCTGTCCTGCTGTGTTTAGGGTTCATCTATTGTTGTCTCTCAAGTGTTTTTAGCTTCAGTGTTAGATCATTCACTTGTGCTCTTTCTGTTTTTCTGATGTAGGCACCCAGGGCTATAAACTTAACTCTTAGGACTGGTTTTAAAGGATCCCATATGTTTGTGTGTGTGTGTGTGTGTGTGTGTGTGTGTGTGTGTGTGTGTGTCTGGGGGGGGTGTGTTATCATTGTCATTCAGCTCCAGGAATGCTTTTCTTTCTTTTTTAAAATTTTTTTATTTATTCTTTTATGTGCATGAATATACTGTCTGCATGCAGGTCTGTGCACCTGTGTCATACAATGCCGTGGAGGTCAGAAGAGGACATCGGATTTCCCTGGAACTGGAGCTAAAGACAGCTCTCAGCCATCATGTGGGTACTGGGGATAGAACCCAGATCCTCTGCAAGAGCAGTCAGTGCTCTTAACAGCTAGGCCATCTCTCCAGCCCTTATTTCTTTCTTTATCTCTTACTTGACCCATTCATTATTCAGGAGCTTTTTAATTTTTTTTTAATTTGTGATGCTTGTTTTTTGATTAGGGAACTGAAATAACATTCTGAGTTTTTATTGAAAGATCTGCATTCCTTCCTGTCATTTTGATGTTTGGCAGCATTGTCTGTTTTCCTAATCCTCATTTGCTTACTGTTCTACTGCAATTTATTCTTCACTGTGCCCTACGGATAGATTTATATTTCTCCTTTGAGTATAGTACTCGTTCAAACATCTTTAATGTGCTAGCTTAGTGGTCATGAGCTCTTTTCAGTTTGTGTTTATCAGTGACACTTTTTCTTTCTCTTTAAGTTACTAAGGAAAGTTTTGCTGTAGATAATAATCAGCATTCATACTTATTGTCTGTCAATGCTTGAATCACATCATTCTATTTACTCTGGACTTTGAAAGATTCTGCTGACAAGTCTGCCAGTGTTTTAATTGGTCTGTCTTTATATGTGACTTGTTCCTCTCTTGCAGCTTTCAATGCATTTCTTTGTTCTACATATTTAATATTTTAACTATAATATAATGTTTATGGGGGAGTTCATTTGTGGTCTTTTCTGTTTGGTGTTCTGAATATCTCCTATATTTTGAGGTCATCTCTTTTCCCAGATTTGAGAACATTTTTTTTGTTATGACTTTATTGCAAATATTTTGTTTCTTTTTTATTGATGCTTTATTTCATACATCATTTTTAAATACTTTTATTGATGAATTATGTATTTCTTTCATTGTCTTTTAGTCCAATTTAGACACATTTCCCTCTTCCTGTCCCTACCCCACCCCTATTCATAACTTCTGCCATACATGTCTTATATCTTTTTTTCAGACTTTCCAAAGTTTTTCACTGCAGGGGCTTGTTGTTTTGGGCAGAGTTTAACTGTATCATTCAGTTCTTTAACCCAGCCTTTATGTTTTTGTTTTTCCCTCCCCTTTGTATTGCTCCAACATATGCCTATATAACCATCACATATGCATCAAAATTATGACCTCTGAGAATAAACTGTATGTTAATTCCAAAATATGTTTAGGAATTCACATCCCCCCCCCTTTAATTTTATATTGCTCTAAAATATGAATACATACCTTCAACCAATATATAGTAATTACAGAGTCTGAAAATAAGTGGTAGGTTGATTCTAGAGCCTATATATTATAACAACACGGTTGCTTTCGGATAAATACAAATATACCAATAATGTAGTTTGGCTTGCCTTTCAACTGAGGATTTGGTGTTAGCATCCACAAATGGGGGAAACCATTCCCGATTTGTTTTTCTGGGACTGTGTTACTTCACTTAACATAATGGCTTTGAGTTCCATCCATTTACCTGCAAAGTTCATGATGTCATCTTTCTTTACTACTGACTAGTGCTCCATTGTGTAGTTGTACCACATTTTTTTCATCCACTCCTCTGTTGAAGGGGATTTTGGGTTGATTCCAGCTCTTCACTATTGTGAAGAGAGCTGCAATAAATATAGATGTGCATGTATTTTTGCAGAAGGATGACTCTTGTGGATATATACCCAGGAGTGGTATGCCTGGGTCAGCTGGTAGGCTCATTTTGAGTCTTTTAAGGGTTCTTCACACTGCTTTCCATAATGGTTGTACAAGTTTACATTCCAGATGAGTGTTCCCCTTTCCCCACAAAACCTCTCCAGCCTTTGGTGTCTTTTGTTTTCTTGATCTTAGCCAGTCTTATTGGAATGAGATGATATATGTGAGTGGTTTTAATTTGCATTTCCTTAATTATTAACAATTTTGGATACTTTTAAAGATGTTTCTCAGCTATCTTTACTTCCTCACTGGTGAAGTCTCTGTTCGGATCTTTACTCCATCTTTTGAGTAGGTCATTTGTTTTCTTCTTTGTTTTTTGAGTAGTTTATATATTCTGGATGTTAATGCTCTGTCAGATGTATCACTGGTGAAGATTTTCTCCCATTCTGTGGGTTTTCTCTTCACTTCCTTGATTGTTTCTTTCCCTGTACAGAAGCTTTTGAGTTTGATGAGTTCCCATTTGTCAATTGTTGACCTTATTTCCTGCGCAGCTGCTGTCTGATTTAGAAAGTTTTCCTATGCCTATGTCTTGGAGTTGATTTTTGAGGGTGAGAGGTAGGGGCTTAATTTTGTTCTTCTGAAAATGGTGATCCAGTTTTGCCAGCACCATTTGCTGAAGATGCTACCCTTCCCCCATTAAGGGTTTTTTTTTTTCTGCCACTTTGTCAAATACAAGGTGGCTAAAATTTTATGAATTCAAGTTTGTATCTTCAATTTTGTTCCATTGGTCAATTGGTCTGTTTTTGTGCCAGTACCAGGCTGTCTTTATGACTATAATTTTGCAATATAGCTTGAAGTCTGGTAAAGCAATCCCTCCTGTATTGCACTTTTCACTCGGGGTTTCTTTAGCTATTCAGAGTCTTTTCTTTTTCCATATGAATTTAAGGATTTTTTTTTGCCAAGTCTCTGAAGAAACTCATGGGGATTTTGACTGGGATTGTGTTTAATCCGTATATCAATTTGGGTAAAATGGACATTTTTACTATATTATATTTTCCAATCCAAGAGCATGGGAGGTCTTTCCATCTTTTGATGTCATTTTCAATCTCCTTCTTCAGGGGTTTAAAATTTTTGTTGTAGAGATCTTTGGTGTCTTTGGTTAGTTTGTGCCCAGGTATTTTTTATTTTGAGGCTATTGTGAGTGGGAAGATCTTATATTCCTTCTCCACATGTTTATTGTCTGTATAAAGGCAGGCTACTCACTTTTCTAGGTTAATTTTGTATCCCACAACTTTACTGAAAGGCTTAATCTTTTCTAGGAGTTTTCTGGTGGAATTTTTAGTAACCCTTAGGTAAACTATCATATCATCTGCAAAAAAGGGATAGCTTAACTTCCTCTTTTCTGATTAGTATTCTTTTAATTTCCTTCTCTTGTCATATTGTCCTAGCATGAGTTTCAAGCACTATATTGAAGGGGAGTGGCCGATAAGAGCCAGCCTTGTGGGGATCCCGCCTTTAAGGGGAATGCTTTCAATTTTTCTCGATTTAGGATGATGTTGGCAGTGGATTTGCTATATATGGCTTTGATCTTGTCGAGGAATGTTTCCTTCAGTCCAGTTCCCTCTAGAACTTTAAACATGAAGGGATGCTGGATCTTGTCAAAGGCTTTTTCTGCATTAATTGAGATGATAATGTGGTTTTTGTCTTTCAGTCCATTTATGTGTTTTAAGATATTTATTGATTACATATGTTGAACCATCCCTGCATCTCTGCTATGAATCCAACTTGATCATGATGGATGATCTTTTTTATTTGGGTCTGTATGCAATTTGAAAGTATTTTGTTGAGAATTTTTGCATCTATGTTCATTAATGAGATGGGTCTATACTTTTCTTTTTTAGTTGTATTTTTGCCTGGTTTGGGTATTAGAGTGATGCTGGCTTCATAGAAGGAGTTTGGGAGAATTCCCTCTGTTTGTATCCTCTGAACAGTTTCAGTAGTAATAGTTGTAAGGTCTCTTTAAATGTTTATAGAATTCTGCTGTGAAACCATCCGGGCCTGTGACTTTTTTAGTTTGGAGATTTTTTTTTATTACATCTTCAATCTCCTCAAATATTATGGGTCTGTTTAAACTGTCAGTCTCTTCTTGGTTAAGCTTTGTTGGTTCCCAGGATTTCCTCCATTTCTCAGGTTTTCAAATTTAGTAGAGAATAGGTTTTTGAAGTATTCTCAGATGATTGTCTGGATCTTTTTCTTTGTCTGTTGTTATGTTTCCTCTTTCATCACGAATACTATTGATTTGGAGTTGCTCACTCTTTCTTTTGGTTAACTGGGATAGAGGTCTGTCTATTTTGTTTATCTTTTCAAAGAAGAATCCTTTGCATTATTTTCTTTGTTTCTATTTCATTGATTTCTGTTCTGGTTTTTGTTAGTTCTGTCTGTTGGGTTTAGGGTTCATTTGTTGTTGTCTATCAAGTAATTTTAGCTGCAGTGTTAGATAGTTTATTTGTTCCCTTTCTCTTTTTTGATATGGGCTTTTAGGGCTATAAATTTCCCTCTTAGGACTGCTTTTAAAGTATCCCTCAGGTTTTGTTGTGTTCTATTGACTTTTTTGTTCAGTCCCATGAATAACTTTTATTTCACTCTTTCTTTCCTGACCCATTCATTATTCAAGATTGTGTTGTTTAGTCTCCATGTGTTCTTGTAGCTAGTAGGGCTTATTCTGGTGTTCATATTTAGCTTTATTGCACTATGGTCTGATAGAAAGCATGAAATTATTTCAGTCCTTTTGTATTTATTGAGATTTCTTTGGGGCCCCTGTAGATGTCTGTGAGGTCCATTTGCTGTATTTTATTGTCCAGTTACAATGTCTCTCTGTTTATTTTTTGTCCTGTTGATCCATCCAAGGGGATCAGTGGGGTATTGAAGCCCCCACCTCTTAGTGTGCTGGGATTAATATGTGTCTTGAAGTCCTGAAGAATAGTGTTTATAAAGTTAGGTGCACCAGAGTTTGGTGCATAAACATTTAGGATTGTGAAGTCTTCATGGTTAATTGTTCCTTTGATAAGGATGTAATGCCCCACTTTTTCTCTTCTGATTAATTTTACTCTGAGGTATATTTTGTCTGATATTAGAATAGCAACTCCTGCTTGCTTTTTGGTACTATTTTCTTGGATTATCTTTTCCATCCTTTCACTTTGAGTTGGTGTCTATCCTTGAGGGTGAGATGGGTTTCTTGTAAACAGCATATAGATGGATTCTGCTTCCTAATCCATTCTCCCAGTGTCTTTTGATTGGGGAGTTTAGCCCATTGATATCTAAGATCATTATTGAGAGATGTGTGTTGCTTCCTTTCAATTTATTCTTGGTTTGCATTCTTGGTCTAGGTTTGTATTTACTCCATTATGCTTTTATTACTTTCTCTCTTTAGTTGCTTGGGGATAGTTGCTCCTTTCCTCTGTTCTTTGAATTGCTTCAAGTATTTTCTGAAATGTTGGTTTTTTAGACATGTATTCTTTCATCTTGTTTATGTCATGAAAGGTTTTTTTTTTCTCCTTCATCTATAATTGACATTTTTTCTGAGTATAGTAGTCTGGGTTGGCATCCAAGGTCATTTAGCACTGGGAATACTTTGTTCCACTTTCTTCTGACTTTTATAGTTTGCACTGGGAAGTTTGCTGTAATTGTGATGGGTTACCCCTCATATGTAACTTGTTGTTTTTCCCTTTTGCCTTTGAGCATTTTGTTTTTGTTTTGAGCAACTAGCATTTTAACAATTATATCACGTGGGGAATTTCTTTTCTAGGCTTGTCTATTTGGTGTTCTATGTGCTTCTTGTATTTGTATGGGTTTGTCTTTTTCAGTTTGGGGAAATTTTCTTCTATTATCCTGTTAAAGATCTGGTCAATAGTATTGTCTTATGATTCTTCTCCTTCCTCTATCCCTATGATGTGGAGGTTTGAAATTTTTATAGTGTCCCATGTTTCCTGGCTCTCTCTGTCTCTCTCTGTCTCTCTCTTTCTCTCTCTCTTTCTCTCTCTCTTTCTCTCTCTCTCTGCTGTATATATGAGTTTGCAGGTGAGTGCCTCTATTCATGAATGCATGGAGGGTATAGGTAGATGTTCTATGTCCTCCTCTCTTACTCTATTCCTTGAGGTAGAGTCTCACACTGAACATGAAGCTGGACTAAAGGCCAATTTTCTTCCACAGCAGTAATGTTATGAATATATGCAATCACAGTCATGCCATGTTTCTTATGTGTTTGGGAATTGAACTCAGGTCCCCATGCTAACACAGCAAATGCTCTTTATCCATTGAGCCATTTCCCCAGCCATGATCTTTTATTTCCTGCATTTCAGTTTGATTTTTCAGCATTTCTAGCTAGCGAATTCTATTTTTATACCCTACATTGACTTCCTTACTTGGTTCAGAAGTTTGTATGTTTTTGTATTCATCCTGGAGTTCATTTGTGCCATAATTTTTTTTCATTCTATTGAATTTTATATCAACAATTTCATCTAAATTCACTTACATTAAAAGTCACAACTGTAAGAGTAGTTATTTTTGGAGAAATCATGTTGCCTTGGTTGTTCATGCTTCCTGTATTTTTTTGTTAGGAGGATCACATCTGAGTTGAGGCCATTGTTTGGATGTTTGTATATCATCTTCATTCTTTCTATGGAGATTCCTGCTATGATCCAGTAGGACTAAGTTGTAGTGGGGTCAAGGTGTCATTTCTCTCTGTTCAGCTTAGCCCAAAGTGTAGATCCAGTATGCAAATATATTGGTAGTCCAGTAAAAACAACTATTCCCTTCACTCTAGTGATTTTGTGAAATAACTAATACCATGTGAAAGATAGTTTTTATTGCAGCCATGAATGGAAGAGGAAAAAAAAGGCAGAATGAAATTACAGACTAGTATTAGGATGGCAGATACAGAACAAGCAAGAGGATGCATAATGGAAGAATAGGAACAGGGAGGAGATAAATCAGCTCTGGCTAAAGTAGAAAAAAAAAAGGAATAAATGTGATCAGACTATGTTCCCAGGTTTTGGGAGACTGAAGTAGAGAAACCAGGTTAGCCTATCATTCTGAAAATGAAGAAAAAGACAGAGGGAGAGGGGGAGAGGGAAAGGGAGAGAGAGAGAGAGAGAGAGAGAGAGAGAGAGAGAGAGAGAGAGAGAGAGAATGTTAGTTTGCTACATTGATATTAGGTGGTAAATAAAAGAAGAGTTAGAGTGGAGGGAAGAGAGCTGATTTTTCACCTAGGTGATGATTCCAGTTTTACTCTATGTGTTCCCTCCTTTTTTCTAGATGCCAGTCACACCCCTGAGTGACCTTTTGCACATTGGGTGGCAGATCTTCACACCGCCAGGCAGGTTTTCACTGGTCTAGTTGTGAACACTGGCCAGATTTTTAGGTGGTCCTTCACTAGTTGGATTGCAAGTGTAGTCACACCCTAGGCAGTCCTTTGTTAGGTCAGATCACAGATGCTGGACTTGGAGCTGGACAATCTTTAACTGGGCCAATTCTGAGTCCTCGTCATACCTCTGAATGATCCTTCATGGAAGGGCCTGCAATTATGGTCTTACCCCTATGTGGTCTCCTGTGAAAGCAGATTACAAATGCTGGACACCCCTCTGGGTGGTCCTTCCCAATACCCAGTATACATTTGGGACTTGTGTCTATGTTCTACTACAAACTCTGGTTCAGACCAGATTTCCACTTGCTGCATACTGTGTGATTGTGATTCAGTATCTTCCCTGCTTTCTAGAGATATTCTTCAGGCCAGGTCTCAGCATACAGTCCTGTGACACTTGTTCTGCTTTCCAAGAGCAGGTGGTTCGGTGGTAGCTTTGCTGTGACTCAGTAGGGGTCTTTCTAAAAATGGCTTCTCAGGGCTGGAGAGATGACTCAGTGGTTAAGAGCACTTGAAGAAGACCCAGCCTCAAATCCCAGCACCCACAATTGTCTGTAACTCCAGTTCCTAGGGATATGACACCCACTTCTGTCCTGTATGGACATTGCACGACATGGGTCCATATACCTACATGCTTGCAATGCACTCAGACACATAAAATACAAATAAATGAATCAAAAAAAAGTTTAAAATTGGCTCTGCAACACTGATCCAGCTGAATGCTAAGAATAGTGGATTTTCCTGGTCCCTCCTCCTCCTCTGAGAGTGTTACTGCCATGCACAACTCCAGCCTCCTCCCTCTATCTTTTTCTGCTCTCTGTTACTGAAAATGTCTGTTACTTAAAGTACAGTGCAGATTTTCTGAGACTCTTTGTCTTTAGTGTGATTAATCTGCCTGCTGTTGCATGCCCTCCTACCAGAGGGGAATGCTCCCTCACTCATGCAAATCCTCAGAAACAGATACTAGACTTTCTTCCCTGTTATGTTCTGAAACTTCCTTATTTTAGATTTTCAGCCATGACCTACCTGTTATAATAGCTGTTATTCAACCATCCCAACTTATTCTCTGGTGTTCCTAGCAGGCCATCTTGCATGTCATCTGGCATATTTCTCATGGTCTGTCCCAGTCAGTCCTGGACTTTCTAAGTTTTAAAAATAAAACCTTCTGGAGCTGGAGAGATGGCTCATTAGTTAAGAGGACTGACTGCTCTTGCAGAGGACACAGGTTGGATTCCCAGCACTTAGAACTGGCAGCTAAGAACTATCTTAGGCCAGGAGTGGTGGTTCACGCCTTTAATACCAGCACTTGGGAATCAGAGGAAGGTGGATCTTTGTGAGTTCAAGGCCAGCCTGGTCTACAGAGCAAGCTCCCAAGGAAGATCCTGTCTCAAAACTAACTAACTAAGTAACTAATTAACTAACTGAATCATTCTTATTGTGAACTGAAGAAACATCAATGACCCTAGCTGAGGGTCTATTGGCAATTGATAGATGCTGGGAGAGGCAGAGTCAGTTTTCTTCACTGGCCTGAAGATTCCAGGGGAAGAACCCACATCCAAGAGCATCTAGAAACACAGATTAGAATCAATAAACCTTAAAAACAAGTACAAGTAATAATAGAGAACATGAAGTCAGGGAAGAAGTAAAGTGGGGCTGAGGGGAGGGGGTCTGAATAGGACCAAAACACACAGCATGAAATTCTCAGATCAACAAAAAATATTGAAATGAAACAAAGCATATTTTGGTAATTGCTTCACTGTAATTCATTCATTTAATCCACAGACATTCAAGTATTTTCTCTATTCCGAGATGTGGGCATGGCTTTGTTGACTCTAGGGACAAAGGTGGAGGTAATCCTTCCCTCTTCAGAGCCCATCATATTTTATTTCTTCCTTTCTTCTCTAGGACCTCACATGTTTAATTAGCTGAATTGTTTACTAAATCATTCAACACATATTTCTGAGACTATGTTCAGTTCTCTGTTAGATCTGGTGGCAAAGGGTGTGGAGACAAATCCACCTTTGCCTTCCAGTAGGAGACTGCACCTCTCTGCTCTATCTTTTATCTCTCCAGTTTATTAGGCTATTTCTCTTCAGCCATATTCCCATCTAGTCTTCACCTACTAATATAAAAGTTCAGTGTAGTCTTCCTTTGACATTTCATTTGTTCCTACTTTAAAGCTTCAAATTAAAAAAAATATTTTTCATAGCAGGGCATGGTGGCACATGCCTCTAATCTCAGTACTTGGAAAGTAGAGACAAGGGGATCTCTGTGTGCAGGGCCAACCTGGTCTACATAGCCAGTTCCAGGACAGCTGTGACTACACGGGGACCCTGTCTCAAAAAGGCCAAAATTATTTTTATTTATTTTATGTGTATGCTTGTTATGCTTGCATGTATGTAAATGTACTCATGTCATGCAGTAATTGGAGAGGACAGAAGAGAGCATTGGATTCCTTTGAACTGGAGTTACAGATGGTTGTTAGCCATGTGGGTGCTGGGATATGAATCCAGGCCCTCTGAAAAAGTATCCATTGCACTTAATGACTGAGCTATCTCTTCAGCCCAAAAGACTTATTTATTTTTATTTATATATTTTTTATTTATTTTATATGTATGAGTGCCTGCATGTATATACACCATGGGCATGCAATGCTTAGAGTAGCCAGGAAAGGGCATTGGATCCTCTGTAACTGGAGTTCAGATGGTCTTGGGTCACCATGTGGCTGCTAGGAACTAAGCCCTCTGCAAGAGTACTAAGTAAATAATCTTAACCACTGAGCCATCTCTCCAGCCCCTTGCAGCTTTTTATAATGTGTATTTTTCATTAAATTCTTGTGTATTTCATGCAATACATCTTAATCATATTTAGACCCTTCCCTCATCAGCACTCCTATACCCCCTCCCACTGAATTTCATGCATTCCCTCATATATGTTAAGGCCCATTAAGTCAAGTTTTTGGACTCAGATGTCCCTCAATGTGAGTTCATCCACTGGAGTCTAGCCAGCCTACCTAGTCACTCCCCTAACTTTCCCTCACCCAGCAATAATACTTGGCAGCTTTTAAGTTGCCATCTCATAGTACTTGGTTCTCCTATATGTTTGTCTTTTTGGTAAATTATCCATTTTTAATGTGCCTCTAATGAACTGTTTCTTTTTTCTCTAAAGTCAATCCTAAACCTTTTCTCTTTGGGGTTTGTAATACTCTCAAGGGATCTCATTCATCCTGTTAGCCACAATATCTTCTGATTTCAGCTGTCTAACTGACCTCTTCTCAGGAGTAATTTATGAGAATATCAGAATTGAGGTTTCTTTGTGGTGCATTTCTATCTCTATCATCTGATGTTCCTTTAATCATGTGTGGCCGCAATCCACACAATATTTTTTCCCTCCAAGAACCAGGCTGGTAGTTCTACAGGACTGTAAGCTTTAAGGCTGTTCCCTGCCTGCAGGAAGATAGTCTCTAGGCTTAGCTCTGGTGAGGAGAGGGGAGGGGACTGTGAGAACATTACCCGATGGGAAAAGAAAGACAGACATGGACTCAGAGAAAATCTAGGAGATAAAACTCTCATTTATTCATGCCAGCAGTGTGTTTATATACCAAAAGCTATTGTACTCTGGGCAAGAAAGTGGGGAGCAGGCAGAAAAGAGGGGCCAGCCGCCTTGGCTTCTACCAGGGGGCTGTAGAGTTCCTGTTTATGCAACCAGTAAACTAGAGGTGCAGCATTTTGCTCAATACCTCAAGGGAAGGGGCCATCTGGTTCTGGAACTTTGCAGAGATAGGCAAGGCAAGAAAACACTGCAATATCCTAGACCTTTCAGACCTATAGATAATGCACAGACACAACTGAATGCCCACAGAGATATCAGATAACTCTTGGAGGTTCTAGGGGACAGGTCTTACAGGTCCTTGCCTTGAGCCAAGCAAAGTTTCATTCCTATATTTCCTAACCCATTGTGTCCAGCCAAGCCAGGCATTCTCAACTTTCCTGCTTGTTTTCACTCATTTCCACAGAACCAAATCCCTTTCTGAAGACTAAAACCCATATCACATTGCTTTGCATCATTTCTAGTTGTGTAGTTTGGGGGACCTTCTGAGTCTCTGACTCTTCCTCTGATAGACACTATTGATGATTCCAACCACATGGGGTTACTGTGAGGAGTAATTGAAATTATTAGTGGAATGTTTCAAATGTTCTGACTGCCATCACACAAGCAGAACATTTTTTTCTTTCCTCCATTTCTTCCTTCTCTCATTAGACCAGGGATATTCTTTGGGATTATGTTGCAGCAAATATTCATTTAAGATTTCACAGAGGTGTGTCTTCCTGTATATTAGAAATAGATCATCTCTACAACCCATATTAGTGTATTTAGAACACAATCCGGGCATAGTAGGGCACACCTGTGATCCCAGTACCTGGGAGGCTGAAGCAGGCAACGTTCTGCAAGTTTGAGACCAGGTTGAATTTCATAGCAAAACTCATTTTCAAGAAAACAAAAGTAAAAAACCCCATTCCAAGGAATGAGATACCTCTTTTGGAGTTGTAGATGATGTCAGGGTGGAAGGTCATTATAGACTCTCAAACAATATTGGGTATTGATATTGCTCTTGGATACCCTCTAGAGCTTGATGGTAAGACCTTATTGGTAAAGATACTATGTACTTGAGTCATAGAACATGGAGGTATCAAGCTGAAATTGACCTGAAAGCTTCATCTCTACTGTCTAGCTTTCATAGTGCTGGAAGATGCTATGTATCTGACTAGAGGAGAAAAGTAATCATCAAAATTTACCAGCAAAAGAAGGAAGTAGGTTAGAGGTCTGGTTGCAGGGCAGGACAGAGCTGAGGAATTCCATTTTTGATATGCTGAGTTTGGGTAGGAGGACGAGGTGTGATTATGGGTCAGCTGAAGTGAACAGTATGTAGGCGACCATGGTGCCAAAGCAGAGACTGTGACTCTTGTGGTGGAAAGAAAAAAAATGCTGAGCACCAATTCCTGTAATGCAAATATACAACTATTTAAGAGAAGTTGAGAAAGAAGACACAGAATAGGAGTGGCTGTATGAAACCCATACAGATGCAGGGTGTTACAGCAAAGGAAAGGCTGGGGAGGGCAAGAAGTGAGCAGGAAGAGTACAAATAATCTTCAGTATCAAATTCTACACAGTCATTGGATGACCAAAATATCTATTGGTTCCTTACAGGAGGGTTTAACTTCATAGTCCTGACTGGCTTCTTCTGTGATTTTTCCTGCTTGCTCTTGGTGACTTTGGTCTCTTCCCTAATGCCTAAAGTTATATCTCCAAAGTCCTGACCCCCCCACATACATGCACCTCCCACCCCCCAACACACATACACACACACACACACACACACACACATAGATCTTCCATTTTAAGTTATGACTAGTAGAGTGTAGATGTGGGGATAAGTCAACTTGATGTACCTCGAATCAACTGGGAAGAAAGTTTCAGTGGGTCATTGTCTAGATCGGTTTGGCCTGTGAGTATGTCTACGGCGGATTGTCTTGATTACATTAATTGATATGAGAAGGCCCAGCCCACTGTGAGTGGCACTATTTCATGGGCTGGCTTTTGAATGAATGAAAGAAAAGCATAAAGTCAGCTGAACACTGACAAATAGCATGCATTCTTTTCCTGCTCTTGGTTGTGGATGTGATGTGACTACATTCTTCAGGTTCCCATCTTTATTTTCTTATTAAATTTTTTATTGAATTTTTGTGCACTTCATATATAACATCTCAATCAATATAGATTTTCCTTTAAATTGACTTTTGTCAGGCTATTTTTTCACAGCAACAGAAATAAAAGGACAGGGGCATCTAAGTAGTATGAGGAAATGAGTACCTTTACAAATACTACTCTTCAGCTGGTGTACTAGGACATACCTTCAATCCCAGCATTTGTGCAGCAGAGCCAGGCATATCTGATGTAATCAAGGCCATCTTGGTCTACATTGAAAGTTCCAGGTCAGCTAGATCCACACTAGACCCTGTCTCAAAAAACAAAATCCAACCAAACAAAAGTACTGATTTTCATAAGGAAATTTTTGAGTAATTTTTTGTGTCACATTTGAGATATAAGGACAAGGTATGTATATCAGTGGTTAAGTGCTTGCCTTCCAAGGACATGAACCCCATCACCAGCACCACAAAGGAATCCCAGAAAATGAATGCAGCACTCATGTAGTAAGAAAGCAAGTTCACTCAAGATTAGAGGGAATTATGATGACAAAATTTTCTCAAATTTTAGAATAGGGAAAGTATTAAGAGGCATCACTACCAAAGCAGATATGATTATAAAGACTTTCTGAAAAATATAGGTTAGAAAGTCAGTCAGCTCCACCTGAAATGATTGGAACACACACGTTACTTCATGCATCCTGTTTTACTGCTTTCTCATGGTTGTGCAAATAGAGAAGCAACTTTGTAGATTAGAGTACAAATAACTTCAGGACTTAGCTGAGTTAGTTACTTTTCTTGTCCCTGCAACCAAATACCTAAGAAGAAGCAAGTTAGGGGAGGAAGGCCTTCTCTTGGCTCATGGCTTGAGAAGACACAATCCACCATGGTGTGGGTAGCGTGCTGGAGGGAGTGGCTTGCAGCTGTGGTGGTGAGGGCCTTGCTCTCAGCTGGCGAATCAGGAAGCAGGGCTCCTCGGGCTGGCTTCTTCTCCCCTTCTTATTCAGTTTGGACTCACCACTCAGGGGATGGTGCCACCATCAGTCAGTATGGGTTTACCCTCACAGTAAATCTTCTCTGGAAAAGCACTGCCAAGGATGCCCAGCAGCCTGTCTCTTAGGTGATTCTAAGTCTAGTCAAGTTGACAAAGATTAACTGTCATTGTAGCTTTGCACAACGACCAGAAAAGATGGTTTTAATAACCCAGAATGTAGATGAATAAGCCAACAGGAGTTGGGAACTGAGAATAGAATAGAGGCTTCAGAAAGTCCCCCAAGGAGGGATGTGATGACTCATGGAAAAAGCTGAGGAGGCCACTGTGAACCCTGGAGAGGGGCATTGAGTTTACTGCATCAGAGGGAGGGGAAAAGCCCATGAAGTAAATCACTTTCTCTCTTTTCAGGGATCCAAAGCAGGAGACAGTATGATCTCTAATCAGGAAAAAGAAGTAAGGAAAAATTGTGAATTTCATGCAACCTAGTAAAAAACCCAGGATAAATTGTTTGCAGGATCACTGAAGCAAAGAGTACAAATAAGCCTGAAATATATCGATCTTTGTATGGATAGCTGAATGAAACCTTTACTCTCAGATCCAGAAGGAAAGAGCTAAAGCCTTGAAGAGGCTGGGTTCCAGGGACTAAATAAGACCCTTGTTCCTCATCAATAATTTTGCCAGCTTTTTGTCTTCTTGCTGCTTCCTTGGGTACTTAGGACCATTTGCAGAGATTGCAGAGCACCCTGCTTTATCAAACTACACCCCAGTTCCTAAAGCCAGTGACCCAAGTGCATCCATGTCTTCTGGCTGACATATTTCCACTCTATTTTCCAGGTAGAAAAAATATTCTGTGGCATAACAGTGGTGATCGCAGAGGGCCTCTAAGTGAAATCCCTGTGAGACAGGTCTCCTCACAGGAGCAGAGGGAATTCATGCCTGTCTGCATGGTTGCTTTGTCTTTTATTCCCTCAATCATTCTATAAAACCATGCTCCGTGATGGCACACACTTTTATTCTCAGTACTTGGGGGTGTGCAGAGGCAGGTGGATCTCTGTGAGGCCAGCCAGGGTGGTCTACATAGGGAGTTCCAGGCTAGCTGGGGCCACAAGGAGATCCTGTCTCACTCAAAAAGACCAACCCCCAGAGACTTTATAAAGTCGGCCAAGCACATTTGTGTATATCATTACTTCTCCATGTGAGGGTTTGGCAGCTCCCCTTAGCTAAAGATACACTCGGGGGAGGGAAAGGGAAATAAGCCTGAACTGAATTGGAAAAAATGTATGAAATGCACAAAGCATCAATAAAAACTAATTTTAAAAAAAAAGATACACTCAAGTCATTGCAGTGTGCAAGTCTGCTATTCGAGCTTCTGACTGACTGAGACCTGGCCAAGACTATTTTCCTCCATTCCCTGAAGAACCCTAATGATCATTTAATCATTGTCAGATGCTCAGTGGGAAGCATAACCTCAGATCCTCAGAAGCACATGGATGAGGTGAGGTGGAGAGTTGGAAAAACCTCCTCATTCAAGGTCACTTATTCTCAGTCTTGAGCTAAGATCACACTTCCACAGAGCTGCAAGCAGCGTGTTTAACTACCAGCTCTGAGGCAGGGCCACTGAGAGTTAAGATGCTGTACCAGCTATTGAAGCTGGAGGCATGTTGCTGATCTGTTGATCCCCCGCCCACCTTGGCATTACAGGCCAGCTCTATGGAATGCCCAGCCACACCTGGCATGGCAGATCTTCTCAACCCTTCCTGCCTTTGCACTTGCTGTTCTCCTAGACAGCCTTCTCACCATCAAACACGTGGCCAAAGCTGGACTTAAGCCTCCTCAACTTAAACCCAGGCTTCTTCTTCTATGTGTGTGCTATGCAGGATACTTCCTCCAGGAGAGCAGTTTTAGAGCTAATGGGGGCTAACTTGGCCCAGGTTGATTTGAGATTACACCAAAGTGGGCATCCACTTCAATTAGGCACAAAAATAGTCATCAAATCCTTTAACATTAGCATTTAACTTACAGAACACATTAGCAGGTAGAAGGCAGAGCAAAGAGACAACAAATTAATGTAGGAACAATAAATTTTTTTCTATTCTTTGAAAAGATGTGTTTTCATTTTTTTGTGGATTTTAAAGATTGTATTTTTTTTTAATTTTATGTTTATGAATGCTTTGCCTACATGTATGTTTATGTCTGGTCCCTGAGGCCAGAAGAGGGCATTGGATCCCCTGAAACTGGAGTTAAGGATGGTGGCTAGCTGGGAACTGAACTTGGGTCCTTTAGAAGATCAGCCAGTGCTCTTAACTGCTGAGATATCTCTCTGGACCCCTTTTTAAATCATTTTTTAATATACATGTGAATCTATGAAATCCTTCCTGTGTGGCTTTATATTGCCTTTGTCCAAGTGATTAAAATAGTAGAACCCAACAACTGTTTTCACACTGTAATCTTTTGGAAGATTAGCCTTTGAGTTATAATTTCAGGAAAAGAGAAAAAAAACCTTCTTATTGCAACTCAAATGGCATCTTCTCAGAAAGGCCTCCCTTGTGTAAACTGTCTAAACTTCCAATCAAATTAAACTGTTTCTAACCCATTTCTTTGCTGTATATTTTTCTTCTTCACTGATAATTATCCAATATATCATGTATTTTCTTACTTGCCTTGTTATTGTGTGTTTTCCACTCAAATGTAAACTCCTTTAAGGAACTGTGTGTTATATTCACTGAACATTAAGAACTAAGGACAGTGACTGGCATAGAGCAGGTGTTCAATGAAAATTTACTACATAAAGAAGCACTTATTATTTCATCAAACATTGATCTGCAGGAAGGGGACTCCAAAGTGCATCTTATGTGTGTGTGTGCTGGCATGCTCCCCAGGCTGCCCATGAGACTGAGATGGCTCTGTGTCCACACTGCAGAAGCAAGGTCCTTACTCAGTGCTGCTTAACTTTGGTCTCCAGCATATCAATGACTAAAGCAGCAGCATAAGGTCCATATTCACACTTAAGTAAGAAAGCAACTCATAATGATTTTCTTCTCACCATGTATATGTTTATACTGGACTGGGATCTATTACAAAATTTAATGTTTGGTTATATCGTCCTATACTAACATTTCAATATTATTTTTATTTGAAAACTTCATATGTGAGATATATATATATATATATATCTATATACAAATTTATCGATTAAAAAAGGGAATACAAATTTATGTATATCCACTTCCTACTTTTCTTCTCCAACTCCTACCCCAAGAACCTAACAGGCCTTCCTCCAAATTTCATGATTACTGATTATTATTTTTTATTACTCATTGAGTCCCATTTGTGCTGCCTGTATACTCATGGGTGTAGTGACATTTGCTATGGAATGGGCCACTCCCTGGGTTCCACACCCTTGAGGGAAAATTACTCTCCCAACCCCAGAAGACATTTACTGCCAAAGCTCCTCAGCAAGGAATGGAGCCTCATGAGCCCCTCCCTTATCCATTCTAGAATTTTGACATGCAGGTCTGGTCCAGGTACCCACACATGCTATGAGTTCATGTGTGAAATGTCCATGTTATGTAGCTCTCATATTTTTTCTGCACTCTTTTCTTTTGGTGTCTTTGAGACAGGATCTCCCTGTAGCCCTGGTTCTTAACCGCCATGTGGGTGCTGGGAATAAAACCCAGGTCTTGTTCAAGAGCCATTGGTGCTCTTAAACTGCTGAGCCATCTCTCTACCACCTCTTCACTCTCTTAAATGATATTATTCCCTGAGCCTTGGGAGGAGGTTGATATAGAAGTCCCAATTAGGGCTGAGCACTCACAGTCACTTATTCTCAGCACTTTAGACGTTATGAGTCTCTGTAATAACTGCTGCCCAGTGCAAAAAGATGCTTCTCTAGCCATGACTGAAATAATCACTAACTTTTGTCTATAAACATAAATCTTTAAAAGCCAGTTTGGCATAATGACCATTTAACAGAGCAAAAGGAGTAGGCTCTCTCCTAGGGCCTATAACCTTCCAAGTAACAGGCTTTTGACAAGCTTATAGCACCAGGTCTGAAATGTGTCTTGTAGGGCAGTCCTCAAGTTCAATCAGAACATGGTTGGTTACCCTCCCATAGCAATCATGTCCCTTTATACCAGTGGACACATCTTTCCAAGCAGATTGGTATTACAGCATTGTAGGGTGAATAGAGCAGCAGTGAAAATGGATGTGCAAGTATCTTTGTAGTAAGATATAGAGTCCTTTGGATATATGTCCAGGAGTCATAGAGTTGGATCATTTGTCTACAGAGTTTTTTGACTGAGCATTTCTCCAAACATATCTGTGAAAAATGACTGTTTCTGAATGAAAGGAAATGGAAATATAAAGCTTGGTAGTTAAATTGCAAAGCTTAGAGTCTAATATTTTGGGGGTTTGAAGGCTTGATTCCACAACTCTTTGACTCTGATACTTCCTCAGTTTCCTAGTTTTAGATAATAATAGCACATATTTAATAGAGTGTTAAGACAGAATATGTTGCTCATGATTAGGATCTACATCATATGTTTCCAATTCTTGGCCTCTTATCAAAAAAATTGAGAATAAGGGCTCACACAGTTTTGGAAAAGTCAGATAATTTTATTTGGAATGAAGTTATAATACAAGGATAGAAAAGAATAGCTTGTCAAGGATAGAAAATAGCCTGACAAGGATAGAAAAGAATAGCCTGTCAAGATTGACAGCCAGCTACATGAATGATGGTATTCAATGGATCTGGCTTATACGCTGCTGTCTAAAGGAGAAGAACTGGTCACTGAGAAATCAAGTTTGGGGAGTTTCTACTTTGAGTGTACATGTCCCTACCCATAATTCATATAATTTAAAATATACACACCCCAATTATACATACCCATATATTGGTAAATAGGGAATTCTACTTAAAAATTTGCTTGAAGGATGCAATTTGTCTTACTGTGAATGCACACAAAACTAGTTCAGGCCAGATTGGCCTCTGTTCCCCTTACTTAGATACATTAGAAGTGTATTTGAACAGAAGCTGTCTAAATTTCATTGTTGTTAGGGGAAGAGAAACCTATGTTATTGTTGAGAAAGAAGTGTACCCTGATACAAGTAGAGAGTAGAGATCCAGAGGAGTTCTGAAATTGCTAGACATATTGTTTGGAGAAGAGTTTATGCACCAGAAAGGCCTCCCTTGTGTAAACTGTCTAAACTTCCAATCGAATTAAACTGTGTAGATAAAGGAGCTAGGATGCTAGGGGGCACGCATAACAAAACCCAAATAGAGTCTGAGTCTACTAAAATATTCCCTAACTGCCGGGCGTGCTGGCTCACGCCTTTAATCCTAGCACTTGGGAGGGAGAGGCAGGCGGATCTTTGTGAGTTCAAGGCCAGCCTGGTCTACAGAGTGAGTTCCAGGACAGCTGGTGCTACAAGGAGACCCTGTCTCAAAAAGACAAAAAAAAAATATTCCCTAAACTATATAAAGTACTTGAGAGAATACTCATCACATGGTATTAACCATGCGCATGTTAAGATTTAAAATATTTATTATTATTTCCAATTGACTTTGCTTTAGTTATTAGAGTACATTTAAATACTTTGTTAGCACAATTAATATTATATTAAACTAACATGAAATATCGTTAACCAGATTTCCTTCTGGACTGGTATTTACACACACAGCAAGAAACAAATGTAGCCAGGGGTACTGGTACATGCATGTAATTCCAGCACTCAGGAGGCTAAGGAAAGAGCATCTCAAGTTCCAGGGTGGCCTAGGCTACATAGTAAGACCATTGCCCTTTCTTTCTTTCTTTCTTTCTTTCTTTCTTTCTTTCTTTCTTTCTTTCTTTCTTTCTTTCTTTCTTTCTTTCTTTTTTTTTTTGTGACAAGGTCCCCAGCTGGCCTGGAACTCACTCTGTAGACCAGGCTGGCCTTGAACTCACAGAGACCTGCCTCCTGAATGCTGAGATTAAAGGTGTGCACCACCATGCTCAGCCTAATATGGTTCTTAGTTGCCATGTGGGTTCTGGGAATTGAACCCAGGTCCTCTGCAAGAGCAGTCAGTGCTCTTAACCACTGAGCCATCTCTCCAGCCCCAAAACCATTTTCAAAGAACAAAAACCCCAAATCAAACTGTGACATTTAAAAAGTAATACTGGAGCACAGAGAGATTATGAATTAGCTTCTGAATCATCAAAGCCAAGTTACTACAGCTTCGGGGTTGCATGGATTTTATTATAAACTGTGAATTTCTGTTCTGAAGTTTGGCAGTCTATAAGTAGCACAATGCAAACCCTGTCAATGATTCAACATTCCTGAGAGCTAGGAATAAGTATCTGGAGTGCTGTGACTATCTCTACAGAAATATGGCCAGTCTGTGAGTAAGTGATGTGTTCAGAGGTGAACAGAGCCCATGGAGAGGGGTGCTAGTATATTGTTGGGCTAAGTCTGAGTATCTTGAACATTTATACAGAGATAAAGAAAAGCCAGGCTTGCCATGGTTTGATTAATAAGGACTGGCAGCAGGAATTTGTGGGATCTGCTGCCATAATTGTCAGCATTTATTCGAATTGCCTCTTGCAAAGTGTAGAATCTGAAGGATGCTTTGGAAGAAGGCAGCACCCCCACTTCGCCTGAATTTCCTTGGGTCAGTGCCATTTTGATTGTCACCCAACTCTCTCCAGCACATTTGCAATGCTTTCTAAGCCACAAAGCACTCACCAACGTTGAGCTTGGTTGCTTCTCTGCCATTATTACTTGCATTATGCCTATGACCATCATCTGTCATACATGGTGAGGGGACGGGCTGTAATAAGTGGGTGGAGCCCTGGGAGGAAGGGCCCCCAGGGAGCCCTTCACATACCCCCATGAATCTGCATGGAATTCCTGGGGAGACAAATGATAGGCTAAAAGCCAGAATATGATAGCAAAGTAGAGAGGGCTCAACACATGAGAGCTTAGGTTAGATATGGAAAACAAGGAAGAAGGGAAGAGGAATTTGGTGGAGAAAGACTGAGAAAGTAGGTGCTAGACAGAGAGAGTGGGAATATTTCATCCCTCTTAAGCCAAATGTTCTGAATGTGTTTGGCTTGGCACAGATGTATTACTTACTATTTCCTGGATAGTGGTGATAGTTCATGCATGGCTTCTTACCGCATCCTCACAGCATTTTTAAAGCATTATTGTTTATTCATTTCATCAAGATCTAATACCTCAGAGAGGTTGCATAAGGTCACAGAGGGAATGAATACTAGAGGTTTATGGATTGAATAAGTGCCTATGTGGATTCTAAGGAGGGTAGGATTAATTAAAAGGGCAGACAGATAACCAAGAAGAAACCAATACAAACTCTAACCTATTTGCAGGAGGATAGAATAATAGGAAATGGGCTTTCTAGTGCACAAATACCCTGTTCAGAAATGAATATTTATTTATTTATTTATTTATTTATTTTATTTTTTTTTTTTTTTGAGACAGGGTCTCCCTATAGCCCCAGCTGACCTGGAACTCACTCTCTAGACCAGGCTGGCCTTGAACTCACAGAGTGCTAGGATTAAAGACATGCATCACCAAGCCCAGCTTAAAGAGGGTTCTCAGCTGTCATGTGGGTGCTGGGAATCAAACCCAAGTCCTCTGCAAGATCAGTCAGGGCTCTTACCACCTGAGCCATGTCTACAGCCCTGAAATGAGCTTTTAAAAGAAGTATGCCTTTAATCCTAGCACTTGGGAGGCAGAGGCAGGTGGATCTCTGTGAGTTCAAAGCCAACCTGTCTACATAGTGAGTTCCAGGACAGCCAGAGGTACATGGAGACCCTGTCTCCAAAAGACCCCCCCCAAAAAATGAGCAATATTTTAAGTGTTTTCAACTTTATTGCTGTATTAGAGTTCTGTTGGAACATTAGTCACAAAACATGCTAAAAATACAGAGTAAGAGTTGCAGTGGGGATTACGATGATTGAAAGACTTTAAATAAGGGCTAAATGGGGACAAGTCAGGAGATGAGAGAAGAGTTTAAGAAAGCCTTTGTGTGAGAGAGAGAGACAGAGACAGAGGGACAGAGAGAGAGAGACAGAGAGAGAGAGATTTAACTGCGTGGTGGAAATTGGAACTGGCGCTGGAGGAGGGAGGGCTGTGTAAGCTCTTTCTTTGCTAAGGCTGTTTCCATGGCTAGAGGATGAACAGATATTTGTAGCAAACAGAATTCTCCACCCACTCCATATCCCACCAAGAATGAATCTGAATAGTACTTTTTGTCAATCTTTGGGCTCTTTTTCAAAAAGAAAGTGGAGTAATCTTTCTTAAACTTTAATTCAATTACGTTATTTCCAAGTTTCATCGTGACCCACCTCTGCCCAACTTTGTAACATCACATCATAGATCCCACACTCACCAGTCTGCTTCTATAAGCCAACTACAGGGATTTGTGTATTCTCTTCTCCTTGAAGAGAATTCTCCATTTGATCTCTATATGCCTTTTCTTTTCACCATATTTAACTGAATTTCACTTAGAGTGCATTACTTTACAATTGCATTCTCTTAATTGCACTCACTGAAATTATAATTGTACTTATTGATTTTTAATATTTTTCTGAATACTTCACTAGATTATGTTTCAGGAGAGTAAGAACTATTATCTGTGTGTTCTGACCAATGCCTAAGAGATATTAATTTATTTGATAAATACTTGCTAATATTTTCCTATTGTGCTCAGGATGGCTCATGTCCTACCAGTGTGGACACCATCTAATAAAAAGAAAATCCATATTTGGAATGGTTTGATGAGGTCTCTACATAGTCAAAAAACAGATCTGAGTTGCAGTAAAATCTATGTTAATAGGAAGTATCTTTTAAAGTGGCTTAGGCATGCTTTTGAAAGGGAAGGATGCATAGGGAGAAGTAGCATACTCTCTTCACCATTGAGGGCAGAGTTAAATTGAAATAAGAGGACTTTAAGAATCCAAGTGGTGTCTTAGTACACTGAGAATTCTTATTTGTCCTGAAAAATCTGTATGTGCAGACACAGACACACATTTCCTTTTCCAGAGCCACCATTGCATTGGATGACCAGGAAAAGATAAAGCACAATCCTCTTAGTGATGGGGAGGGGCTGAAAGATAAAGCACAGCTCCTCTCTTCAGCACTCTGAATCTTTCCACATACAACCTGTAGCAAGCTCCCTGAATCCTCAGGCTGTCTGAAGCCTGAAATACTGTTCATTGAACTGATGGAGACAGACTCTAAAGGACTTTCTAATGGAGAATGAGAAGGTCAGATCTGGTACTGGAAAGAAGTGGCCCCAAGGCAGGTCAGGCAAGTCACAGCCAGTACTTGACTTTGAAGCTTTGACTTTCTAGTCATCTTGTGGTTTTCTTTTGGACTATAAGAGAGACTTGATACATATCATGTGTTCTTTCCTCACATCTTATAAACCCTATCTGCTTGCTACACACACTTCATCTTGTAAAATGGAGTTGTGGGAACTAAACTCTGGGCCAAGAGAGAGGTAGGACTTTGCTCATGTGTCTCTTCCACAAAGTCTGTCACAATAGAAGCAGCTTCCATATTCAGGAGGGTGTCCTGGCATCCAGAATCTAGCAGGAGAGGAGGTCACAGCAGGGCTGAGAGCTGGCAGCAGGTGGGGCAATGCTCAGATTGGAGAAGCTTCAGTTAGACAGGCAGTAGCCTCAAGGACATCTGAGCCATGCCTACTAGTGGAGGAGGGAAAGTTCTCTCCTCCTCCTCCCTCTCCTCCTCCTCCCTCTCCTCCTCCTCCTCCTCCTCCTCCTCCTCCTCCTCCTCCTCCTCCTCCTTCTTCTCCTCCTATTTTTTCTCCCCAGTATCACCTGGGACTCTCTGTGACTTCTGAAGGAAGGCCTGATTTGTGAGGAACCTGTGTATTTTCCAAGCACCCTGATAATGTGATTCTTCTTAACAGGCCAATGTGAGATTCACTTACTACCCAGTGAGAGTGATCCCTTCAGTGGTGAGGAGAGGCTGGCATTTGGATCACACTCTGTTGATCTTGCTTCAGAGAAAATCGGTGATAAATGTATATAAACATTTCCATATACACATGTGCCACAGATATACCATACAGATATATGCATTTTATGTATTATGGGTATCATGGGTATATAGAGTCTATCAATATACTTAGAACTCCTGGGTAAAGCATGTTCTGTAGGAGAGAAGGTTGCTGATCAGCTCACTAAATTAAAAACAAACTAGAGAAGAAACCAGGGTGTCAGTGGACTCCACCTCTTTATTTATATACCTGTATTCCAATCTCCCCAAACTCTTTCAATAAAAAAATATTCATCTCAAATTGTACAATGCTCCTTTGGCCAATTCGTAATGGGGATTCCTATTTTCCATCTCTGAGTGTTGCTCACAATTACTGCACTTAGTGTGGGGACAGGGTGAGTAGGAGTGAAGCAGCAGAGGTGACTGGACTCAACTAGCTTTGCTGTCCAAAGTCTTTCACTCTATTCCAGAAGAAAAGGATATAAAGTTTTCTCCTCGGAGAGGTCCTAATCAGGTTATACTGTTATTTGAAATGTTTGCAATTTTAATTTTAAAAATATCTCTCCCCATAACCTCAATAGCACAAAACAATAAAATGGTAGAAGTGATATTACAGGTATTTTTTGTAATCCTGTATAACTGTCACATAATGTTTGCATGGCAATATGAGAATATATATGTGTGTGTTTCAATGTACACAATTTATATATATGTATGTATATATATAAGTACATATGTATACATATGTACTTACATATACAAATACCCATATATACATATACTCAGAGACTGCTAAACCATCTAAAACTGGAGAATGTTTCCAGGCAAAGATTTTCTTATGTACTGGCAGTTAATCTACATCATGCTTTAAATGGCAGAAGAGCTAAGATTTTTTTCTGATTACACTGTTTCGGGCAGCATCTCTGTTGGTCTGATGGTGTATGTAGGTATTATTGACACATAATCAGTTAAATGTGGCCTAATTTGAGTGTGGATGAAAAAGGCCACTTTTGATACTCCTCACCAGTCCCTAACACCCAGCATTCTAGAATGAGACATGGGTCCTGTAAATGTGGACTTCTCTCATTCTTGTTTCTCCGGGGTACTGACTGCATAACCTATTCACAGGATGTGTTGAAGCTTCACTACTTAAGATATTAAATATTTTGAGCAGGGAATAACTGGGTTGTCATAGAAAGACATATACGTCGGCACACGGATGCTCAGAGGTTACTCAGCTCCGTGTGCAGGCGGTAGACCATTTACTTTTTTCATTATTAAAATACTTATTCCTAAGAAGCTATAGTCTGCTTTTTCCTGGTTCCCACTACATCCCATACTCACAGCTGTTCCTCCACTCAGGGACTCCCATGGCTGACCAGAGTATAGCAACTCCCAGAATCATGGAAATATTGGTAGTTGCCCAACTGGGATGTCTGCAGCCTTTTGTATAAACTCAGTGTAGAATATTATGTCAACATATAGCAAGTAATTATCAGATATGTCATATTCATTGAGTATATACACATAATAAAGTCCCTAAGTTTTGCAAGCTAATGTGTATGAGTGAATATCTGACATCTTAGAGACAGTGTTATTCTTCAGTAAAGCTTTAAAGACAAGCCAAATGAACACACCCACACAACTGTTAAGAGTTATTACTGTACAAAATACAACTCAATGAATCTTTCTCTATGCTTAATTCCCACTGGATGGAAATGATAGACATGAAATTAAGACTAACTTTGCCTCTTCATGTGCTTTACTTAGTAATAGCATCAGCAATTATCACAAAGAATCCCATAACCAAGGAGCATTATGACTGCAGCAGGAGCAGTGGAGGATATCCAGGAAGCACAACAGCATCACAACCTGCATCCTAACACATATTCCTCTTGCTATGAAACATTAGGGACACCTCCCGAACTTTTCCATATGACTTCTACTCATCAATACATGTGATATTTATATGTTAAAGTAAAATTAAAGAAAAATTATCATATTTTAATATTTAGTATATGGAAATGCCATATGTTAAAACTGAGCTGGCTCTTATTTAATTCAATGCCTCTGCTTTATCTTTTTAATACAGAAAATTTCTTCTAAATAGCCCAGACTTATTTTTTTCCAGTTTCTTCTGGTTCAATTAGCATCAGGGTAATGTGAGGGGGACAAAGTACAAGTCTATATCCTGAAAGCCTTTCTCAGTTGAGTCCATGGTGCCCAGCTCATTAGCCTCTGAGAAGTCAGCTCCAGGTTGGAGAAGCAATTTGCGAGGAATTCTACACCTCAGAGTTTTCATGTATTTCCATCAGCACTGGCTTCTCTTCTCACAAATGAAAATAATCCTGAACAGAAAAGAAATCAAAGATGAAGGAGGAAATCAGTTCTACTCAAATGTGCCATTCCTTCCTTTCATGAGGCAACACCAAAGTTTGGATCACTTTAAATATCCTTCTACTTTTTCAGGATGAAAGGTTTGAAAATGTAGACCTTTGAGAAGAAATACTACAGACTTCTAAATTGGTGAACGAGCTCCCAGCATCACTTGGATACTCTGGGTAGGAGGAACTGGAGGAGATGATATTTTTGAGCCTCTGGAGAGCAACGGTTAACAGCAAAAGCAAGAAGGCTAGAAGGCTGAGGAACATGGATACGTAGATGTAGACACTGGACACATGGCCTGAGGATGGGTCCACCGACGTGGACAGTGATGTGGGAAACAGCTCAAGGAAAGTTCCATTCTCCACATTTCCTGCAAGTCCAGATGAAGTGTCAGCCTCAGACATCTCTATGAGGGGAGGATGTGCAGGTGCACTGAAAGCCAAAGTTCCACGTGGGAGTTAAGACAGATGGAACTGGAGTTGCTTTTTCATGACAGCAGCAGCAGAAACTGCAGCCTGGGAAATTGGCACAACACAAAACTTCTTGCTTTTTAAACAAAAGCAGCAGCAGGGGCTCAGGTGTCCGCTGAGACTGTAGAAACAAACAAACAAACAAAAAAATACAGCTCAGCACATTTGTCAGGAAACAGCATATTTAAATATAATTGTTAGTTTTCATTTCAGTGAGGCTTAATTATGAAACCCACCAGAGAGGGAAACAAATGAAATAATTCACTAAGAAACAAGTCATGTTTATGTCTTTATATTACAAATGATGATATAAAATGAGCTTTTATTTTCATTCCACAGTACCATAGGTGCCAGGTTTCTCCAAGGAATTAAAGATAAAGTAAGAAGAGGAATACACATCTGCTATGTCCCATCTGCTGGGGTTTTAGCAGATGCTCTAAGTGAATGCTCTGGGGAAAGAACCCCAAACTCAGCTTGCCTAATTGACTAGACCCCAGTGGTTTGAACTTGCACTGAGGACACTAACTTGATACAATAAGCCTTAACACAAATGGCAGAATGTACGAATTCCAGTGATGGGTTATTGGGGGGGGTGCCAATGGGGAATAAGGGTGATTAAGATATTCCATATGAGATACACAAAAATTCAATAAAAATTTATTAAAATAGAGAACAAAAGAAAGACAGAGAGAGAGGGAGAGAAAGAAAGAAAAAGAAAGAAAGAAAGAAAAAAAGAAAGAAAGAAAGAAGAAAGAAAGAGGAAGAGAAAGAAGAAAGAAGAAAGAAAGAAAGAAAGAAAGAAAGAAAGAAAGAAAGAAAGAAAGAAAGAAAGAAAAAGAAAGAAAAAGAAAGAGAAAGAAAGAAGAAAGAAAAAGAACCACATCCATCTGCTATCTTCTTTTGAGCTAGAGGGCCACCTCAGGCAAAGGCACTGTAAGTTCCACACATTGCGTTGGAATTCATTGGATAATAAGAAGGAAGTTTTAAAAAACTGAGGAAAATTACCCTCAGTACAAATGAATGATAAAAAAACAGAACCAGAATGTTTTCATTGCACTTTTGTAAAAATCAGGGCAATATTAAAGTAAATCTTGATATTAATGATTTCCAGTTAAAACCAGTTTGGGGCTGCTCTAGATCCAATTCAAACTTCACTATCTCTCCCTCAGGCAAACCTCTTATCCATCTAGCATATTTTCACAACCTGTAAAACATCTACTCAGAAAAAATTAAATTAATCATAAGCTCATCCCTTTATGTTAGGAAACTGACTTTGTCCAATTAAAATTAGTCACTTGAGCTTTAATATTTAGTATATCCCTTTCTTGATAATAAGAATAAATAGACTGAGGGAAGTTTTAAAAATACAAAAGTATTGCAAATGAGACTATGGCTTGAGTTTCTACTTGTGTATTTTCAAAAATAACTGTAGGTATGAATTCTTTACATTTTTAACACTTTGTAGAGGAACTCAAATTATTATTTTTTAATTATTAGATTTATTTTTATTTTATGTATATGAGTATTTTGCTTGCATGTATGTAAGTGCACGCATGTAATGCAAAGAGAGGCTAGAAGAGAACATTGGATCCTCTGGAACTGGAGTTATGGACAGATGCCACGTGGGTGCTGGATTCAAACCCAGGCCCTCTGGAAGAACAGCCAGTGTTCGTACCTGCTGAGGCATCTCTCCAGACCTCAAATTATTATTCTTAATATAGTTAATAAACTTAATTTAATATACTCCATGAAAAGATTTTATGCCTAAATTACTGCTTTGGTACAATCTTAGTAAAAAGATAAATGGATGATTTAAATAGGTAAGTTCCTAGATTAAAAAATAAGGCCATTGGAAAAGCAGTTCCAGACATAGCATTTTTTTTTTTTTTTTTTTGGTGTTTTTGAGACAGGGACTCCCTGCAGCCTCAGCTGCCCTGGAATTCTTTATGTAGACCAGGCTGGCCCTGAACTCACAGAGATCCACCTGCCTCTGCCTCCCAAGTGCTGGGATTAAAGGCATGCACCACACACCCAGCCCACATAGCGTTTTAATGATATTTGAGAAAGACCAAGAAGAAAACATCCTGTATTTGTCAGTGATTTGGCCCATGTAGCATGACATCATTAGTCTACATCAAAATGAGAAAAGCAGCAATTTCAAGGAAGCTGGTTAAGAAGTAGCAAAAAAATAAAGAAGTAGCAGAATGATAAAGGTCACTTTTAGGAGTGGGTCACAGCTAAACAGCTCATTTACAGAAAAAGCAAACACGGGGAAATACTGATGTGATGATCACAGGCAAGATTGTAATGAATCTGTGGGAAGAGACGTGATCTCTTCAAGACTAACCTTCAAGATGTTGATAGATCTTTAATGAGGGAATTCTGTTTCTGGTTTGTTTTTTTTTCTGTGCTCAACTCTGATAATTTCCATTTTTTAGAATTATATTGAAAACATTTTATTCTCTAAGAAGCTAGAATTGGTGAAGTCATAGCATTAATATACAAATGTATGCTTTTAGAAAAACTAGATGTTTTTAAAAATTCACACTAAACCATGCCATGCTGAGGGAATAGAATAAAGCTGTTCTTTTCCTATGTGTCACATTCTCTTTAGTTAAAACTTTTTATAACAGTTTGTTTTATACTTTGAAAATTTCATACATATATGCAATTAAATAAGACCATATTCACTGTTATTTATCTCTACCTCTCTGTATATCTCCACCAACATGACCCCCCACATTCACATCTTTCTTTTTCTATGATAACCAATCAAGTCTAATCAGTGCTTCCCATAAGTGCATGCATGTGGGAACATCTCCTGGAGCATGGGAAATCTCCAGTGGCCCACCTCAAGAAGAATGGCTTTCCCTCCCACAGAAGCCATTGGCTGCCAATAGCTCCCAGGAATGGGTGGAGTCTGAAGCATTCTCCCCATCTATGCCAGAATTCTGCTAGCGTGACCTTGCACAAGGAACTACAGCTATAAATAATTTATATTCAACACATGTTTTTTATTCCTTTCAAGGTATACTTATAACAGTTTCCTTATCTAGTGTAATATTTGAAAAAAATGTTCTTATAAAGTTAATTTGTAATTGTCATAAACTTCTACTTGTCAACAAATAGATATTCTTTCACTCCAGAGTCCTTTGTGTGCGACCCCCCCTCCCCCGACTGCTCTAAGGGAACAAGAGCTTGGAAAGCTGAGGTTACTACACTTGATGGCTGATCAGGTCCAACTTAAATCTAAGCAGATTCTTCAGAACCACAGGCTGTTGGGGGTAAGAGGAAATTTGAGATGGCACTAGTCACTCCTTGCCCATACCACCTCTTCCTTTTTGTTTCTGACACTGCCTCACTCCTTAAACATATACACATTCTTTTCAGTTCATGCCTTATTGTGATCTTGATCGCCTTTCCCCTGCATTCTTCATTCCATTGTTCCATAGACATTCAGATTAAGTTACATAGTGAGGACTTTTATGTTTGTATGTGTTCCTATAAATCTCTATTGTTTTGTGTATACATATTTATAATTTACAGACACTATGGCTACTAAATAGTTCGCTGACTCTATAACCATTATTCCAAACTCATATCCACTTAAAATGTCTCAATAATTGAAACATAGAAAAATGGAATGGAAATTATCTAATTAATCCAAATTTTTAAATTTTTGCTCATAATAATACACTGAAGACTAATAACCATTATTGATTCATAAAATCATATCCATAAGTACAATTTGAAAAAAGTGATGACACAACTTTTCTAGAAACTACTTCAGTATTAGCAAAATAATTGAACAGGCCACTAATTATACCTATTTTTGTTTACAAGAATTTTTAGGTATTTATTTAAAGTAAGAGCCTTACAATCTCTGAAAATGGATTAAAATATCACAACTATGTATAAACGTTATGTGTCTTGCACTTCTCAGTAGGGATCCAAACTCACAGAGTCCTTCACATAATAGTTTTAAAAGCTCAGGCACAGTATTTACTTGAATTGATGAGCCGTCAATTAATTCAACTATAAGTAGAACCCTAATGGATTATATACTCTGTAAATTGCACATTTTATCTAGATTTTGGCCAAGTATTTAGTTTAACACACATATAAGAATTTTACCAAATACGTTCTCTCATTCTTCTAGTTCTCTGTGGCTGACATTCAAAATATGATGAAGCTTTTCACCATAAAATGGATATTTAAAAAAGAATAATGCTTAGTAATTGCTAGCTTAGGCAATGTAAGTTTTGGATGCATTCAATTTTGGTCATATGACATTATTCAGTAGTTATGTGAATACTCAGAGGAAATGAAGCAAGACTCAGATTTCAAGATTTATTCATTTAATGCAATGCAAAATTCTTGATGGATCTTAGATAAATTAAAATTTAAAAAAAGCTTTGTTATAAAGGACAGTAAGGGTCCATGAATGGTGGCACATAGCTGTAATCCCTGAATGTCATAGATTGAGATAAGTGTATCATGAATTCAAGGCTAGCCTGTGCTACATAGTAAGAGCATGGCTCAAAATACTGGGGAAATTTGAATAAAGACTGTATTAGGTGATATTAGATCAACAATAAATTAACAAATATAATATAGGAAGATATTCTTGTTCTTAGAAAATACTTGTTGAAATAGCTAACCATATTAGCAAGTAACCTTCGAGTGGTTCAGTCAGAACAAACACAAAAATACATACATGTACACATAAAAAGGAAGATTATAAAGCAAATATGTCAATATTTTAATAATTGGACAATTTAAGTTAAGGATATATAGGTGTTTACTGTCATGATTCTTCCAAGTTTCCAAGTTTTCCTGAAAATTTTTCAAAGACTTCAAGAAAATAAGCTTGAAACAATATATGGAAAGTCAGTCAAATTGTTAAAAGCCTTTAAAGAAATATGAGGCTGGAAACTTAATTCTTCAGTGAACATCAAGCAAACTTAAGTATTTTCCTGTCATTAGCTACTGACACCCACTGCCTCACATGTACTTGTGGTAAAGCATTGGTAGATGAGTTGGAAGATGTTTAATGTGGTCAGGAAACTGGATCCATGATACAGGAGATCCTACCTGAGGAACAAGAACAGTGACTCTCCAGTGTGCATTACTCACGAACTCACTCCTGCCATCATTCTCTGCAGAGTGTCTTGTGGGTCCCCTGGGTCAAGGAACCTAGTTATGTTTCTCTGTCATTTCAACCATTTCAGAGGGAGCCACGGATACCCTGTAGCTTAAATACCCAGCCACTATGGAAGCATCTTGGTCCAGAGGGCACATTTCCAATGAAGGCTAAGGAGCTGGTGGACTGTCAGGAGCTCACAAAGAGCCCACAATAGCTACTAAGGTCTGTGTTCAAAGTAGAGACCGCCTTGAAAATAACCGTACTAGATAAACTAAGATGTTACCCCACCCCATATGGTGAGTTAGCTCAAAAGTCTGGCTAACAAAGAAAATATCAACATGTTCCTTATAACCTTGAACAAAATGATATGTCAGGCTATCGATAGAGCATGAGAACTCTGATCCTCGATAGGATTTGTTGTCATCTTAGAATAATTCAAGACCAGACTCTATCAAATATAATATAAAGGAATAAAAAAAAACCCTGTGGGGGCTCAATTCCCTCAGAATACTATGTACCTCAACCTACACATCTAAGATGTGAAAGTGAAAAATAACAGAATTATTTGTTGAAAACAGACTACCACCCTAGTGACCTATATAAAATACAGATATAAATAAATGTGGTTTGACACAAGAAATCATTAGTAATCTTGTCTCCAGGATCTTCACCTTTTAAAGGTTTTGTGCCCTGTGCTTGTTCATCAGTCACAGGGATTGCTTAGTCAGAGGCACATATTAACTCGTAATTCCCTATTTTATGGTTAGTCTTTTTTCTTTCATATTTCAATATTGTAAGATGGGATTTGGGAATATGTCATGCAGAAGAGTGGTATGAAATAGAGGAGAGTGTGAGGGGCTATGTGGAAAGGCAATGTATCTACAAAGCATGGTTGGAAGAGACAGGGAAACCCTGGATGCCTCTGTAGGAGAAAGAACATCCTGACAAAGCAGTGGGAAAAAAACTACCACACAAATGGCAGTGACAAAATTTGCTGATAAATAGACTAGTTCTGGAAGTGTGTGTGTCTGTGTGTGTGTGTGTGTGTGTGTATCATCTTCTTTAACTTTTGTAATAACTATCTAGCTATTAGTCTTTACCTTTCTTAAAAAGATAAGAAAATTAAATTTCAAAGAATGTAAGGACTTGCTTAAAGTCATCAATGCACTCACAGGCAGGGTTGGATTAATATCTATATTTCTTTTTTTTTGGGGGGGGGGGTCTTTTTGAGACAGGGTTTCCCTTTAGTCCTGGCTGGCCTGGAGCTCATTATGTAAACCAGGCTGGCCTTGAACTCACAGAGATGTGCCTGCCTCTGCCTCCTGAGTGCTGGGATCACAGGTGTGTGCCACCATGCCCAGCTTAATATCTATATTTCTAAATAAGTCTTTTAGTTTTATGTTCATCAGGTTTCTCTAGGAGGATGAGAGTAAGACAAGGGACCTTGGAGACAAAGCCACTAGTCTAGTGAAAGGCTTCTGGTGACAAAGATCATTAGAAACTCCAGTGCCTTAAAACAAGGCTGATGCTAAGTGCCAATGGAGTCAGCAAGGAGTGAAGGCAGTTGCTAGAGTCATTCTGGGATGTAGACATCATCTGAGGTCTGTTGTAGGATCGCATGCTCCCATCCTGTCTGAATTTAGGGTGGCTGCCACTTCATTTGTTTGGTAATAGTGAAATATAGAAGAAGTGTCATGTGTCTTGTGAGGAAACACAAGGGCCGCAGCAAGTCAGCACATCCCTTCTCTCTGTGCAGCAACTGTGTAAGTAACTGCCAGCTTCCATCAGTCTAAACCCCAGAATGACTCTAGCAACTGCCTTGGCTCCTTGCTCACCACATTGGCACTTAGCATCAGCCTTGTTTTAAGGCGCTGAGGTTTCTAATGATGTTTGTCATAACATAGTGTTTCATTCCACTATGACAGCAGAATATTTTGCTAGGTCTCCATGAACATGGCTACAAAAAAATCAAATTTAGAATAACAGCCACACATCCTGTATATGGAATAGGTTAACTAATAATTTATATATTAATAATTAATATATTTGTTAATATACCAGTAGATAGAGCCAAATATTCCCTCATGCACTGGAATATGATGAACTGGTAGAGTACAAGGAAAACAGTTAACCTGGATGAATGTTTTCAAGGGGAATAGCTAACAGACAACAATGACATTGAAAATAAGTCATGACACTAAATGCTTAAGAAACAGCTCAGCACATAGATGAGAGTTAAAGCTATTGCTTTTGATTAAGAAAAGTGATATTTTGATACGTTCATTCAGTTAATTATGTACTAAACACAGGAAAGGATAAACTATCACTATGTGCACAATATCTATGTATATGTTTCGTAGCTACCATCTGACTAAAAACTCTGAAAAGACCTCCCTATATAATTTGTACTGTGTTACATATGACTTTCATTACCTGGCCATAGGTGACTTTTCCAATGTAATTTTTCCCAATTACATCTAAGAAAGATGTTTTAGGCATATGAAACTGATCAAAATTTCCCAACTAATTTTACAGCTTCCTGTAAATCTCACAATCCCCACCTACTTTCTACATGTAAATTTCTGGCTCCTTCTGTATTTTCAAGATGATTTCTATATTCTCTACATGAGCATTTATCCCATTTCATTATAGTAGTTACATTTACATGTTTGTCTGCTTTGTCAGGCTGCAAATCTCTAGAGGAAAGGACTAATATTAAACTTGCTTTTATATCTACAGGCCAGCACAGAGCATGGTAGGAACACAGTATTTGTTAGATGGTTGCATAAATGAAAGATTAAAATAAGGAAGAAATTTGAAACCTCTTAGAAAGACAGCCCCTACTCTATTTTTATAAGCATAAGAACATTTACTGAGTGAATAAAAGATATTGTATAAAATCACAGATTATTCAAAATGGCAAGTAGGAATATTCTGTAGGAATATTCATAAACTTTCCCTACATTTTATGAATAATATATTTATAGCAATGAAAATTAAGTTTGGGGTAACAGAGTAATATCTGCCTATATTTTCTTTACAACCAGTTGTTTTCTCCAATGACATCTAACAAAGCTGAAATTTTATTTAGTCAGCCATTGAGGATAGTTGAAGAAGGGATGGAAGGGTATAATACTATAAATTCTAGCGTACGTTTTTGGTCTTTTTTTTTTTTTTTTTTTTTTTTTTTTGAGACCGGGTCTCCCTGTAGGCCTAGCTGTCCTAGAAATCACTATGTAGACCCCACTGGTCTTGAACTCACAGAGATCCGTCTGTCTCTGCCTCCCAGTTTGACATATATTATGAACCTAAGTAGATGGTTTAAAATTGTATTCTAAGGGGGTTCTGATAATGAGACAATGGAGTTCTGACTAGATAGGAGACAGAATATGTTCTCTTAAAATTTAAATCATTCTTAAAGTTAAGGCCCATGATAATCTGACTGTATATTTAGAATTACAGGGCCCTGAAATCACAGCTCATGACATTTCACTCATTCCTGGAGATAAAAAGATTCGAGGAAAATATTTACTTTGACATCATCATAGGGGAGATTCATAATTCACAGCATTGAGGGGCATCAATATTGTTACCCATTCTCCTCAAAGACTGCGCCAAAACTCAAACAACTAAAAATCAATAGAAAAACCAGAAAACTTTTATGCATTTTCCAATTTGACTACAAAGTGACACTTTAGAGATCAACACTACTCAAAATGGCCATTTTGTTTCCTCGATGAAATGTTGATCAAAATCCCAGTAAGATGAGGAACTTGCAGGGCATGCACTGTCTCCTCCATCAAGAGAGCCTTGCTCCTAAATGTCAGCGAAACTAAAAAGTGTGTTTACTGCCTTATTTGATATTTATTCCAACACAAGTTCTATATTTCCTCATAAATAAGTGACAACTCAAAGATGAACACTGAGCATGCACCATGCTTTAAGCACTACTCCAATTATGGCACAGCCATGGCAGTGTGAGCAGTGGTCATTAACAGAAATGTGATAGTTAACCAGCCCCCAAAGCTTAGCCCCCAAAGAAGAGAATATATCATTGTATAACTAATTTCAAACATATACATAAAACTTACTTATTCTTTCTTTTATATTCCATCTCTTGCTTTCTCCTATAAAAATCAAACAACCAAAACCAAAATAAAACAGTAAAAACAAAAGATGGAAAAAGTCTTCATAATATCAGTTAGTCATAAGTCTTTAAAAATCACAACAGTAGGATACCCAAATTGTCATCATGTTTTGAATGTCATTGTTTATATTTTGCCTGCTCCTGAAAAAAATGTGTGCAGAAGAAAATCCAGCAGGTGACAGAAACTACAAATTGGGATCACAAGACCCCTTTTCAATTATAAATCCATCCTATTTTCATAGTCATGCTGGGTAACCAATAAGGAGCAAGTAGATGTAAAGCACACAATTCAGTTTCTTTTGTGATCCAGAAGTTAATAAAAAAAAAATCAAATGTGTGCTAAGAGGAGCCCACTGAGTATATTTAAGAGCAAAAACTGTCCAGGATAGTAACATGAAAAGGCTGTATAGTGAAGGAGAAAATCATCCCACTGAATCCAGTCAACTTTGTTAGAAGTCTTTTTAAAAGTCTTAGCCCTCCATTGAGGTCAATGTTCCACCATCCTCTTATAAAGGCAGGCCTTTGACTTAGCATGTGCGTCAAACTAAGGTCAGCAAGCTCACAGGGACAGTCCAAACTGATAGAGGACCAAAGCATGTAAAGACAGAGGGCATTGGTAAATATGTTGTTTTTAACTAGGTGCTATTTACCTGATACATTCGAAATGAACACTTAAATCATAAATTCTTAATGATTTGTATACCTTTCTATGTGAATGTTACATGTCAACAGAAATTTTTCTTATAGGTAAAAATAAATGTGCCAATCATACAGAGGACACTCTGAAAGTCCACTATTTGGATGAATAAGGTAATATTTCCATGACACCCTCAAAATATATGATATAAGAGGCTGACCATTTCCCTAAAATTTTCGAAGAATTTATCCTACAGAACACAAATCAGAGAAGCTTAGTACGTGCTTTAATGAACATGCTGATAAATCCCGAAGGCTCCAAAATGTCCATGAGTCAATGATTTGTTAAATAAATAATGGAAGCATTATCCAGTGGAAAATCCTGATGCTAATTAATATAAAGGATTATACATTCTCTATCATGGAAAGGCATTAGGCACATATGGCTAAGTCAAGAGAGTAAGTCAAGAGAGTAATATAGGGTGAGGCTATTTTTGTTCAACAACTACCACTGCTTTATTCCGAACCACATGCATGATTTTAGAATCAAAATCAAAACAAGAGGATCTGAGCCAGGATGTTAACACGTGTCTCGTTAAAGGGTAATATTAAGATCTGATAATATTCTGTTTTGTGCATTTCTTTTTTTTTAATTTTATTTATTTATTTATTTTGTATGTGTATGAATGTACTGTCTGCATGTAGGTTTGTGCACCCGTGCTGTGCAATGCCGCGGAGGTCAGAAGAGGGTCTCAGATTCCCCTGGAACTGGAGTTCTCCTGGAATTGGAGTTAGAGAAGGTTCTCAGCCACCATGTGGGTGCTGGGGATCGAACCCAGGTCCTCTGCAAGAGCAGTCGGTGCTCTTAACCACTAGGCCATCTCTCCAACCCCATGTTTTGTGCATTTCTATATTTGAACTTTGATACAAAGTAAAGGTATTGCTTTATAAAGAGAAAAATAATAAATGTATTTACATTAATAAATATAATTTTATTATAGCATGCACAGTGAAAACACAATTGTTTCTCTTGTCTTTTTGAGACAGGGTCCCTGAAGCCATAGCTGACCTGGAACTCATTCTGTAGACTGGGCTGGCCTCAATTTCACAGAGATTCTGCCTCTCAAGCACCACCACTGCTGGCTCACAACAAATTAACATTTTAAATAATATTTATGTGTGTGAGTATATTGTTTGCATGCTTGTAAGTGCACCCATGTCATGCAGTGCCCATGGAGAGCAGAAGTGGGCAGGTGTCAGATCCCCTGGAACTAGAGTTACAGATGTTTGTTAGCCGTGTGGGTAGTGAGAATTGAACCCAGGTCTTCTGCAAGAGCAGCCAGTGCTCTTAACTGCTGAACCATCTCTCCAGCCTCCAATCTGGTTTTTAAGTCTAGAACTCTTTTCCTTTCATCTCCTCCTCCTCCTCTTCCTCCATTTTTTAATACTATCTATCCTTGATACAAATTGTTGAATAGTTTGTGTCATTTCTTGCAAGATTCTCAGGCTGAGGCCAGAAAATCTTCTCTATGAGGCTTGATAGTGCACTGAGTTATACATTCATTTTGTAGGAAGTTATGATTATTCCATTTGAGAAAATAGAAGAGTGGGCCCTTCTGCATTGTGGGGAAAATGAAACTGAGCAATCACCAACAGGTGACAGGTTACTAGATACTTCCAGGCAGCACCAGACCACCGTGTCAATCAGGAAAGCTACTGTTTAAGCTTCCCTGGGGAGTGACTCTCCATGTAGAACTCTCCTTGAGTGGAGTTAGTGTGGTAACTATGGGTAAATGCATCTCACTATCTTTCTGAATTTAAAACCAGTTCTTATAGACACAGATCCCTTTGTTACCATTTGGAATTTGATTCAGTCTGTCACCTTCTTTTTTTTTTTTTTTATTTATTTCTGTATGTGTATGAATGTACTGTCTGCATGCAAGCTTGTGCACCCGTGTCGTGCAATGCCGCGGAGGTCAGAAGACGGTCTCAGATTCCCCTGGAACTGGAGTTCTCCTGGAATTGGAGTTTCAGACGGTTCTCGGCCGCCATGTGGGTGCTGGGGATCGAACCCGGGTCCTCCGTAAGAGCGGTCGGCGCTCTTAACCGCTAGGCCATCTCTCCAGCCCAGTCTGTCACCTTCTTAAGTGACCCTTTTAGCAACTGTTATAGGCTGACATTTTCAGAGCTTTTTGCTACTGTGTATAATAATATCGGTATCAAACAACCAGCCCCAAAACACATATTTGAACTTGGACTGCCTTTCTATCTCAATGTAAATCAATAATGAGAATTTTTAAAATTGGCAACTGGGGATCTATCAATGATACTTCTAATTCTTGGTATGAATTCATACCTCTGAAATACTGGTTCTGTTTTGGGCTAGAATTGGCCATTTCAAGCCAGAGAAGCTATTAATGTACATATGATTTTGTGGATGCTAGGAATCTCTCCCTTTTCTGTCTCTCACTTCCCACTGCCAAACTTAGTAATTTGATAAATTAACTATTTCTGAGTTCCAAATGTGAGATGAGTACAGCTATATCTCTAAGGGACTCCCTGAAGAAATAATTCTGTGTCAGGAGGCAGTTGCCTAAGAATGCCACACCCTGTGAATGCATCTCAAGCATTTGATTTTTATATTTTTATTTTTTTTATTTTTTTGTCTTTTTGAGACAGGGTCTCCCTTATAGCCCTAGCTGGCCTGGAACTCACTCTGTAGACCAGGCTGGCCTTGAACTCACAGAAATCTGCTTGCCTCTGCCTCTGGAGTGCTAGAATTAAAGGCGTGCACCAACATGACCGGCTTAAAGATGGTTCTTAGACTCCATGTGGGTGCTGGGAATCGAACCTATGTCCTCTGCAAGAACAGTCAGTGCTCTTAACCACTAAGCCATCTCTCCAACCCTGCATGCATCTCAAGCATTTGAATCAGAGCTGAGGAGACTGCAGACTTGGGCTCCCAGCATGCCATTCACATTTGGACCATCCAGTGAATGCTCAGGTAGATTTCTTGAATTCCAATAAAAAGCAAGCCATGTATGCATGCTTAGGACTTCTTTACCTACCCATGTTTGGATCTTTTACATGCACATGCTGACTGATAGCCATCCTGACTAGCCTGAATTTATTCATTGGACCCTTTAGTCTACTAACAAAAGGCTTTATTATCTTTCTTTTAGCTATCATTATAGCAATAATAAAAATCTACATTAAGCCCCTGGCACTTTTTGTTAAGATAATAATATAATAATATATAATATAATATAATCCACATTTGTCATTTCTTTCTAATAATTAAATATAAAATCATCATATAAAAGAGAAATATTAAAATATAAGTGAGGAAAACAAAGTAAGCCTAGAAAAAAGAACTATTATCAAATGTACTCAGACTTGATCTATTGGAATAGAGCACAAATGAATGAAAGAACTTCACCCTGATGGGTAAATCTTTCATTCTTATAATGAATGAGGAACTCCAAGTTTACTTAATAACCATCAGTGTGTTCTGAGCTTTTCAAGGAACTTTTTATCTTTTGAAGAGGAATAAAGATAAAAAGTAAGTGTCCCCTTCCAACTGAAAACACAAAATGGATTGCCCTACCCTGTTCCTCGATTAGGTATTTCCAGAGTACTTCTGAGACTGCCAGACCTTTCCGTATTTCTACTTTGTCATTTTGTCCAGGATTTCAAGGTGACCAGGCTCTAGCTGTGGGGGGCAGCTTCACCCAACAACCAACTCAAAAAGCCACTTGCATTACAAATCAACAGCAACTTGCTGATTATAAAGGTTTCTCCTCTCCTCTTTATGTGGTGGTTAGGGACAAGAAAAACAACTTTCAGCCCCAAAAAGATATCTAGCTATGCAACTAAGCCAATTAAGTACAATCTTTAGTAAAAAAAATCTTGAGAAAGATTGTGTATTGGTCAGCTAGACTACACCAAGAAGCAAACCCTTTAAGAAAAGACTCCCAATCTCACCTCTTTCCCGGTTGTCTGAACAATCAGGAAAACATAAAGTGAAAATCAGCCAAAGGAGAAACATCATAAGGAGTTGTTTCCAGATGGACCCTGGAACAGTGCATGCAGCTGGCCATTCACTGTTTCTTTTGTTTTTGTTTTTGTTTGTTTGTTTTTTGTTGGTTTTGTTTGTTTTGTTTTTGTTCTTGTTTGTTTGTTTTACCTGGAGTATGAGCTATACCAAATGAAATGGCTTTCACACATCCTCTACTTATCAGATCGTGAGATCCACATAAAGAACTGCTGAAGTGCTTTAGCAGAACATTTTCCTCAGGACAATAAACCAACAGAGGAAATAAGGGATATTAAGAAACAGACCGGTCCCTGATCTGACACCAACCCAACGGAGCCCGCTGGGGCCAGGCATCTGGAGCTGCGAAGTGCACAGACAGCCCACAGACCTGATCCTAGGCAAGATGTTTCTGCGAATGAATGGGTCTTTCTGCTCTTTGGAGGAGGAGTCCCATTGAATGAGAACGCCAACATTTGCCCATAAAGCATGCACCTTCTCGCTTGTCTGGAAAGCGCAGGACTATAGCTTCTCTCAGAGCACCAGAAAGGGAAAGGTTGGGACGCTCTACTTACTGGCTTTTCACAAGGAATTCGGAAATCATCCCTGGGGAACCCAAGCGTTCAGTGCTGGGAGAAACTTCTTCAGATTTGGAGCTACTTAAGACAGGCGAGAAGACTCAAGAGAATACAGCACAGAACAATGCCAGCCGTCAGTATGCCTGTGGTGAGTCCCGAGGAAGGGACAGATGATCCTAGAAATTCAGATAAGCCATAAAAACACGAGAATAACCACACAACACAAAACACACAGAGAATGCACCTAGAAACACATTCCAAAGTGTATAACTGTACAGGGAAATGGAGGGCAGACCTTCCTTCTACTCCCAGTGTCCGGGAGCCAGGCGGGTCATCCCAGGGCCAAGGACATTGCGTATCTGGCCCTTTGTGGAACCTGCTGGAGCCAGCGGAGTCTCCCTGAGACCCAGAGAGCTGGGCTTCAGGGCCTGTTCCTGAACCCCAAGGATGCTGCCGGTCATAAAAAGGCAAGGTTGGGGGGAGGGAGGTGCTCAGGAGCAAGGGCTAAATCTCAAGGAGTCCCCAAAGAGTCCGGATGCAAGCCCAGGGACCCCAAGGCAGCCCTAGGCGGGGTGTCGGGGCCAAGCCCAATGCCAGTGCCCCGCCCCTGTCCCTGGTTCCACACTCCAGAGCCTCAGCTAACTGACCTGCAGATCCTGACTCCGCACTGTTTGGGGCGGCGCCCCCTGTCTCCTCCACGCGCTCCGTCAAACCGGTCCCTGAGAAAGCAGGGCGCGAGGATGCACCGCGCGTTCTGAGCGCACCAGCTGCAGGCGTGGCAGGAGTGGGCCAGGGGCTGGCAGTGCCCGCCAGCGAGGCGTCCCTCCACCTTCTGGGGCTGCGCGACCAATGGCTGTGAGCCTTCAGCGGGCCCACTCCCCGCCACCCCCCAGCCTGATGCTAGTGCAACATCCTGCTCCGGGAGAGGGAGGAGCTTGCGCCACTGAGGTTGGAAAATCCTGGCTGACAAGGAAGCATTTGCGCTGGGAGCCCCATCTGGGAAAGGCAGGTGTGGTGCATTGAACTTTTGTTGCGGGTATTGGGTGGAGCTGAGGTTTCTTTGTGACTCCGTGACTTCTCTCTGTCTGGAAAAGCCTTCACTTCCTGCCAAGTTTCTCATAGTGCATGCCCCCTCTCCCAAAGGCGAGCCACAGTGCATCATCTCTAGCCCAGCTGTGACTGAGGGGCATGGGGGCATCGCCGCCTCCTATGATGAGCTTCATCCCCTCATTTAGCCCTTCTTGCCAGTCTCTGCCCTTTGCACCACCACCAAATGAATGAATAGATTGCATAAAAGATCATAAAAGTCCCCACTGATAGCTTGTCACATTAAGTCATACAGGAATTCTGCACGCAGAGCCTTCCACTGGTGGGCTTCATTAGGTTACCACTCGGCTCTGTGTCTTTGTGTAGGTGGGATCCTTGGCTCATTTGATGTCCTGGGTTCCTTTACTCAGACAGTCAAGGATCTCTGTTGGCTCCCTGGCCCATGTATTCTGAAGGGCTCCACCCTTGGGGAGGGTTGCTGTGGCTACCTTTATCTCCAGCGGTCTTCAATCTAAAACATATTTTCCTAAATCAGCAGAGCCTCAGGTTGCCACGCCTCAAGATCCAGCGCACATCCTGGTCTTCACCCCAGCTCCGAGGTCCTATTACTGATATCCTTGTCCATTCGCTTTCAGATAGGTAGAGAGAGTCAGGGGCTTAACTCTGAGGCACTTTGGAAAATAAAGGTTGTCTCTCCTTTTCCTTCTCCAGGGAAGTTGTGGAATACGTCAGTCTTTTCTGCATGGGTCTGCTTACACAAAGCATCAATAAAAAAAATAAAAAAAAAAGAATAGAGAGAGACTTTTGCCATAAGCAGAGATTCTACCATAACAAGCTGTAGCCATAAAAACCTAAAGAGATCTTGCTATAAGTAGAGACTTTTGCTATAAGTAGAGATTTTGCAATAAGTACCTGTATGAGTTTTGGCTAAGAGAGATTTTGGCCTAAGAAGAAATTTGCTGTATTAGAGTTTCCCTTAGAATAAAGAAACTCACTTAAAAACCTCAAAGAAAAATAAAATAAATAAAATGCCAGAGGTGGCTGGAGATGCAGTTCAGTTGCTAGAGTGCTTCCCTTGCCTAGCAGCCCTGGAGTACCAGATCCACTCCCAGCATCACATAAGCGTGATCATACTGTACTCCCAAGCACTCCAGAGGTGGACCCAGAAGATCAGATGTTCAAGATCATCTTTAGCTATGTAGCCAGTTCTTTGTCAATCTTGCCTACCTGAGATCCTGTCTTAATTAAAATAAAATAAAATTAAATAAATAAATAATTAATTAAAATGCAGGAGGGCAGAATGAGCTCTGTCAAGAGAGCAAATTCAAAGAACTCTCCTGGACACTCAGCACTCTTGCATTTACATCCCAAAGCTCACATATTTTGTGTTTGTTTGCTTGGCTGTTTTTGAGACGAGGTCTCACTATATAACCCAGGCAGGTCTGGACTCAGTATGTATGTAGCCCATGCTGGCTTCAAATTTACAATCCTCCCCCTCAGCATCATAAAATGCTGAAATTACTGGTGTGTTCGAACATGCCAGCCTCATGAATCTCATCTGCTTATGTGCTACTTCCACAAGTTCAGTTACATCACCTACTCCTGTGTTACTATTTAGTAAATTCTACCTTGGATTTTTGCTTAGTTTCATTGTGAGCAATACAAAACCATTGCTTGCTAGTTATAGGTAGAATTTTACTATTAAAACATAAGCCCTCTCTGCCATCCAAAATCAGGTTGTGAGTCAGTGGTTTTTCTCACATCTCACTTGGGAAAGACTACCTGGGGATTCTACTAGGAGAATCAAGCCTGTTGACCTTCAAGATAGTTGTCCTCAAACTTCTTTGTGCTTGATTCCTAGCTGCAGCCCATAGTCTGATTCCTTCACTACTGCGAAACTGTGCAGAGTTCTCAAAAGATTCAGAGAGAGAGGATGAAACCTGTTTGCTGCCTGGCAGGCTTCTTATCAATTCTGGCAGAAGTTGATTTCTTTCTCTTTGGTAACAAGCTAAGACTTTGTCTTTGGTATCCATTCGCCAAGGCTTTCCTTGGCATTTAAACTATTATGGTTTCCTGGGGCTGTGTAACACAAGTCCATTCACACCACAACTGGATGCATTTAAGCAGGAGAGAACAAAATGTCACTTTTGGCAGCTCTGGGGGAATCTGCTCCATGTGTTTTCCTTAGATCCTGGGCACACTTAGGATCACTGCTTGCAGGGAGGTGAAACACCCCAGGCTCTGCCTGCCCTCTTCTTCCTCAGGCGTTTCTTCCCCGGTAAGGACACTTTTATTCGATCAAATTCCTCCCTAATCCAGCAAGATTGCTTTTGAGATACTTAATTAGATCTCCTCCCCAACACATATACAATTTGGGAGAGAAACCATTCATCCCATTTCATCTTATTAATGATTGCCCATCTTCCCCACTACCAAAGTCAATAGAGTCGTTTAGTAACTTTATACAAGAAAAAGAAAGCTGCTCGCTCAAATAAGGCCTAGGAAACACACATCAGTGTTTGAGGATCTTTGTTTATGTGAGCATCAAACTCTTCTTTATTTCTTCAGGCTAATGTGGATTAATAAACCCTACCCTCTATTTGAAATAATATAAAACTACTTTATTGACTCCAAGTGCAGTGAAAAATTGGGTAGCTGACTGATGTAGGAAGCAATGCTTTGTTTTTATTAATTTTCATGTATAAATACCTAGGAAATTTTAATTGTCAAATTTGCTCCCATAGGTTATCTTCAAATGCTGGTGGGGCGCCACTTAAAAAGGGTTTGCAAGCAGAATTTGAAGACATTAGTTCTGGTGAGCTTGATCACGACTCAGTTCACTCCTGTTCAGTCTTATTAGAGGGAAAATGGGTAGTTGAAAAAGTATGGAATTTAGAATTATAGGGAATCGTTAAAGCTTGATGCAGCCACTTACAATCTATGTAATCTACATGACTTCTTAGAGCCTCATTTTCTTTATTTCTGAAGTGAAAATAGTACCACCTGCTTTACTAAGTGGTTTCCAGAAATGTTGACTACAAACATGTGCACATTAGTGTTCACACGCCTGAGTCTTAACAACAGTTCAGCATGTAGTGCATGCTGAAAAATATGACCTTCAAGCTCTGGTGGGGTGGGGAGGGGAAAGGAAGGGGGAGTGGGTCTAGATTTGATTGGGAAGTATTGTATGAAATGCACAAAGCTTCAATTAAAAATTGGCTTAAAAAAAGAAAGAAAACTAATAATAAAAGCTAATAATAAAAAACAGAAACCCTAAAAAAATACAACCTTCATCTTTTTTCTGCCTTGCTGCCACCAAAGCAACATTCAGGATGACTTTGTCCATTCACCAGTTTCTTTCTAGGTTATCAGAATATTCAAATGTTTTGTTGCTAACACTCTATGCTAACAATTCTCTTACCTTCGTTTATTGTTCCCATTTTGATTTACCCTTCCTATCATCTCTCTCTCTCTCTCTCTCTCTCTCTCTCTCTCTCTCTCTCTCAATACCACCTCTCAGTTCTTAAACAGCATTCTCATACTACCAGCTGCAATTTAAGAAATCTGTACTCTCTAGAAGAATAGTGAGAAAATAACTCTAAGAAGATTATAGATCTTTGTTATGTTATTTATCTCCTTTCTTTATGTGCAGATATGTCTTTTTTGTTGTTTAATTCTGACATTTCCCAAAGCATTGGGAAATTTATGGCATCTTAAAAATTCCTGGCCTACAAGTTCTGTTGGATTAGTAGGGCTATTTTTTGGAGAATCTGATGTATCACAAGCATTGAGGATATATAATAGTAAATAAGACAAAGTTCCTGCCACAAAATGCTTGTACTCTAGCAAGAAAGATGGACATGTCATAAATAAATGATTTGAACAATTGTATCTTTTATGCCTATATATGCATGGTCCCTTTGGAAGAAATCCCTGTACGATTTGGGACACCTCCTTGTCTTGGCCAATCAAGATGTCCTCTCTTTGAAGTCAACAGTCACATTCTGCTCCCTGATCAGGCCATTGGTTCAGAACGAGCTTATAACTGGAGGCATCATTTATTATGCAGACCCACTTCATGAGAATCAGTGACAGGTGGAACCCATGTTTCAACGATGAACCCTAAGGAGCCATATACTCTTTATTCTCCCCCAACACACAGCTTGGATGAGACAATGCGACCTAGATTTGCCCAAATAAATGTGTCTTCCTTAGTTCTGAAATTGGGATCGGGGGGCTACAATGGGGAGAGCTTCTGCTGGTAGTAGTTAAGCAGTGTCTAATATCCAACATCACCAGGGACAGGGGGACAATTAGTGACATGTAGTTTTAGTGTCCAGGGGTCAGTTCCAAGTCACAGCTCCTACTTTCCAGTGATGGCAGTAGAGGACTCTCTCTGCTGATTCATTAGTGTGATTCTGGCTGTTCAGGTGCTCTTTGTTTCTGTTCTTTGTCTGTATTTCTTTCGATCATTAAAAACAACATAAACAACCAAATTGGAATCTATTGCTGAGACTAACTATACCTTGGCTGAAGGCTGGAAAAGGTTGTGACTCAACAAGAAGGATAATTAAAAATCCAGGTAACTTCTCTTCGTGGAGTATCTGAACTAGAAATATTAGACTGGATTAGAATCTAGAACAGATGCAAAATCACACAGCAGAAGCTGTGTTTAGACCAAAATCATGAGTAAGTAGAGACTCTAAAAAAGAAGTAGTTGTGAGTAAGCAGAAATCAATATCCATGCAGAAGAGGGGTGGAGATGGTTGCCTGATAGCCATAGGCTAGCAGAAATCAGAAACAGGTGAGGGGGTGAATGGCTTTAGGCTCTCTTCAGAGTCTCTGAGCTAAGCTATTCACTAGCTCTGCCTGGAAGCCTGAACTATCTTACAATTTGTGAACATTTGAATTTCTATGAAGTCGAATAACCCTGGCTCTTCATGGCTTCCCTTGAAACTCCAGTTGCTCTTATTTAGACTCTATCTTCTGTAACTTCCCTAGTATTTGGGGCAACTACGTGATGCTCCATCTTATATTAACAGAGTTTCAAAGGCTACAGTGATAACTAGGATTCCACAATTGACTGTTGACCGGGTGTGACTTGGGAATTGGGGACTGCTTCCCAAGATGCAATGTCTCTAGAAGTCCCTAGCAAGAGAGCCGGTCCTCAGAGCTGAACAATTAGTATTTTACAGGTGGCCCCTACTAAACTGTGCACTATTTCCCAAAGGTAACAAGGAACTGGAATGGATTTCTCAACACTAGCCATTGCAGCTGAACTCTGAGGAGCTCATGCTTAAATCTGAACTCCTAAATGCCTGACAAAGAGCAGGGAATCTTCAGAATGCTGATAAAAATATCAGAGAGGTCTTTGGCATGGTTTAAAGAGATGCTATATGGAAAGCTTCCCCCAAGAGAAGGTCCTGGTGGGCTGCCAACATGAACAGTGCCTGGAGGCTGTGGGGCCAAGATGGTAGCTGTGGCAGGTGGTGCACAGCAATGTCAAATATCCACACTCTCAGCCTGCCTGGCACCTGGTCCAGTACATGGGGGTGTATCACTTTCTTTACCATCAGCTTACAGAGGAGATAGAACTGGACTAAAGGAGATAAACTTCTGTCTCTCCACACTGAGATTATGCTCAGGCACTCCAGCAGTAGCTATGGTTTGAGGTTAGTTACTCGAACCTGTGGTCTTCATTTTATATCCTTTTCATGCCTCGTGAAAAAGAAAATATCTGTATGTCTCAGCCAATCAGTAAATGGTATACAATTCAGGAGAAAAGTGAGTTTATTAATGAGACTTATGAGACTTGAAATAGGCAAGAGCTTCTCTGTGTAAAGGGAGAGAGGATGCATTGAAACCTGTATTAAGTGAAATTAACCCTAAAGATCTTTGTTTATTTTCTAAAGTATAAAATCTATTAAAGGCTATTTTTTCTTCTGAGAATACTGGATATAATGTTTCAGGGAACAGTACTGAGTCACATTAGGTGAAGATGAGAGAAAAATACTGGTACATATACATATGTCTCGTAGTGTAGGGTCTCAGTGATGCTTGTATGGCCATTCGACTTACTATGGATTATAAATCAATCATGAGCAAGATTAAGCATAGATGGGGACTGTAATGTAACCTCCACATCTCTGGTTGTGACTCTCTGAAGTCTATGTGCAATTTTGAAAAGGATATTTGAGAAGGATATTGATCATTTTAAGTTCCTCTGTGGGAGATTTGCAGTTTGTAATGTGCGGCTTAAGTGCTTCTGGGAAGATCTGGTTTACAGTTTTCTAACAGCTAAATGGCATTAGGATGAGAGAACTAACTCTAAAAGAATTAGCAAGAAATTTAGGGGTACAGTGGGATAGAACTAGAGGGGTTTGAGATATTGAAGCTGAAATCTGTTCCAAAGTGCTATTACAGAGGCTTCTCATTGTCTGGCAATATCTTTGTTATCCATTCTTCCATTATACTCCTAAATACTACTAGGAAAATCTACTTAGAGACTTCAGAATGGCAAAAAAAAATGCTTCCTTTTGTGGAAAAATTTAAAATTCCCAAGAGAACAAAAGTTGTAATGAATGATGATGGAGTTGATGATGGAGAGAAGACAACTAGTGAGAAGGGTCCAAGCCAGGCCCAGCTGATGCACAGACTGTCTTATTTTTCAGCTTTCCACAAAGCACTCCTTGTCCTAAGTCCAAATGTGAATGGCCTTGACTGTGAAGTGGAGAGCCCGTGTGCTGGCATCTCCATCAGACACTCAGAGGACAGCAGACCAACTGACATCAGCTGGGGAAACTGAAGTTTGAGCACATATGATCTAGTATTGAAAAGAAAAGAGGACTGACTCTGAGTCTCTCACTAGAGTAAGCATCATTAGAGTATTATGTGACTTGTTGACACATTGCAGGGGAAGAAGACAGAGTAGCATAGCCAAAAGAGATTCTCTATTGTACAACGAACTGGGTTTAAAAATAATGTATTGAACATGTTCTTCGAAAGAGCTCAAGGAAGTATTTATATGCAAAGTAAATGTAATCAAAATGCTTTGGGATGACATAATTAAAAATGACCACTCATACCAGCACCTTCACTCTTGCAGGCAGGTGAAGTGACTCTTTGCTGACTATGCTTTGCAATCTAAATTTCAGAAGCACATTATGTATTCAACAAGTACTTAGTACCTACTATGTGCTGGGTTTTTTCTCAACCTAGTATTTGGCAGCCAAGGTATGAGAAACTCATTAAATTTGAACTCTTTGATGGCAGATACTGGGATATGAGCTGGGTAGAGGGCAGGGACACTGGGCAAAGAACAGGGGAATCTTCAGTTTGTTAATAGAGAAAATGGCAGTGAGGGAGTTCTGGCAAGTGTAAAGGGATGTGTGCTGGTTTGAATGGGTGTCCCCCATAGGCTTTAAGTATTCAGACATTTTTGTCTCCAGTTGGTGGCACTGTTCTTGGAGGTCTTAGAAGGTGTGGCTGTGCTGGAGGAAGTATGATATTGGGGGCAGGCTTAGTGAGTTTAACAAGCCTTGCAGTCTCCAGCCTCTCCCTCTCTCTGCTTCCTGTGCTCATTGCGAGATATGACCCTCAACTTGCTGCTCCAGCCCCAGCCACCATGCTTCCCGCCACAATGGACTGTGATTCCCTGGAACCGTCAATTGTAAGCTCAAATAAACTCTTCCTTTTATAAGTTCCCTTGCTCATGGTGGTTTTTTCACAGCAACAGGAAAGTGACTAATACAGGATGGTTCATGGAAAACTTTCCCAAAGGAAAGTCCTGGTGGGCTGCCAAGGATGAGGAGTGCCAAGTGGCTGTGGGGCCAAGATGGCAGCTATGGCAGGTGGTGGTCAGAAATGTCAAACATCCTCACTCTCAATCAGACTGGCACCTGCTTCAGAGTGTAGACTTGAATCATTTCCTTTGCCTTCAATTACCTACTTTTAGCTGGGGTAAAGTAGGTAAACTCTGTCTGTCCACTGAGATTCTGCTCAGCCACTCCAACATAGTTTGGGATTACATACATGAATCTGTGGCCTTCATTTTATTTTTATGTGTATGGGTGCTTTGCTTGCATGGATGCAAGTGCACACAATACCAAGCAATGCCCACAGAGACCAGAAGAGGGCACTGAATCCCCTGCAACTGGAGTTACTGATATTTATAAGCTGCCATGTGAGTGATGGGAAACTCCCCTGTCCTGGAGCTCAATACATAGCCTAGGCTGGCCTTGAATGTATAGTAATAACCTTGACTTGGCTTCTCAAAAGCTGGATTTACAGGTGTGCATCATCATTCCTAACTCAAGAATGATAAAGTGAAACCTTATATAGTTTAAATTTATGTACATTTTTATTGGTTCCAGAATTTCATATAATGTATTTTGATCATATTAAGATTGTGCCAAACCCCTGCCCACTATTCCCTACTCCAATTTCATGTCCTTCATTATTGCCTATCCATTTAAGTTTTTGGTTTTATATATTTATTTTTAAATGTTTGCCTTTATGTACATTTAGAAGGGATATGTATTTTTTGCATTTAGGACCATAGAGTTGGACAGGGGGTGTCTATGCATAAAATTCAATTTATACTTGTACAATTTTTTTTTCTATAATTTCTTTTTTATTTTATTTGCTTAGTTTTTAAGGCATTCTACAATATAAGAGCACAGTTGTTTTCAGATCACATTAAGGTTGCTCAGTTTGCCACACAATTAGGTAATTGGTGCTAGCATCCACAGATGAGGGATACCATTCATCATTTCTTTTTCTGGGACTGTGTTACTTCACTCAGCATGAAATCTTCTAGCTCCAGCCATTTACCTGCAAAGTTCATGAAGTCATCTTTCTTTACTGCTTCCTGGAACTTCATTGTGTAGAAGTACCACATTCTCTCAATCCACTCATCACTTGAGGGACACTTGGGTTGGTTCCAGCTCCTTGCTATTGTGAAGAGAGCTGCAATAAACATGGCTGTGCATGTATCCCTGCAGTAAGATGAGTCTTGTGGGTACATACCCAGGAGTGGTATGGCTGGGTCAGGTGACAAGTTCATTCCAAGTCTTCCCAGGGTTCTCCACACTGCTTTCCATAGTGGCTGTACGAGTCTACATTCCCACCAGCAGTGGATGAGTGTTCCCCTTTCCCCACAACCTCTCCAGCATTTGGTATCATTTGTTTTCTTGATCCTAGCCAGTCTTATTGGAGTGAGATGATATCTTAAAGTGGTTTTAATTTGCATTTCCTTAATTATTAGAGACCATTAAACACTTCTTAAGATGTTTCTCAGCCATCTCTAATTCCTCACTTGTAAAGTCTCTGTTCGGCTCTTTGTTCCATCTTTTGAGTGGGTCATTTGCTTTTTTTTTCTTCTTTGTTTTTTTGAGTACTTTATATATTCTGGAAATCAATGTTTTGTCATATGTATCTGCGGTGAGGGTTTCCTCCCACTCGGGGTTTTCTCTTCACTTCCTTTATTGTTTGTTTTGATGTACAGAAGCTTTTGAGTTTAATGAGATCCCATTTGTCAATTGTCCACCTTAATTCTTGCACAGCTGCTGTCTGATTTAGGAAGTCTTTTCTTACGCCTATGTCTTGTAGTCTGCTGCCAACTTTTTCTTCTATTGCCTTCAGATTTTGGGGTTTCATTTTAAGGTCTTTGATCCATCTGGAGTTGACTTTTGTACAGGGCGAGAGGTAGGGGTTTAATTTCATTCTTCTGCAAGTGGTGATCCAGTTTTGCCAACACCACTTGCTGAAGATGCTGTCTTTCTTCCATTGTGTCTTCTTGGCCCCCTTGTCAAATATGAGGTGGCTGGAATTGTATGTGCTCAAATTTGGATCTTCAGTTTTGTTCCATTGGTCAACAGGTCTATTTTTCTGCCAGTACCAAGCTATTTTTTGTGACTATGGCCCTGTAGTATAGTTTGAAGTCTGGTATAGAGATTCCCCCCTGTATTGCACTTTTCACTCAGGGTTGCTTTGGCTATTCGGGGTCTTTTGTTTTTCCAAATAAAATTAAGAACTTTTTTCCCAAGCCTGTGAAGAAACTCATGGGGATTTTAATTGGGATTGCATTAGATCTGTACAAGAGTTTGGGTAGAATGGACATTTTTACTATATTAATTTTCCCAATCCATGAGCATGGGAGGTTTTTCCATCTTCTGATGTCTTCTTCAATTTCCTTCTTCAGGGATTTAAAATTTTTGTTGTAGAGATCTTTGGTGTCTTTGGTTAGGTTTGTTGCTAGGTATTTTATTTTTTTGAGGCTATTATGAATAGGAAGGTCTCCTTGTATTCCTTCTTCAATTGCTTATTATTGGTGTAAAGAAAAGCTACTGATTTTTCTAGGTTAATTTTGTATTCTGCCACTTTACTGAAACTCTTAATCATTTCTAGGTGTTGTCTGGTAGAGATTTTAGCATCCCTTAAGTAAACAATAATATCATCAGCAAAAAAAAAAAAAATGTATAGCTTAACTTCCACTTTTCCAATTAGTACTCCTTTAATTTCCTTTTCTTGCCTTATTGCCCTAGCGAGTGTTTCAAGCACTATATTGAAGAGGAGTGGTGACAGGGGGCCACCTTGCCGGGTTCCTACCTTTAAAGGGAATGCTTCTGTCCTTTCCCCATTTAGGATGATATAGGCTGTGGGTTTCCTATATATGGCTTTGATTACATTGAAGAATGATCCCTCCAATCAAATTCCCTCTAGGGATTTAAGCATGAAGGGATGCTTGATTTTGTCAAAGGCTTTTTCTGCTTCAATTGAGATCATGTGGTCTTTGTCTTTCAGTCCATTTATGTTTGATGATATTTTTTGATTTTCATATGTTGAACCATCCCTGCATCTCTGGTATGAATCCATCTTGGTCATGATGGATATCTTCTTGATGTGGGTCTGTATGTGGTTAGCAAGTATTTTGTTGATAATTTTTGCATCTGTGTTCATTAATGAAATGGGTCTATAGTTCTCCTTTTTGGTTGTATCTTTGCGTGGTTTGGGTATTACAGTGATGCTCGCTTCATAGAAGGAATTTGGGAGAATTCCCTCTGTATCCTTCTAAACAATTTGAGTAATAATGGTTGTTTGTCTTTTTGAAATGTCTTATATAATTCTGTCGTGAAACCATCTGGGCCTGGGCCTAGTTGGGAGCTTTCTTATTACATCTTCAATTTCTTCATATATGATGGGTCTGTTTAAGCTGTTGATCACTTCTTGGTTGAGCTTTGGTGATTCCCAGGATTTCAGATAGTCATCCATTTCTTCTAGGTTTTCAAACTTAGTAGAGTATAGGTTTTTGAAGTATTCCCGTATGATTGTCTGTTGTGATATTTCCCTTTTCATCACAGATTGTATTGATTTGGAGTTGTTCCTTCTTTCTTTTGGTTAACTGGGCTAGAGGTCTGTCCATCTTGTTTATTCTCTCAAAGAACCAACTTTTGGATTCATTGATTTTTGTATTGTTTTCTTTGTTTCTATTTCATTGATTTCTGCTCTGATTTTTGTTACTTCTTCCTGTCTGTTATGTTTAGGGTTCATCCGTTGTTGTCTCTCAAGTGTTTTTAGCTGCAGTGTTAGATTGTTCACTTTATGTTTTTCTAATGTAGGTACCCAGGGCTATAAACTTCCTTTTCTGAGGAAGGCTGGTGGGGGGTTGGGGGGGGGTGTGGGTGGGGTGGGCAGGGGTGGGGCGGGGAGGGGTGTGGGCGGGGGGGGGATGACTTTGGTGACTGGACCAGAAAGTGTGGTTTAACGTGGGGACCCAAGGCCAGGGAAGGCGCGGAGGGACCGCTGGCCCCGTACACCCCACCCCCACCCCATCCCAGATCATGCTATTTCTGCCATAAACCTGTCCTGCATCTTTCTCTAGGTCTTTTTTTGCATTTGTAGCGATAAGTGATAATCCATGAGTAAAGCATCCTCGTGCAAAACAATTTGCAGGCTGTGGTGCACAAACCCTACAGCCCCACCAGTGGGGGGTGACAGGTTGTTTGTTCAATCAATTTGATCAATTGAGTGTCCAGACTACATTGCGGTAGTTTCACCATTCACCCATATCACAGCCCTTACATTCTCCCCATGCCCCCTCTCCCGCAGATTGTTCCCTAGGCTTAGAAAAGGGGCACAGGTGGATGAGAGGTACAACAGTCCACTCTCTCTGGACCTGTTGACTTGGACTCTGGTCAATTCTGGCTGTTTCATTTCATGGGCGACAGTTTGTCCAGGAATAAACCTTTCGATCCTACTTAATGAAGAACAAGCAATTAGATATATAGGTATTTAAGCAGCACTAATAGTTATGGTAGGTTACTTTAGCATAGACACATGTTTGGATATGTTAATCCATGAATTACAATTTTCCCCCCTGTTAAATATGACAGGGTCTTACTGTGGCTTATAACATCTCCTAACCTGTAGAGGATGTAAGCTTGTGGCATCAGCCATGGGTTATTCCTCCAAGGAGAGAGCCAATAGCCAATTAGATTTGGGATATACAGGCACATGGCTGCCTCTCCTGCACAGTATTTCCAGGCAGGTGAGGTGTAGCTGGTGCTGACGGTGGAGGACTGCTTTTAAAGTATCCCATAGGTTTTCTTGTGTTGTATTATCATTGTCATTCAGTTCCAGAAATGCTTTTATTTCTTTCTTTATCTATTCCTTGACCCATTCATTATTCAGGAGTGTGTTGTTTAGTCTCCATGTGTTCTTGTAGATAGTAGGGCTTATCCTGATGTTGATAAGGAGCTTTATTGTGCTGTGGTCTGATAGAATGAATGAAATTATTTCAGTCTGTTTGTATTTGTGGAGGTTTCTTCTGTGTCCCAGTATGTGGTCGATTTTGGAGCATGTTCCATGGGGTGCTGAGCAGAAAGTGTATTCTCTGGTATTGGGGTGGAATATTCAACAGATATCTGTGAGGTCTGTTTGGTGTATTGTATCATTCAGTTTGGATGTCTCTCTGTTTATTCTCTGTCCAGTTGACCTGTCCAAAGGGCTCAGTGGGGTATTGAAGTCCCCTACTATGAGTGTACTGGGGTTAATCTGTGCCTTGAAACCCTGGAGAATTGTCTTTATAAAGTTTGGTGCACCAGAGTTTGGTGTATATATATTCATGATTGTGAAATCTTCATGGTGAATTGTTCCTTTGATAAAAATATAATGGGCTTCTTTGTTTCTTCTGGTATCTTTTACTTCGAAGTCTATTTTGTCTGATATTAAAATAGCAACACCTGCTTTCTTTTTGGTAGCATTTGCTTGGAATATTTTTTCCATCCTTTCACTTTAAGGTGGTGCCTACCCTTGAAGGTAAGATATGTTTCTTGTAGAAAGCATATCGATTGGTTCTGTTTCCTAATCCAATCTCCCAGTCTATGTCTTTGATTGGGGAGTTTAGTCCATTAATATTTAAGGTTATAACTAAGACATGTGTGTTGCTTCCTTTCACCTTATTATCCATTTGCATTTTTGGTCTAGATTTCTACTTCTGCAGTTATGCTTTTATTGATTTCTCTTTCTAGGTGCCTGGGGATGGTTGCTCCTTTCTTTTGTCCTTTGAATTGCTTCAAGTATTCTCTGAAGGGTTGGTTTTCCAGACATGTATTCTTTCTTCTTGTTTATTTCATGAAAGATTTTTCTCTCTCCTTTAACTATAATCAATATTTTTGCTGGGTATAGTAAACTGGGTTGTCATCTATATTCCTTTAACACTGGGAATGCTTTGCTCCACATTCTTCTTGCTTTCATAGTTTGCACTGAAAAGTCAGTTGTAATTCTGATAGGTTTCCCCTTATATGTAACTTGTTTTTCTCTTGTGACTTTCAGAATTTTGTCTTTGTTTTGGTTGTCTAGCGTTTAACTATGATGTGGTGTGGATCATTTGTTTTCTGATCTTGTCTGTTTGGAGTTCTATGTGCTTCTTGTATTTGTATATGTTTGTCTTTTTTTGGTTTGGGGAAATTTTCATCTATTATTCTGTTGAAGATCTCATCAATACAATTCTCTTGGGATTCTTCTCCTTCCTCTATCCCTATGATGTAAAGGTTTGATCTTTTCATAGTGTCCCTAATTTCCTGGTTGTTCCACTTTTGTGTATTTTTAAAATTTTCATAATCTTTCCTTGAGGTTTTTAGTTGTTCTGTGTTATCTTCCAGGTCTGATATTCTTTGTTCTGCTTCCTCCATTCTACTTCTGAGGCTTTTTCTGTTCCTTTCCTCTTGATTGGATGAGTGTTTGATTTCCTTTTTCATATCATCTTGTGATTCATTTAATATTTCCACTTCCTTTTGGAGCTTCTCAATCTCTTCCTGTAGCTCTTTGCTTTGGTGGTTGGTTTCCTTTTCTTTTTCAACATGGGATCTTTTCAGTGTTTCTACTTCCTTCTGGAGTTTGTCATTCTCTCTCTCTCTATGTCCTTCTTGAGTTTTTCATTCTCTCTCCTCAGTTCTCTAATTTGTTCTCTGTGTTCTTTGATTTCTTTGAATATGTTCCCAATTGTTCCTCTAATATCTGTGTCCTGGGCCATCCCCAGGGGGATCCCACTGTAGGAATCTCCCACAAGGTTGGTAGAGCTTGGTGTGGAAATGTCCTGCACCTTTTCCATGTTGTCTCTTCATCATGTCCCTGGCATGTAGGTTTCTCTTTGCCTGAATCCCAAATGCCTCTTCACTGTGCTGAAGGCTGGCTTTGCTTACTTCCTTCAGATGCCTTCTTTGGTTGTTTGTTTGATTGATTAGTTTTTCTCCTTGTTTATGGAGTGTTGACTTGTCTAAGTTTTAGGCTTTCTACTGGAAGTCTAACTCACTCTTACCTTTCTGTTCGGAAGGTCTCCAAAGAATCCACCTGGACACTCCGTCGGCAATTCCAGTTGGGGGGGGGTGTTTATGCCTATTTAGCCTGTGCCCTGGTACTCTGTGCTTCAGGTGGTCCTGGGAAATCCCCAATCTAAGCTCTGTGCACTCAAGTCTCACAGTGTCAACTGGCCCACCTTTTATACCAGCTAGCAGGATGACTCTGCCTCCACAGTCACACAAGAGGATTGAATCAAACTAATGAGACAGTTATCCAATGGGCCCGATTGGATTATCAAACAATCCACCTTGCTGAATTGCCCGGCTCCTACCTGTGCTTCAGGTGGTCCTGGGAAATCTCCTATCTAAGCTCTGTGTACTCATCATTAAGTCTTAATCAGTCCCTTAGTCCTCATGAATCTTCAATTTAGCTGTGACTTTTGTCTGGGAACTTCAGTATGCCATGTACAGTGAAGCTGCACTTAGCTGTACAGAGGGTGAAAAAAATGTCACTAAAACTAAGCTGGAGAGCTATTAAGGAAGACACATAAGGTTAAGCTGGAACCTCTACATGTGCACAGATATGCTCACACACATTCACTCATATGTATATTACACACACACACACACATACACACACACTCTCACACAAAGAAGAAAACAAGAAACTGAGAGGGCGTGGGAGAGACATGGGAGGAGCTGGGGGCAGGAGTGGTGGGTGTGGAAATTCATCTGTAAATCAAAACTGAGAAGCACAAAATTATAGTTTCACTTATGTGGCCTGTTGTCAAACTTGACAGTGTATTTCTTTCTAATTTGAACAATGACATTGTCTTTAATAGTTTGCTTGCTACTTTTGCAGAAAGAAAGACAGGGAAAGAAAGAAAGAAAGAAAGAAAGAAAGAAAGAAAGAAAGAAAGAAAGAAAGAAAGAAAGAAAGAAAGAAAGAAAGAAAGAGAAAGAGAGAGAGAGAGAAAGAGAGAAAAGAAAGAGAAAAGAAAGAGAAAAGAAAGAAAAGAAAGAAAGAAAAGAAAGAAAGAAGAAAGGAAGGAAGGAAGGAAGGAAGGAAGGAAGGAAGGAAAAATAGAAATGTAGGAAAGAAGAAAGGAAAAGAAACAAAGGAAGAAAAGAAAAGCATGCTCTCATGGGCAGCTGTCTTCTCCCTGTCTCTTTGACTCAATTCCCTATGAAATCTGTCCAGGCTCAGGAAGATCCCAGGCACAAGGCAGTACAATATTGAAAATGAAAGAATTGCTACTGGTGGTTGCTCGGTTTTCACCATGCAGCACATTTCTGTACTGGTTTGGAGTTGTGGATTATTCCCAAGAGAACCTACATTTCAGTGAATGCATAATTTACCCAGCCTTTCAGGTCATAAAAATGGCAGTGGCTTTTAAAGAGGTAGGACCAGGGCTAGAGAGATGGCTCTGCAGTTAAGACCACTGGGTGTTCTTGCAGAAGATCCAGATTCAAATCGCAGCACACGCATGGCAGCTAGCAATCGTGGGTAAGTCCATTTCTGGGGGATCTGATGCCCTCTTCTGTCCTCTGTGGGCACTGCATGACACAAATGCAGGCATAACACTCATATAGATAAAATGAAAATAAATTAATTCATTTTAAAAAGTTGTGGGACCTAGCAACCTATCCTCAGGTCATTAAGGGGATGAAGTCCAATGGGCCTGTAGGATTCCTGGTCAGAGATGTAACCACTCTACACATGCTCCCACCAATATGTGTGAGTTCCCACCATTATGACTTTAATAAGTATCAAATTAATGGGAATGCCTAATATCAGATTTCAAACTCTAGGATCATAAGCCAAAATAAAAATTTTTGCCTACTTCCTAAGTAGTCTATATTGGGCATTTCATTATAGTGGCAGGCCCTCGAAGATACATCCCAGCCCCTAGTTCTGGCTGCTCCTGTTTCCTGGTCTGTACCATGAGAAGTCTCTACCACTTTCTCCCCCACACCATGCCTTCCTCTCTGTGATGAATTGTGACCTTCTGAAACAGTAAGCCCAAAATAAATATTTTCACCCATGAAATGTTTCTGTTGGCTATTTTTGCAAATGTAATGCAAAAATAAATAATGCAATATAGCTTGGCAAGGAGCCAATCACAAAAGAAAACTATCACATAATTTCACTTACATATGGGATCCAAAGAGTCAATTCACCTAAGCAATGAGCACAATGGTGGTTGCTGTGGTGTTCCAGAGTTTGTGGTGATGCTGGGCAAAGGGCATATACTTTTATTTAGCTGAGAAGAGTAAGTCAATGAGATCTATCATACCACATTTGACAACAGCTAATAAAAGTGTATTGGAGCCTGGGGGATGGTTCAGTGGTTAAGAGTACTGGCTGCTCTTGCAGAGGATCTGGTTTGGTATCCAGAACTCACATGGTGGCTAACAACCATCCACAATTCCAATTGTAGGGGATCCAATATCCTCTTCTGGCCTCTGTAGACATTGCATGAAACAGGTACACTTATGTGCATGCAGGCCCAACACTCATAAACATAAAATTTAAAAAAGAAAATATATGGTAGTCCTAAAGATCATTGGGAGTTGATGTTAAGTGTTCTCACCACAAAAGAGTTAAACATGTGAGAAAAAAGCTATCAAAAAATAAGTAAATAAAAATAAAACATGATGAAAAATATGCCCAAATAGAATGAAAACTCAGGCTTTTGAATAGAGGTCCTTTTATATAGAAATAAACAATAATCATATAGCAGTAGATTTTCATTCTCTGTTCTCAAAATGCCCCATACAGACTTTACAAAAAGCAAGAAGATTCCCAGTGAAGCCAGTCATTGTTCAAAACATTGAGAGGTTCTTTTCTTTATCTTGCATATACTCCTGTCTCCAGTAAGATAAATGGAAAGATCTATATTTCATATTTTTAGTCTGAGTCTATAAAGATCTTTTTGTTTGTGTCTTTCTTCTTCTAATCTCTGCTTTCAATTCACCCACAGATTTTTTTTTGTATGATGACTTCAGTTTTCTCATGAATCTATAAATAGTGGCTAAGAAAAATCCATACATCCCACTTTGATGAGAGAAGGTTTTCTTTGCACTATGGAGCCAGGAGACAAATCTTAAAATGCACAGTCATAGGCACAACCTCCTCTCTGCCAGCTCAGCCAGTGCCGTCGCTGTTCTCTCAGCCCAGTGGGACACCCTAGTATAGAAGTAAAATATGGTTCCAAGAGGTTTTTTACAATTTCTTTTCCTCCCTCTAATTTCTGAAGACTTAATAACAACAAAATAACTGAGCACATTAAAGAACTGTATTTTGCTGGACACAATATTTGCAGAGATGTCTTGGCTAATTATTTATGAGTCACTTGTCTTTAATCATCTTTATCATTCAAATTTTCTAATGGGCACAGTAATTTGTCTTCATTTTATTTATCTATTTGATCACTTATTTATATCAATATGAACTTATGCATATTTATTTTATACTTCGAGCTACAACTCAACATGACCTTTCCCCCTCAAACTGTTGTAGACTTGTCCACTGGAGGTGTTTTTAGCTGGTCCTGTGTCTCTTTGGACAGTGGTGTCATTATGTCTTCCTTCCCTCCCTTTCTTTTTTTTCTTTTTTTAATATAATTTTTTTATTATTAAACTTTTCCTGTAGGTCATACATCATTTCTCAGTTAAATCTAGAATCGCTTCCCTTTCCATGCCCCCCACCCCACCCAAGTCCCTGCACTCTGCCATACATGTCCTTTATCTTTTTCTGAGTCTCTCCAGAGTTTTTTTTTTTCAGGACTTTTGTTGTTGTTCTCTCCAACTTTTATTGCTAATATATATATATATATATATCACTTGAATTGGAGCATTTTTTTTCCTAAAAGATGTCATGTTTTCCTTAAGGAAGTGCTCAAAAGTTCCTCCTTGGCAATCCCAAACAACTAAATCCTGCACTTTTGCTCCACATTGGGGTCTTTCCCTCCTGTAGTCCCCAAATGAAGCCCAACAATGGCAGTCTATTTTCTGACCAGGCTGACATCCCCTTAGCTGTTTAGTCCACAAGCTTTCTGCCTTCCTCCTTCCCTCCCTCCTCACCTCCTTCCCTCCTTTCCTTCCTTCCTTCCCTTTTTCTCTCCTTCCCTAGCTGTCCTTCTGCCATTCATCTGTCCTTCCTTACAGACTATATATATATGAAGATGTTCCATGTATGTAATCTGTGGTCCCTGATTTCATGTTCTAATAAGTCCCTGAAGCTTTTATCCAAATTCTATGTCCTGTGATTCAAGCATTGAATTTAGAACCTAAATTCTGATTTAATTGGAATATTTTTGAATTGCTACAATGATTTGACATGACAGAAGGCTCAGTAATCTTTAATGTTAATGAAGCCACATTTAGGGGAGATAAGAATTAAGCTTATTATAAATTAATTAATTTATACAGCCAATTATGAAGTATATGCATGAATGAAGAGAAGACAATGGGAAAAAAATAAACTGAAATCACTTCCATTAGATTTGAAGTAGTCAGATACCCACAAGTTGTTTCCCTCTGAACAGCCACAACAGAATGGTAGGTTCACTTGGATCTGGCTGATGAATAGGAATTGTAGAGGGCCTCAGTTTCTCTGTAGAAAACTTTAAAAAAATCAGTATTTGATCACTTCTAAGAAATGAATCATCACAAAATAATGTTATTACAAAAACAGCCTAGTTTATCTGGTTACATAGAAAACATGTCATGGCAGGAAAACTTGTCTTTGAAACAAAGCTCAAATTGGATCATTCCTTACTAGTCCACTGGAGTCCTAACCTTCAGAGGAAAGGAATTTTCAGTATCACAATAATGTTGCCATCAGTTGATGGCAAGGGAATGGAACTGGAATCCTTAGAGTGAGTTAATACAATAAGTTAGGGAGTAACTGTCAGCATTATATTGCAAGGAAAAATGCCACAATCAAGAATATCTCTGTCTTCCAAGAATGTAGAACTATGTGTAACGTTTTTGCCCCTCACAGAGAGAAATGTCCAACAAAATGATGAAGTGGAATACTTCCAAAAAAAAATACGAGAACCAGCTATTCCCAAACACTTAAGTGCCTGGGAAGCTGAAACGGGAGGATCACATGACCCCAAGAGCTCTGCATCTATGTGGGCAGCACAGTCAGACAGACCCAACTTGAGGGAAGAAAAATCTCCTAATCTCTAACTCCCGCAGTCTTTTTTCCTCTATGAGGGCTTTTATAGTGTGAACCCTTTTCTGTGAAGCGAGTTCTACATATTTTGGCTCACTCCTCACATTTTTTTCCGCAATGAGGAGGTAAGATCTTATTATGTAGTAGTCCAGGATAGACTGAAACTCACAATCTTCCTGTCTCTCTTTCCCAGAACTACAATTATAGCATTACAAAGGGATGTGATTTTGACATCATATAACCACACACTTTCTAAACTCATTTATTCTACAAAAAGTTATTGCAAATATTTCTAATGAGAAATACTATTTTTTTTTAAATTTTCCAAATGCACTGAGTCTAGAATGTCACCTCCTGTTCATTTGTTTGAACAGACATGAGAGTGGGTACAGTTTGAGGAGCTCACTGGCAGATTTTCACTCTAGATTTGTTTCTTGAATCCTCTTGTCATCTTGGTGAGCTGAACACACATTTCGTTGAAGGCAGCCTGCTCCACACGCATGTTCCTGGTGCAAACTCTGTCTTCCATCTCTTTTAAGACACTCAAATTCAGTGATCCCTTTTCTCTCTCATGTAGTTCATCTTCTGCTTTAAAAGCATGGGATTGAACTGGAAATATGGCTCAGTGTGTAAAGGCACCTATTCCCAAGCCTCATGACATAAATTTATTCCTTGGGACCTACATGGTGGAAGGAGAGAACCAACTCCCCAAAGTAGTTCTGTGACCTCCACATACATGCCATGGCATGCGCGCGCACGCACACACACACACACACACACACACACACACACACACACACATGGTTTTGCTCTGAATGAGAAGGCTTGGTCACTTAGCTTTAGGGATGAGGAAGAATAGGTTCAAGAATGAGGAAGAGAAGAAATGTTGGTTAACATCTCCAATTAATTTATCTCTTGCCAATAGACAAAGCCCAAACTTTACAGGATATATGTCATAAATAAATTTACACATTAATAAGCCAATCCCTAATTAATACATGCTCAGTGTTAACTTCCTGACACCAAATTGCAAGAAACTTCTAATTAGTTTGTGTGAATCAGGAAAATACTTCAATTTATTGACTCAATAACTAAACATAAGGACAGATTAGAATATTGAGTGAAATAATGTAAAAGCAAGTCACAATTCACTCTTAAACAGTTCGCTTTCTTCATCTAAACTGTAGATGATATAAAACAATATTTTATAAATAACATTTCATTAATATTAGATTACTGTATGGTTATTACTATCATATTACTAAGATCTAAAGAAGATGAAACTATCTGTTAAATTTTCTTTATCAGAGAAGAAGTGATAGGAAATATGGAGACTATACTGGACAGTATGGGGTTATATAAATATAAATTATTGGGAATAAGTAGTAAAATAGCATACACTGCAAATAAGCACTTGTAGCAGAGAGAAGAGATCACACAATTTAAGAAAAGATGAAAAGACATGGGGCCCAGGACTTGGTTTCTGCTCTGGTGGCTGTGGTCTGAGGGACACAGCACAGGGATCTAGCAAGGCCACAGCAGACTCTAGCCCAGCAGCAAAGGGCAGGAGAAGCAGACAGACCACAGTCAGTTGCCTGTTTCATCTAGAATGCCTGTAGCTACAGGTGATACCAAACCTCCAGATTGGCTTAAATAATATGGACAATATCCTTTCAGATGACAAGATGTATCTGTGTGTGTGTGTGTGTGTGTGTGTGTGTGTGTGTGTGCGTGTGTGTGTGTGCATATCTCCAGAGATGGATGATATAGCAGCATGATAATCTAAACGGGCTCAGGGCTATCTGTCTATCAACCTTACCTTTAGATGGGCTCCAAGCACCCCTTCCTACTCCAAGTGTCAAAAGAGGTACCTTCTCTCCTTTAAAGACTATGGGAAGCTGCCCAGTAGCTGATTTGGTGATTTGTAGGAATGACTTTTCTAGGAACATCTCCTGTCTTACCTAATCTTGTAACCAAAGTTAACCTTATGTTTTGAGATCATTTAAAACTATTTATTCCTTCCTACTGACTTCTTACTGTGTCACTGGCTTATTTAAACTTACCTAGCTTTTAGATTAAGCTAAACAGCTTTAATCATAAAATATATTTCCTATTTCTCCCTCATGACCCTTCAGTGTCCATGACCTAGAATAATGTGTGTGTGTGTGTGTGTGTGTGTGTGTGTGTGTTGTGAAAACATCATTGCTGGAAACAGTAATGTTGAAAGCAACAAGTTATCATCAATATGTTGCAAGCTTCATTTCGTATGCTCTTCTGGGTCAGAAATTTTTCCCAGGGCTGGAGAGATAGCTCAGTAGTTAAGAGCACCGACTGCTCTTGCAGAGTAACTGGGTTCGATTCCCAGCACCCACATGGCAGCTAAGAACCAACTTTAACTCCAGTTCCAGGGGAATCCAACGCCCTCTTCTGACCTACACAGCATTGCATGACATGGGTGCACCAACCTACATGCAGACAGTACACTCATACACATAAAAATAATAAATAAAAATTAAAAAAGAGTTACTTATAAAAAAGAAAGAAAATTCTTCCCTGATACAACAAAGTTTCTCATTCCTTTCTCATGTTTGATGTTCTGTTTAAATAAACAGGGTATGCTCTTTGTTGGAGGAATATTTATGAAGAAATCAGAAAGGAACAGTTCTGAGAAAAGACCAGTCTCACTCTTGGTTTAAATGACTCTAGGCCATTTTTTGATCAAGTGCCTCAGCACTGTGGCATCGACAGTGACTCTACCTTTTGAATATCACATTTCCAGCCTCAGCCCAGTCCTACCAAGAATGGTGACTGTCCTGAGGCTAGAATACCTCACTCTTTCACAAATAACTGGCCACTTGAGAAGGGCAGAGACCTAACCAAAGCCTACATGTTTTAGGAGGAAGTAAGAGGGATATCAGATGGGAAATCATGTGGTTGCAATGACCAGCTTGATTGTGGAGAAGGGACTGAGAGCTGTAAATCATCTTTTCTAAGATATCCTACCCCAAGGTGGCTGTTAAACATCTGATGGTTCCTTCAAAGTAAATATGGTAGGCATAATCTTCCAGAAATTTCTGGAAAAGAGTACCATTTAGTCATAAACTCTCAAGACCATAACCTCTTCCTATTTTCTTCAGGCTTGCAGTCCCTTGAATGAGTGAAGAGCCTTTCTTGTCTCATAACTGTTCAATGATATCCATCAGTCCAGCCCTTAGTGTTAGCTGCTTAACTAACTGAAGAGAAACCAGAACAGAAGGGAAGGTCTCAGAAGGGGGTGGTGGCTTTAGGGTGGGAAGGAACAGATGTAGTCAGTAAATGGGAGAGAGAAGTCCTGGAGGAACCGAGTGGGGCTTTGAGTAGGAAAGACAGCACTTGAGAGGGAAAGGCAAGGAAAGATGTGAAGTCTTTTTAGAACTTATGGAAAGTGTGGAATTTGTGGTCTTTTTACATGCTTTTGTTACTAATATTTCCTTTTTCAGTGAGTCTTTACTGTTGCCAGAAGAAGACATACGTTAAAGAAGCCAGAGATTCCAGGCCAGGCTTACTCTCTAAAGCAACCCACTGTTACTAACTGGATCCTTTGAGAGCTATACTTTGAGAGCTACTTCTGAGTCATAGATGGCTGACAAACCAATTTGGCACGAAACAATGCTTTTTTTTAATGCTTCTAATTGCTTTTACCTGTTCCTTTTAGTTCTCACTAGCTGAGTTTTTAGGGAGGTTCAACCTTCCTGGGGTCTAGTGTTATTGCCCCTTTTCCAAATTCCCATCCTGTCAGGACACAAAGCCTTATCTAATGTATATCCTGGGGCTTGAGATTCCCTCTTCTGATAGTGGGCACAGTCACAGCAAATGCCTCTAACTTTTTAGCGCAAGGATGAACTGAGGGCACCTAGACAAGCTGGCGCCAACTGCCAACTAAGGAAGACAGGGACCTAGTTCCTCCTGTTTATCTGTGATTCTCTGATGAGCTCTAAATGCACCTCATACTGAAAATGGGCCATTATGATATATTTCTTACATGCTACAAAGGAAGTAGGTGGCAGAGATAGGGTTGAACCATCTTCTTTCTGAAAACAGAAGACATAGACATAGTTGTGAATTTGTGCCTTTCTCATCCTGTCTCATGTGTGAGTGATACTCCCTTGTAGCATACCACAGAATTCATCATGTTGGGTCTTCAGGAATTCTATACCTGTCAAGTCTTCACCTGTAAGTCGTAGCATGGAAATGCATTAACTATTGAGGAACTGTCGAATAAATGAGTTATATGAAATATATAAAAATATCTCACTGGGTCTAGAGTAGTTTGGACTCTGGGAATAAAGAAGAGGCTGTTTGGCATGGATGGGTCACTGCCAGCCAATGTCTTATATGAATTCAGATAGAGTACCAGTCCTTTTGGGTGGCCCAAGTCGAGGTAACTAGGCCATTGGAGTGCTGCCCTCAGAAGTAGCTCTCAAAGTATAGCTCTCAAAAGATCCAGTTAGTATCTGTAACAGTGGGTTGCTTTAGAGAGTGAGCCTGGCCTAGAATCTCTGGCTTCTTTAATGTATATCTTCTTCTGGAAATAGTAAAGACTCACTGAAAAAGGAAATATTAATAACAAAAGCATGTAAAAAGACCACAAATCCCACACTTTCCATAAGTTCTAAAAAGACTTCACATCTTTCCTTGCCTTTCCCTCTCAAGTGCTGTCTTTCCTACTCAAAGCCCCACTCGGTTCCTCCAGGACTTCTCTCCCCCATTTACTGACTACATCTTTTCCTTCCCACCCTAAAGCCACCACCCCCTTCTGAGACCTTCCCTTCTGTTCTGGTTTCTCTTCAGTTGCTGTGACAAAACATGCTGACCACTACCAACTTGGGGAGGAAAGTGTTTATTCAGCTCACATCTCCCAGCTCACAGTTCATTACTCAGGGAGCCCAAGGTAGGAACTCATGACAGGAACCTGGAGGCAAGGAGCTGAGGCACAGGACATGGAGGAATGCTTCTTACTGGCTTGCTCCCCTGGCCCATGCCCAGACTGCTTTCTTTTTTTATTTTATACTTTTATTGATGATTTGTGTATTTCATTCATTATCTTTCAGTCCAGTTTAGACACATTTCCCTCTCCCTGCCTCCATCCCACCCCTGTTCATGCCTTCTGCCATACATGCCTTGCATCTTTCAGTCTTTCTAAAATTTTTCACTGCAAAGGCTTGTTGTTTTGGGCAGGGTTTAACTATATTATTCAGTTCTTCAACCCAGTCTTTAAGTTGTTGTTTTACCCTCCCCTTTGTATTGTTCCAATAAATCCCTATTATAATCATCACATGTGCATCAAAATTATGACCTCTGAGAATAAACTGTATGTTAATTCCAAAATACGTTTAGGAATTCACATTTTTCTCCTTTAATTTTATATTACTCTAAAATATGAATACATTCCTGCGGGGTCCTGCCCCGCATGGCAACCAGATAGAAGGGGAAAGACAGGTGCACAGTCTGCCCCACCTCGCCGGCTCCCATGTCCCTGAGACACTCAGACAGACAGGGAGTCAGTCACAGACGATCTCATTTATTGCAAGAACTACAGCAGCTTATAAAGGCAAAGACCACAAGGGAACAGGCAATCATCTTAAAGGTCAAATAGCTAGAGCCAATCGGAAAAGTTTCAAAACAACCCTGGCCATGTCTTCCTTACTTCCTTTAGCCCCCTCTTGTTTACTTAGGACCAGCTGGCCCACTTACCTTACTTCCTTTAGCCATGGTTTTGTTTACTTAAGACCAGCTGATAAGGGCCCCTCAGTTGTAAATGAGCCTGGCCCATCTGCCTCATTTCCTTTAAGGTGTTGTTGCCTCTCATGCCCCTTCACATACCTTTCACTCATATATAGCAATTACAGAGTCTGAAAACAAGTGGTAGGTCTATTCTAGAGCCGGTTAAGAGATTTACATTATAACAACACAGTTGCTTTCAGATAAAAAGAAATATAACAACACTGTTGTTCAGCTTGCCTTTCAACTGGGGATTTGGTGTTAGCATCCACAAATGAGGGAAACCATTCCCCATTTGTTTCTCTGGGACTGGGACTAGGACTGTGCATAAAAGCTTCAAGTTCCATCCATTTATCTGCAAAGTTCATGATGTCATCTTTTTTTACTGCTGAATAGGACTCCATTGTGTAGATGTACCACATTTTTGTCATCCACTCATCTGCTGAAGAGCATTTGGGTTGGTTCCAACTCTTCGCATGTATCTTTGCTGTAGGATGCATCTTGTAGGTACATACCCAGGAGTGGCATGACTGGGTCAGGTGGTAGGCTCATTTTGAGTCTTTTTTTTTTTTTTTTTTTTTTTTGGCTTTTCGACGATCAGGGGTCTCCTGTAGCCCCAGCTGTCCTGGAAACTCACTCTGTAGGAAGGCTGGCCTTTGAACTCACAAAGATCGCCATCCTCTGCCACCTGTGCTGGGATAAAGGCATGCGCCACCACGCCTGGCTCATTTTGAGTCTTTTAACGGGGTTCTCCACTGCTTTCCATAATGATTGTAACAAGTTTAAATTCCCACCACAGCAGGGATGAGTGTTCCCTTCCCACAATCTCTCAAGCATGTGTTGTCTTTTTTTTTTTTTTTCTTGATCTTAGCTAGTCTTATTGGTGTGAGATGATATCTGAGAGTGGTTTTAATTTGCATTTCCTTAATTATTAATGATGTTATAATGTTGAACACTTTTTTGTTTTTTTGGTATTTTTGAGACAGTGTCTCCCTTTTGTCCCAGCTGTCCTGGAGCTTGCTCTGTGTTGTCAGATGTTCCTTTAAATGTATCACATGTGTGCTGCCTTCCACCAGGTGTTTTTCCCCCCTGGACCAGGGCTCACAGCTCCCAGCTCTGTGGTACTGCAAGCCTCAGGATTGTCCCTGGCCAGCCAGTTAACAATCTGAGCAGGGAGTGTTGGGAGCTGCGGAGTGCCGTGCCTCAAAGATGGCGCCGGTTTCTGCCTCCCACCCCCATGGGGGTGAGCGCACCATGCAGCAAACATGTCCTTATTTGGTTTGGCCTTGCTGAAGCCCTCTGTTCCGCATAGAGATATCCTATCCTTGAGACCCACATGGTGGAAGTCGATTGGTTGTGACAGGCCTTATAGGTGGTGAACCGGGAAGGGAGAGGGAGAGAGCAGATGTAAGGTTACCCAAATAAACTGCTTGAGGAAGATCACTCTTGTGTCGTGTCTTCTTTCGCTGGACGAACGGGGACGCAACAGGGAGGGTGAGGTAGGGAATAAGACCCAGAGAAATAGAAAGAAGGAAAGAGAGATGGACTCAGATGAGAGACTGGGAGGGTTTCCACAAGGGAAAAACTTGGTTTATTGTTGTAACTCAGGGTTTTTATACAGAACCTTGTAGGGGGTTGGGACATACAGAATTGGGGGTTGGGACAGGCAGGATTTCAAGCCATATGCTCCAGATCACTACAGGAAAGTGACAATGCTTTGCCCAAGGCATCAAAGACAATTGTCACTGGGCAGGTTTCACAGGCAAGCAAGATATCAGCAGGAGTCCAGGCTTGGAGGATGCTTGCTGACTCTAAGTGCTTCTGCCAAAAGAATACCTACAGCTTTATAGACCAGGCTGGCCTTGAACTCACAGAGCTCCACCTGCCTCTGCATCCTGAGTTCTGGGATTAAGGGTGTGCACCACCATGCCTGGCTGAACATTTTTTTTTCTTTTAAAAAAATTTATTTATTATATTTTAAGGGATTCACAATATAAGAGCACAGTTGTTTTCAGATCACATTGACGTTGCTCAGTTTGCCATACAATTAGGTAATAGGTGCTAGCATCCACAGATGAGTGATACCATTCATCATTTGTTTTTCTGGGACTGTGTTACTTCACTTGAACACTTTTTAAGATGTTTCTCAGCTATCTTTACTTCCTCAATGGTGAGGTCTCTGTTCAGCTCTTTACTCCATCTTTTGAGTAGGTCATTTGTTTTCTTACTTCTTTGATTTTTGAGTAGTCTATATATTCTCAATGTTTATGCTCTGTCACATGTATCACTGGTGAAGGTTTCCTCCCACTCTGTAGGTTTTCTCTTCACTTCCTTGATTGTTTCTTTCACTGTACAGAAGCTTTTGAGTTTGATGAGGTCCCATTTGTCAACTGTTGACCTTATTTCCTGCACAGCTGCTCTCTGATGTAGAAATTCTTTTCCTATGCTTATGTCTTGTGGGTTGTTTCCATCTTTTCCTTCTATCACATTCAGGGTTTCAGGTTTTACATTGAGAACTTTGATCCACTTGGAGTTTATTTTTGTACAGGGTGAGAGGTAGGGGGTTAATTTTGTTATTCTACAAATGGTGGTCCTGTTTTGCCAGCACCATTTGTGAAAGATGCTATCCTTCGTCCATTGAGCTTTTTTTTGCCCCTTTTTCAAATACGAGGTGCCAGCCTGCTTTCTTGTACTGTACACAACAACCTGCCCAGGTTGGCACCACCCATAGTGGGCTGGGCCCTCCCAAATTGCTCAACAATCAAGACAATACTCCACAGACGTGGCCACAGGCCATTCCAGTGGAGCCAATTCCCCAATTGAGGCTCCCTCAACCCAGGTGTGTCAAGTTGACACTAAAGTTATCCAGAACAATTGACCCCTTGTCAACTTGACACACAAAACACATCACTATTAAACCACCAACCTTCCAGTTCTTTTCCCAAGGTTTGGTGTTAACATTAGTCACAACATAAGACAGTACAACCAATCTTAAAAGCCCCACAGTCCTTAAAGTGTCCAAGCACTTAAAAGTTCACAGTTTGTTAAAAGTCTCTTAACTGTGGGCTCCTGTAAAATCCAAAACAAGTATTGTCTTATTTCAAAGGGAAGAATCAGGCACACCTAAGCAAAACTTAAGTCCAGCAAAGTAGCTCAAACCTGGACACCTGGGATTCACTCACGATCTTCTGGGCTCCAAATGGCTTTGGCAGCTTCATTTCCCTAACTCTGCCATCAACAGCATACACAGCTCATCTTGTAGGCCCAGGCCAACTCCACTCCACACCTGCCACTGCTCTTGGTGGTCATCCCATGGTCCTGGCATCTCCAAGAAGCTGGAGTCTCCACTGAAACTCAGGCAGCACATTCAACAATGGTCTCTTCTGACCTCTCCTGGTGCAAAGCCTCAGCTTCTCTTCATGACCCTGCAGTCCTGGGGTCTTCACTGCAACCGAGGGTACACTTTCACCAGTCGCCTTTCCTGCCTCTCACAGTGCCAAACTTCAGCTGCTCTCTGTGACCCCTTCACATTTCAACATCAGAACCATATAGGAGACTCTTACACATTACCAAACCCTACTTCCAGCTTGAGGTGGAGGGTCAGGCCCCTTCTGAACCACAGCTTCTGTGTGCTGACCCTGAGGAAATTCTTCCCAGAAGATTTCACCATAGTGGTGCTGGTCTCTTGTTACAGCTGATTTTTCAGCCCCAGCTAACGAGCATCAATTGTCCCAGTACAACAAAGGTTTCACTTCAGGTTCTGGTCTCTTGTTACTTACAGCTGATTCTTCAGCCCCAGCTGACCAGAACCCACAGATTCTTAATTCAAAAATATCATACCAATAGCCTGATGGTCCCTGCTTTCCTTTGAAGCTTCACAAGCCAGGCCTCCATCATCTATAGCTCTTTTAGCATAACTGCTCCAAACAGCAACAAACTCCAAGCACACAATGACTTTTCCAGCCCAAAGTTCCAAACACTTCCACAATCCTCCCCCAAAACACCTAGGTCAGGTCTGTCACAGCAATAGCCCTCTCTCTGCTACCAATTTCTGTTCTAGTTTGCTTTTCCATTGCTGTTCTAGTTTCTCTTCAATTGCTGTGACAAAACATGCTGACTACTACCAACTTGAGGAAGAAAGGGTTTATTCAGCTCACATGTCCCAGCTAACAGTTCATCACCCAGGGAACCCAAGGTAGGAACTCAGGGCAGGAACATGGAGGCAGGATCTGAGGCACAGACCATGGAAGAGTGCTTCTTATTGGCTTGCTCCCCTGGCCCATACCAGGCTTGCTTTCTTCTACCATACACAACTTTCCCAGAGGTGTCACTACCCATAGTGGGCTGGGTCCTCCCACATTGCTCAATAATCAAGACAATACTGCACAGATGTAGCCACAGCCAGTCCAATGGAACCAATTACCCAACTGAGGCTCCCTCAACCCAGATGTGTCAAGTTGACAATAAAGCTATCTGGCACACCTCCCAAGTCCATTCCTTCCCACGCTAAAACACATCCCCCACTTCTGGGGGCCTTCCCTCCCAAGTCCACTCCTTCCCACCCTAAAGCCCACCCAGCTCCTGCAAGACTCCCCTTTCTTGTGCCAACAGGTAGATGACATCCTTTTTATCCCATAGGCCCAGCTGGCTATTGCAGGACTTGACTTCTTTTCCCTGGGTAGGCAGGTAGCTAAGTACTCCCTAATCCATAACATCACCCCTGCTTATCTGGGACCTCCCTCCACCTCCCATGGGATAGGCTCTCCTTTGTCCCAACACACAGGCAATCTGTCTTCTCTGCAGTCTCGCTTCTGTGAGGACTGGGCAGGCATCATTCTGGCCCATCTTATACTCTCCTATCTCCTGTTTCCTCACAGATCTCATTTCCAAGTGGTGTCTGGCTGCTCAGCTTCTCCTGGACTCCCCTGCCATTTTCATGCCTCAGACTTGGCCTGCCCCTTTCTGTCCTATAAGCTGACCACTATTTCCAGATAGACCCTGACTCTCCAAACCTCAAAGTCCTCTTGACTGTACACCCACCTTCCTCAAATTTCTTGTCTCTAACTGCTGGTTGTCCAGGGCTTACACAAAATAACCCATACCAGAAGATAGCAAAGGAGAAGACCAGGAGGGGGTGTGATGACCCTTGGATAGTGTCTTTTCTATACCTAGTTCTATACCTAGGACTAGGTATAGAACCTCAATACTAGTTCCACCAAAGAAAACCCTTTTACGACCTCATCTTCACATGAACATTATACATACCTGCACTGAAAGAAGAAAGGCGATTTGAATAAAAAGAAAGATGCAACTGACAAACTGCTTCAGCTGTACAAGGCCTAGCACAGAAAAAGGATAATATGAAAAATCAAGACGTGTCTATCCCCCAAAGTTACTAATCCCAGAGTAATGAAAACAAATCAGAATGACTTAGTCCTTCTAGACAAAGCATTCAAAATAATGATTATAACTGTATTGAAACAACTTGAAGGGGATTTGAATGTACTCCTAGCAAATAAGAGCAAAGAACTAAAAAAATTAAGTCAATCCAAGATACAAAAATTAGAATTTAATAAAGATTTGGAGCAGTAAGTAAAGATCAATGAGACATTTTGAAAATGCAAATGAATCCTAAACCCAATAGGTAGGAAGAAATAACAAAAATCAGAGCAAAAATCAATGAAATAGAAACAAAGAAACCAATACAAAGAATTAATGAATCTAAGAGCTGGTTCTTTGAAAGGATAAACAAGATAGATATACCTCTAGCCCAGTTGACCTAAAGAAAGAAAGAGCAATTCCAAATCAATAAAATTAGAAATGAAAAGGGAAACATCACAACAGATAACAAAAAGATCCAGACAATCATATGGGAATACAATAAAAACTTATACTCTACTAAATTTGAAAACCTAAGAGAAATGGATGAATATCTGAAATCACGGAAACTACCAAAGTTTAACCAAGAGGAGATCAACAGCTTAAACAGACCCATAATATATGAGGAAATTGAAGCTGTAATAAAAAAACCTCACAACTAAAAAATGACCAGGTCCAGATGTATTTAAGACATCTAAAGAGGGCCTACAATCATTATTACTCAAATTATTCAAAAGGATAGAAAGAGAATTATTTATATGAGGCCAGCATCACAAACTAGGCAAAGATATAGCCAAAAAAGACAACTGTAGACCTATTTCATTAATAAACATAGATGTAAAATTCTCAATAAAATACTTGCAACTCACATACAAGCACACATAAAAAAGATCATCCATCATGACCAAGTTGGATTCATACCAGAGATGCAGGGATGATTCAGCATATGTAAATCAATAAATGTCATAAAGAACATAAATGGAGTGAAAGACAAAAACCATATGGTCATCTCAATTGATGCAGAAAAGGTCTTCAACAAAATTCAACAGGCCTTCATGTTTAAAGTCCTAGAGGGAATCGGACTGTAGGGAACATTCCTCAACAAAATTAAAGCCATATACAACAAACCCACAACCAACATTATTCTAAATGGGGAAAAATTAGAAGCATTCCCCTAAAAGTCAGGAACCCAGCAAAATAGGAGGATACAAAATTAACCTAGAAAAATCAGTAGCTTTTTCTTAATACCAACAACGAGCAAATGGAGAAGGAAGACAAGGAGAACTTCCGATTCACAATAGCCTCAAAAATAATAAAAATATCTGGGAACAAACCTGACCAAAGACACTAAAAATTTTCTATAATGAAAACTTCAAATCCCTGTAAGAGATTGAAGAAGATAGCAGAAGATGGAAGGAACTCCCATGCTCATGGATTAGAAAAATTAATATAGTAAAAATGACCATCCTGCCCAAAGTAATATACAGATTCAATGCAATCCCAGTTAATATCCCAGTGAGCTTCTTCACAGACCTAGAAAAAAAAATCCTAAAGTTCATATGGAAAAACAAAAGACCTCAGATAGCCAAAGCAACCCTGAGGAAAAAGAACAATGAATGGGGTGTTACTATGCTATACTTCAAACTATATTACCAGGCTATAGTCATAAAAACAGCCTAGTACTGGCACAAAAACAGACTTGTAGATCAATGGGACAAAATTGAACATCCAAACTTGAGCACATGCAATTTCAGCTTGCCTCATATTTAACAAAGGGGCCAAGAAGATTCAATGGAGGAAAGACAGCATCTTTAGCAAATGGTGTTGTGAAAACTGGATCACCACTTGTAGAAGAATAAAATTAAACCCCTACCTCTCACCCTGTACAAAAATCAACTCCAAATGGATCAAAGACCTCAATGTGAAATCCAAAACTCTGAAAATGATAGGATAAAGGTTTGGCAGTAACTACAAGATATAGGAATAGGAAAAGACTTTCTAAATCAGACAGCAGCTGCGCAGGAAATAAGGTCAATAATTGACAAGTGGGACCTTATTAAACAGAGAAAGAAACAATGGAAGAAGTGAAAAAGAAAACCCAGAAGAGTGGGAGGAAACTTTCACCAATGATACATTTGACAAAACATTAACATCCAGAGTATATAAAGTAGAAAAACAAAGGAGCAAGAAAACAAATGATCCACTCAGAAGATGGAGTAAAGAGCTGAACAGAGACTTCACAAATGAAGAAGTAAAGATGGCTGGGAAACATCTTAAAAAGTGTTCAACATTCCTAATAATTAAGGAAGTGCAAATTAAAACCACTTTAAGATTTCATCTTATTCTGCTAAGACTGGCTATGATCAAGAAAAAAAATGATACCAAATGTGGGGAAAGGAGAACACTCATTCACTTCTGGTGGGAATCCAAACTCATGTAACTCTATGGAAAGCTGTGTGGAGAACTCCTTAAAGACTCAAAATGAGCCTACCACCTGACTCAGTCATATCACTCCTGGCTATATACCCACAAGACTTATCCTATTGCAGAGATACATGCACAACCATGTTTATTGCAGCTCTCTTCACAATAGTGAAGAGCTGAAACCAACCCAAGTGTCCCTCAACTGATAAGTGGATAAAGAAAATGTGGTACATCTCTACAATGGAATTCTATGCAGTAGTAAAGAAAGACAACATCATGAACTTTGCAGATAAAAGGATGGAACTAGAAGCTAAGTGAAGTAACACAGTCCCATAAGAACAAAGACGTATAGTGTCCCTCATCTGTGGATCCTAGGACCAAATCTCTATTTGTAAAGCAAACTGAATAATTCTTTTTTTTCTTTCTTTCATAGTAAACATAATACCTGATATTACTCATCAACTTGCTATGGAATGTAGGAATATACAGTAATATTTATTATTTACCTGCATACAACTTTACTGTTAAAAATGTGAATCCTTAAACATGTTTTGGAATTAACCTGTAGTTTATTTTCAAACATCATAATTTTAGTATATGTGTGGCATTTGTACATATTTGGGGGTGATACAAATTGGAAGGAACAATAACAACAAAAAGGACTGGGTCAAAGAATTGTCTGAAACAGTAAACTTCTACCCAAAACAGTAAACTTCATCACTAAAAATTTTTTAAAAAGACTAAGAAAAAGATGCAAGACATGTATGGCAGAAGAAATGAACTCTAGTGAGGTGGGGGGCAAAGAAGGAGGAATGGGTCTAGATTTGATTAAGAAATGTTGTATGAAATGCACAAAACTTCAATAAAAAAAACCTGAAAAAATGTGAACAAAATAGAGTTTTAGAATACTTTGAAAAGACCTAAAATTTGGACTGTGTGCATAGAAGAAACCCATACCAAGGGCCTAAGGAATATGTTCAGTAAAATCCCAAAGAAAAATATCCAAGGAAATAGATACCCATTCCAGTACAAAAGGTATACAGAACACAAAAAGACAGGACCAGCAAAGAAAGTCTCCATGATATAGTGTGGTCAAAATCTTAAACACACAGCACAAAGGAAAGGTACTGAAAGCTGCAAGAGAGACCAATGAAGTCATGTATAAAGACAGGCACATCAAAATAACATCTGATTATCTGACGGAAACTTTTAAAGACAGAAGGACCTATAAAGATGTATTAAAGCTTGGAAAGACCACTTCTGTCAACCTAGACTACTATACCCAGCAACTCTATCTATAATTTTGAAAGGGAAATAAAATCATTCCATGATTAAAGGTAGATGAAAGGACTTTGGGACTCCTAGGTCAGGTCTACAGAGGATACTGGAAGAAACATTTTACTCTAAAAAGAAGAATAAACACACCCAAGAGATCACAGGGACCAGAAATTACAGAATAGTTTATTAAAAGAGGCCCAGGTCAGCTCCATTCCATACCTGCTGCTGTTCTTGGTAGTCATCCTGTGGTCCTGACATCTCCAAAAAGCTTAGGTCTCCATGACCCCTGCAATGTGAGGATCTTCACTGAAACCAAAGCCAAACTTTACCAATAGTCTTTCCTGGCCTCTCACAGTGCCAGGCCTCAGCTGCTTTCTGTGACCCCTTCCATAATTCAATACCAGAGTCATATAGGAGACTCTTACACGTTACATAGTCCTGCTTCTGGCTTGAGATGGAGCCTCAGGCCTCCTCTGGACCACAGCTTCTGTGCCTAAGGAAATTCTTTCCAGAAGATCTCACAAAGTTTGGTTAATCTGGGCTAATTGTGTGGGCTTAAGCACCCTAAAAGAAAGCATAATCAAAAGACAAATAGTCAATATATTTCTTTTAAAGCCTGAAAAATTGTGCCTCCACATATTGGGTGTAAAGTTATATGAAATAATGTTAAACAGGCATAAAAACCTTAGATCTTGGCCTTGATTAAGAGTAGAGTCACCTGCAGCCAAAGGACAGGTCCACTATTGTTAATTAGTGCTCAATAACAAAATTTCCTCTTTCTGGCAACTAAGTGGAAACTCATATCCTCACTATTAAAATACCTGAAAAACAGTTCTTGATTTCAGATATCATGGCCAAATCAACAGAAGGAGAAACCTAATAAATGGATGCTTTGAAACCTCTGGTCAAGAAATTCTAATGGACTTTTAAGTTGGACATCTGAACATTTGAATTTACCCTGTTCTTTCTTCTCCTGGTCCTCTTCCTAGATCATGTATCGAACTACTCCTGCCTTCATTTCACTTTCACAGGCACCAGAAAAGGATTTATTTTCCTCTATAGTTATTCTTGGAGGTCATATAGATTGACCCTCTGAATGAGGGATACCCCAGTTGTCACGCCCAATGTCTCTTTTCAGCAGTGGTCAGTGTCCAGAATCCATATTTTTGCTGCTTCCAAAAAATACAACTTACCATCAACAGTAGACACCATCTTAGGATAAAAGAAGGGAAAAGATACTCCAAGTAAATTTAACTAAGAAACAAGAAGGCAAAACTACTCTAATATTTGATAAAAATGGATTTCAAACTGGAACCAATCACAGGAGATAAGGAAGGTGACTTCACACTCATTAAATCAACAACCCACCAATAATGTATAGCAATACTAAACATATGCACACCAAATGCAGGCACATCAAACTTCAGAAGACATAATACTAGATCTAAAACCACAAATTAACTCCAACAGAGTGATACTGGTTGACTTTAATACCGAACTCTGACTACTGACAGGTTGTCCAAACAAAAAAGTAAATAGAGAAGCATTGGAGATAAATGAAAACATAAAGATGATGGACATGACTGGCATTTACCAAATATTTTCTCCAAGCTCTAAAGAATACACATTCTTCTCAGCATCCCACAAATTTTCTTCAAACTTACCACATATTAGGGGACACAACAAGGATCAACAAACATAGGAAAATTGAAATAACATCCTGCATTCTGTCAGACCATAATGGAATAAAGTGAGATATCAACAGCAATAGAAAGTATAGAACGTACAGAAACACACATAGAATAAACAATAACAATTAAAGGATTATTGGGTCAAGGAAGAAATCAAGAAAGAAATTCAAAAATTGCTAGAACTTTGTCCTGACAACACTGCCTAATATGGCTTCCATCTTTTGCAGCAGGTCTTTATTACAATCAGAAAGTGTTTGCTGCTCTCCTGCAGCTATCTTGTTAAGCCAGTTATAATCGTAGCTCACAGTGTTCACAGCTGGGTAATAGTTATGATTATTTTTCTCTTTCAGTAGTATGCATAGCACCTTCTAGCACTATGAAAGCTAGCTAGTAGGGGTGATGCATCAAGGTCAGAACCAGCAAGGTTTCTCCATGTTCCGACTCAGGTATGTAGTCTTCAGCAACAGAGACTTGCTCTCCAGCTCTTGGGGGTAACGAGGTGCAATTGGAATAGCCAGTAATATTTGCATATCTATTGCACAGCCCCTGGTCAACAACTATAAAAGAGTTAACCCATTCTTTACACAAGGACTGTTAGTTGCTAGCCTGTGATATTTGGTGGCATATGTGAATACTGTAGGAAGTTTCTACAATCCTAGGTTTCCACATGACTTTTGTAAAAGGCTTTTAGAGTTAGTTATCCCACCCCATACTTCTTTATCTATTCTTCCTGCCATCCCACATCCCATTTGACCCCTATTCCCTGTTTATATCACTGCATTCCATTTCCCCTTTTTAAATTTCCCCTCTTGAAAAAGTCCTTTCCCCATGAATTCTTCCTAGTTTCCTGACTTCATTTCTAAGTGAAACACACATATCTAAATGTTCAAAGCTAGCATCACATATGACATAAAAAGTACAAATTAGTTTATCTGGGTATGAGTTGCCACACTCAAAACGATTGTTTATACTTCTATCCATTTACCTGAAGACTTCATAAGTTTCCTAACAGATGAGAAATATTCTAATGTCTAGGTTGACCAAATTTCTATTATCCATTCATCTATTGGTGGACATATGGGTTGTTTCCATTTCCTATTTATTGTGAGTAGAGCAGCAAAAAATATGGATGAGAAATTACCTCAGTAACAGGATAGAGAGTCCTTTGAGTATATGCCCAGGAATGGTAGACTGGCATTTTGTTGTAAACCAATTTCTAGCTTTTTGAGGTGCATCCACACTAATTTCCATAGTAGATGCACCAGCTTGCACACCTTCTAGTAGTGAATAAGTGCCCCCTTTCCTCACATTCACACCAGCATTTGCTGTCATTAAAAAAAAATCCTAGCCTGTCTGACTGGTGTAGATGAAATCTCATAATAGTTTAATTTGTCCTTGATATCTGAAGATGAACATTTTAAAGAATATTTCTCAGCCATTTGTATTTTGACTTTTGAAACTCTGTTTCTTTCCTTGTCCCAAATTTTAATTGGAGTGTTTGTTTTCTCGGTGTTTAGAGATTTGTTGTTGTTGTTGTATATTCCAGATATACCCTCTGTCAGATACAGAGCTGCTAAAGATATGATGGTGTCATTTGTTGTGCTGAAGTTTTTGATTTTATGCAGTCCCGATTGTCTATTGTTGATTCTAATATCTATGCTATTGGGGTTCTATTCAGAAAGTCCTTTCCTGTATCTATAAGTTCCAGTATATACCTACTTTCTCCTTTATCAGATTCAGGTTAGACAGATCATCTGTTAGAGAGACCCTACTACTATTATTCTGCTAAGTGGATGAAGAATAAAGTTGACTCCTAATGACTGATTATTGTTATACCCATAGATTCGTGTATTTCTGAACCCTCATCAGAGAAGCTTCTTTCTGGATTAGATGGCAATTAACTTGGAGACCCACAACTGGTCAACATGCAGATAATGAGAGTCTTTAGAGTACTTGAGGCAAATGGGATATGTATATCACACTCTTCCTAGAAAAGCTCAGGGGTCATCACAGAACAGGGAGCAGAAAGATTATAATAGTTAGAGGTGGTGGATGGTTGTAACAAAACAGCATTTCTCAGACACAACAGGGAAGCTGCACATGGGAACTCACAGCAGTTGTGACAGCATACAGAGTACTTACACATGCTCAAACCAGACAAAATCCTAGCACAGAGAGAGGAGGTGAGCATAAAGCCCCACCCTTAGATGAGGAGTTATTGACAATTGATATTTGCTAGGAGACAATGAATCAGTTTCCCTTAAGCTTCTGTGACAGCAGTACAATGACCATATTCTAAGGTATGTCTTTACACCCAGGACTGTTTGGGGAACTCAAAATGTACTTGATAAAAATAAAAAAAAAAAAAAAAAAAAAAAGAGGATGTGAAGTATGGAGATGGGGTAAAAGCCTTAGGGGGAAATCACAGCACCCAAACAGTAGACAGGAAGAGATGACAAACATCATGGCTGAAATGAACAAAACAGAAAAGAAAAGAATCACTGAAATTAAGAGCTGATTCTTTGAAAAGATTATCAAGATTGACAAATCTTTAGCAAAATTAGCCAAAAGGGGGGAAATGATGCAAATTAATAAAAACAGAGAAGGTATAACAACAGACACTAAGGAAATTCAGAGAATCATGAGGACACAGATGCACCTACTTACTTGCAGGCAGTACACTCATACACATAAAATAATAAATTAAAAAAATTAAAAAAGAAATTTAATCAAGATCCAGGTGTCCAGCACAGGCAAAACTTATCACAAAGAACACGTCCCTGGATTGCTAAAGAGCACCTAAAAATCCCCTCTGGTTATGAGTTAGAACCACAGTAGGATGTCAAAAACAAGCAACAACAACAAAGCAAGCAAACAAAAAGCCAAATGACAACCCCAGAGATATTGATTTGGGGTATGACCAAGAAAAAGATAATTAAAAAAAAAAACAAAAACCAGAAACATTTCCCAAGGACCCTCATGTATGACCAGGGTTCTGAGACAATGCTGCACAAAGCCAGGTTTCAATTAACTAAGTCAATAGGGAAGTTGGAGGAATTGCTGTCTGAGGAGAACACACAGATAACTGAAATGTATAGAAACCCTGACATCTCATTTTTGATGATGCCTTCAGCATTTTCGTATGTTAACTAGTTGATAATTAGTGCCAAAATTGGTAGTCTTGATTTTCCTTCTTTGTTCCTGTCACCCAATTAAGATAGAGGTGTTAATTAACTGTGAAACTGCCTGGTAAAAAGAAAAGCTGAGGACCGAAAAGGAAGAAGTGTGTGGCTCCAGAAGTGCAGTGCTTTGCCCCTGTGGTAGTGGAGTAAACATTCATATGGAACCCTGTGCCAGATCTCTGTCTAAAATCTCTCCAGATAATTCCTTTCTCCTCAGAGAAACTCTCTGCAGCAGGTTCTTTTATTAATCAATATTTTTAATTTTTTAATTTTTATTTATTTTTTTATGTGTATGAGTATACTGTCTGCATGTAGGTTGGTGCACCTGTGTCATGCAATGCCACGGAGGTCAGAAGAGGGTGTCGGATTCTCCCTGGAACCGGAATTAAAGACAGTTCTTAGCTGCCATGTGGGTGCTGGGAATAGAACCCGGGTCCTCTGCAAGAGCAGTTGGTGCTTTTAACTGCTGAGCCTTCTCTCCAGCCCCTTATTATGCCATCTTACAGATGAGGAAAGTATAGAATAAAGATGACTTGAACTTGCCCAGAATTATAAAGCCAACCTTTGGTGGAGCCTGGCAGCATCCAGGTTATATGACTTCAAGATCCTTAATCATCACATGTCCATCTTCAGGAAGCCAATACACTCGTTCAGGAAAATTATAGTAAAGCTAAAGGAAAGTGTAGTGGAAGAGCACTTGCTTAGGATGCATAAGGTCTTGAGTTCAATCCCCAACTCCACCACCAACGAAATTAGATGTGCATATATTAGAGAAGAATCTGTAATTACTGGTTTAATAAAACAGAAACTTATTTTCTAATTGACCTTAAATGCATCTTTTCCCAGTCTACATTTGCCAATTTGCAGTGTGGCATACTTCCATTTAACATTTTAAAGAAATGGTATTTTAATACTTAAAATGGAATGGAATTTGCCTTGAAACTGGATTCCTGAATCAAGTGATTGATAGATAATTGCTACCATTCTTAAAACATCTGTTTCAACATGCAGATCACAGACCCTGTTTCCATTGTCTCTGCTTCTATGGATTTCCTCACTAATAAAATTTCCACCTGTCTCCTCATTTGTATTCATTGAACCTATCAGGTAACAGAAACTTGATTTAATCAGGGCTTCATTAAACCCTCATCATGTGGTTAATTCTGTATCCCTTTTGAAATGTCATCATCTGCTATCTCATTTCGAGTGGCCTCTAGTCAGCTCCTAGTGTCTTAGGTGCTCATGGTGTGCTTTGCTTTCTATCAACTTAATTAAATTACTTGTTGTAGAAATCATTGCTGAGTGTCCCAGATGATGGAGATCAAGCATATGTCTGGATGCTCATTAATATTTCCTCTACACTTGCAAGAAGAAAAGCACTGCCATTCTGTCTCTGAGCCTCTCTCAAGACTAGCAGATATTGAGACCATCACAAGGTACCCTGAGATGACCCTGAAATATAGGCTCTGAATTTTGTCAGTACATTAATGTTGTCTGGAGATTATGGCTAGGTCCTGACCTCAAGAGGTCTGATGCTTTTGCTCTGAGAGTTGGCAAGGGTATAAGACTCTTAAGAGATTGCCCCATGATTCTAGCATGTGACTTGTGTTAGGAATCTGTTAACCACAAGATTGGTAATGAAACTATTGTTTTCATATTATCTAACTCAAAAATATCATGTAGAGCCAAAAGTGGGGTCAAGTACCTGTAGTCCCATTGCTTGAGAGGCTAAGGTGGGGGGATCTTGAGTTCAAGGCCGACCTGGACTGCCCCTTTCTCAAAACAATACAGAACACTGAGGGACATCTGGGGACATTAGCTTGACAACATGGGCCTTGACGCAGATGACAGAATGTATGAATTCCAGTGTGGGGGTGACTGTGGGAGAACGCTAGCGGAAGAAGGGGACATAGAGATGATTGGGATGTTCCGTGTGAAATATACAAAAATTTAATTAAAATTAAAAAAAAATTCAGAGAAAAATTCTTGGTCTGCCACTACAGTCTATTTTTAGAATGTCTGTAAACTAGGGATGATCCTAGTTATTAATAATTTTGTATGTTATTTGTATGAATCTGCATTGGATAATTGTACAGTGAGCTTGTAAAACATCTCCACTCTTCACCTGTCACTGGGATGTGGTGAAACCAGTCATTCTTTAGGATGAGCCCCTGTCTGGCAGAAGCACTCTACCTTGCTGGAACATTTCCTTCAGGGTTCAGTGGTCTAAAAGTCAGAGCAGAACATCTTCAAGCAGACAGGGTCTTGGTTTTCCAAATTGTGCATACTCATTTTCCTTATTATAGGTAAATAACACAATAATTTTGAAGAACAAAAATATAATTATTTCCCTAAAATAATGACTAAAACCCTGCATCTTGTATACTTCACAAAGCCCATCTTGAAAAAGAACAGAGATACTAATCTGGGGAACAGCAGGATTCATAGAAGTGTTTACTGCCGTTGAGCCAAAGGTCCTCCTAATCCCTGATGGATGGCTGAGCTTTAGACTCCTCAGAAAAGTACCTTTGAAGGTGTCAGTGATGGTGACTCCAGGGGCACTTAGCTAAGGAGGGAAGACCTCCCTGAGGGAGCACATCCCATAGGCTGGGCTTCTGGACTAGATAAAGAGAGCAGTGTCGGTTGCTAGAACCCATTACTCTCTGCTCTCTGACTGTGAATGCAGTGTGACCAGATGTTCTACTCTTGGTGCTGTGATTTCCCCTCAAACCATGAACCCAAATAAACCTTTCTTTCCATTGGTTTTGTCAGGGCTTTTGCCACAACAATGAAAAGAATAGTCAGTATAGGCCTCTTACCACGTACGTGATGAGATGAAGCCACGAGCTAACAGTTCACTGTGGCCTCAGTTTTCTAATCTGCCAAACGAGGATGACAGTAGTCCCTTGTTTGTGCTAATGTGAGGAGTAAGTAGATTAGTACATGCAAAGTTTCTGCAACTCACCTAACCACCCAGCAAGTACCATTAAATGTTAGTTGAAATACTAAACTTTTTTCAGGTTGCTAGAATTGAAGATAACAGTGTCACTCAGTAATTATTTCCTTGGCTTGGGCAACAACAGGTCTGAGAAGATGGCAGAATTTTCCTTGAGGATGCAAGGAGAAGGAGATTCAAGGTCCTGACAGGGCAATAGTAGTCCATTTGTCATGATTTAATGGGGGTCAGACATCCTTTCTACTTCTTAATCATCATAGGCCACTATCTGAAATTCATTTTCTTCATTCTTGGGAACTGTGAGTTCCATGGAAGTAGGCAATATAGATGTTTTTCCCCCACTATGATTTACACAGTAAACATCTCAGGGCCTGGCACACAGGAAATAAGGCATAACTTGTTAATGCAGAGGCCCCCAGGGGTAATTCATTATCAGCTATCAACATTTTAGCTTAAATTAGACCATTCAATTTAGACCAGGCACCTTATGGTTCTTCTTAGGTGTGAACAAAGAATAAATTCTAAGAGGGAGTGAAGAGCTTGGGACAAAAATAAGCCCTGGGTGTGGTGTGGTATCCCACCTGTCCAGAAAGGGCTTTCCAAAGAAGCTAAAGGCAGCATAGGATTATGAGTCACCAGGGGGCAAAGAAGACTCCCAGTGAGATGGTGGAAAATCCACAGAAGAAGAGGGAAAGCCAGGGAGAAGAGTGGGTGTGGAAGATCTCACCATGGAGACAGCTTGGCTGCCAGGAAACTGAAAGGACGAGTGGAAAGTTGAGTACAACATCGATTTTCCAATTCTGTTAACTGAGCTGGCAAGGCTTGCAGGAGTGGGGCATTCTAGAGCAGTGGTCAGTGTGGACCCCGGGTAGCAGCAGTATCAGCTGGGCTCATGGTAGATACGAATCCCTGGGCCTGTACAAGTTCATTGTCCATCACTATAATGAAACACTAGAGGCAGGCCAGCTTTGCAGAACACAGCTTGCTCTAAGTCAAGGTCATAGTTGCAGAACGTCTTTCACTCCTCTTCCCATGGCTACATCACTTCATGGTGGTAGCATGAGCGGGAACTAATAATTGCATCACCAACCAGGAGTCCAAAGGGACCCGGTGGGCCCAGGCTCTGATAGAAAACATGTGCAAAGTCACCAGGGTGCTTTAAGAAACACTCAGCACTTCCTCTGCACAGCACCTCTCCACTAGGCCCCATTTTCCTTTCTTGCTGCCTTCCTTCCTCTTTTCTTTCACTCCCTCTCCTCTCTCCCTTCTTTCAACTCCCCTTTCCTTCTCCCTTTCCTCCATTCTGTTTCTCCTTCCATCCTCTTTCCATCCCTCTGTCCTACCCTCTTCTCCCTTTGTTTTTTCCTTCCTCCCTTTCTCCCTTCCTTCCTCCTATGTTTCTCCCTCTATCCTCTCTCCCTCTGTCTCTCTCTTCTTCCATCTTCTCTCTCTTCTTTGGTGGTAATAGAGATACAACATTGTCCCCAGGGCCTCACACATGCCAAGCAAACCTCACTCTACCACTGAGCCACTTCCTCAGCTGTGAAGTCCCACCTCTCATAGTCCCTACCATCTCCCACAACCACCACCCTGGGGACCAAGCTTTCAACACATGAACCCTTGGGTGCCAAACAGCAACCAAATAATAGTAGGCTCAGTGGAATGAAACAGAACTCTTGGGACAGACCCCAGGATACTTCCTGGACAAGACCTGCAGGAGATTCTGATGTAAATGAGAGTTTGAATGACAAAGATTCAAAGCATCTGCTCAGAAGCACTGACAGGATGAAAAGAGCCCTGCATCTCTTTGAGTGAGATATGGCAAGGTAGTTACTTGCAAACTTTTACAACACCCTGGAAGATAAGCAAGGGAGATGCCTACCATGAATGAACTTTCTGTTTATGATTGAAGCGATGAGGATGAGAGTGCATTACCGAAATTGAGTTAGAAGAGGCATTGCTTAGAAAAAGAAACAGCTAAGTGCACACCTCCTGATTCAGTGCCAGGAAAGCATTTTGACACTTCCAACTGTTGTGGTGTGAGTGTGAAATGCTGCTTGAGAGTTTATGGTCTGGCCCTACTTAATGTTGTTCATATTCTCTCTCTCTCTCTCTCTCTCTCTCTCTCTCTCTCTCTCTCTCTCGACTGCCAGACCAGCTTCATGATCACAACTTAAAAATAACTAACACAATGGGCATTCCTCATTGATCAATTCAGTTCCCAAATAACTATTTTATATAGCATAGGTATATAGTTTTAAGTATGATCTGATCCTCATATCATATTCACTGCTTATAAACCAAACTATTCTTTAAATGAAATCTTCTTTGGGATATATATATATATATATATATATATATCCATTAACATCAATTTAGGGCTTCATATTATAGTTAAGAATCAGAAATCAGATACAGAGATAGTTGAATGCATTCTTTTTTTTTTTTTTATTTCTGTATGTGTATGAATGTACTATCTGCATGCAAGTTTGTGCACCCGTGTCATGCAATGCCGCAGAGGTCAGAAGAGGGTGTCGGATTCCCCTGGAACTGGAGTTCTCCTGGAATTGGAGTTTCAGACGGTTCTCAGCCGCCATGTGGGTGCTGGGGATCGAACCCGGGTCCTCTGTAAGAGCGGTCGGTGCTCTTAACCGCTAGGCTATCTCTCCAGCCCCAGTTGAATGCATTCTTAGAACACTGTAGATAAAAAAATAAGGAAATAAAAAATAGTCTTGGGACTATGAATCAAACTTCAAGATAGGGACTGATGTACATTTTGCCAACTTCAAGAAGATGGATTTAAGTCATTTCTTTTCACTTCTCTTCTCTCTCTTTGGACTTCAGTTTCCTTCTGAGAAAAACTTTATTTCCATCTACTCATGAAATAAGTGATACTGAAAAGCTGAATGGGGTCATGGCAGGAAAAACACAAGGAAGCTGTGTCCTGAAAACTGTCAAGGTTGATGAAAACTGTCAGCAGCTTCACACCACTGCCCCAAATGCTTCCATACAGCACTGTGACTGGTCACTGTCACAGAATACAATGAACAAAGTAAACCATTAGATGGACTTGTCTGTGCAGAATTATTAAAATTAAACATGCCTCAAACTAAAGTCTCAACTACTGAGTTGACAGTTAAGGCAGAATATGCCCTTTATTTGCAAAGGATAGTTCAAATATACTTTCAGGCAGTTATTTCCAAACTTTGCTACAGATATGAGCATTTAACAAGCCAATGTCCTGACTACAACCCAGCCTGGTTGTATCAGTCTCTATGGATACATTCTGGGTGTTGTTAGTGCCTTATAAATTCCCTATGTTATTCTGTAGGGAAAGGAAAAATATTCTATTTCCTTTCATCCATCTTAAGTTCCTACTTAGTGAAATCAAACCAACAAAAGACATACCATGGGGTCAGCACAAAGATTTTATTGGTACACACACTGTTCAAACCTGCAACTATGCATGTAGCATGTGAACATTCACCCAGGAGAAACTCAAAATGGAGGTTAAAATTTGGAGGTTGGAGGCTGGAAAGATGGTTCGGCAGTTAAGAGCACCAAATGCTCTTGCAGAGGAAGGACCTGGGTTCGATTCCGGGCACCCACATGGCAGCTAAGAACCATCTTTAACTCCAGTTTCAGGGGAACCCGATATCCTCTTCTGACCTCCGCAGCATTGCATGACATGGGTACACCAACCTGCATGCAGACAGTACACTCATACACATAGAAAATAATGAATTAAAAAAAAATTAAAAATCTAAAAAAAATTGGGGGTGGTCTACACACCTTTCTTGGTAGAGGAAAGAGAAGAAGAGAAATGGAACAAAGGGAAAAGCAAATGATATTGTGGAAAGACAAATTTGCTCATTGGAGAATAGACAGGAACTCTAAGGCTCTGTGGCAATGTCTTCTGGGATCTATGAGAAGTTAGGGGTGATGCCATTAGAAACAGGGAGACTTGAAGAAGATTCTGTGAGCTACTTCTGTTTCTTTTTTTTTAAAGAAAGTTTTTTTAATTTTTAAATTTTATTTTTGTATGTGTATGAGTGTACTGTCTGCATGAAGGTCTGCGTGCCCGTGTCATACATGCAATGCTGCGGAGGTCAGAAGAGGGTGTGAGATTCCCCTGGAACTGGAGTTAAAGACGGTTCTCAGCTGCCATGTGGGTGTTGGGGATCAAACCTGGGTCCTCTGCAAAAGCAGTCGGTGCTGTTAGCTGGTAGGCCATCTCTCCAGCCCCGCTCCTTCTGTTTTTAAACTGAGAAATGGGAGTGGGATTGACAGAGAGATGGAAGGGGGTTGGCTTCTAACAGGATAGTATGCTGACTTCTGCAGCCTTCAAGAACCAGCCTAAGACCCAGTGCCAGCTGATAGCCCGGTGCTTTCTGTCCCAGGGACTTAGACAGTTACTTGAGTTGAGTGAAACACTTGTTTCTATATGCTGAAATCTACTCTGTTGAAATCTACTCTGTTAGAAATAAAAGGAGTCTCAATTATGACCCAGATAGAAGTTATTGCTAACTGCTGTCAAAAGACAAAATTGTAGCAGATTTAGTGTAAAGATCCAATGGGCTATTATTTGTGGTTATATAATCAAGAAACACCTCATTTATAAGAAGTTGGTCTTGGGGTTGAAGAGGTGGTTCAGCAGTTACAAGAACTAACTGCTTTTGCAAAGGACCTGGGTTTGGTTCCTAGTAACCACATGGCAACTAACAATTGTCCATAACTCCAGTTCCAGGAGATCCAACATTCTCTTCTGACCTCTGTGGGCATTGCATGAAGACGTGTACTTACATACTTGAAAGCAAAACAACTCATACATATAAAATAAAAATAATTCATTAAAGAATTTAAAAAAATAAGTAAAAAGGGCTGAAGGAAGCAGAAGCTGAGCCTGGAAAGTGACTGGTCATTTAAAGGTGACTTTTCTTATAGGGTAAAATCTGAGAAGATGTTCTCATTATTGGTTCTCACAATGACTGGAATCTCTTGGCTTTTGTTTTTTGTTATTTGCAGTTGGTTTGTTTCCAAGTTTCAGTGTGGCTTGGTCTTGTCTCCTGGGCCTGGTTCAAAGAAATCCCAAACAGCCTCCTCAAACCTTCACTGGCAGTCAGTATTGTAGGGGTTTAAAAATTAGTTTGGGCTTGAGTTTTTAACAACATGTGAATTTTTGTGTGTGCTCAAATTCGTAGAATAAAATTTACACTTGCTACATTGGTAATTGACAGACTGGCCAATTATCAAGAGCTAAGCCACATACCCCCCAGGACATGCTGAGATTCCAGCTCCAGGATTAAATCACTGAAGTGAAGTAAATGAACTTCTAGCCAGCGTTTTCTACTGTTGGAGGCATGGCTAGTGTATCCTGATCATGAACTTTTATCACTAAAAGTGTAGGCGTTTTCTATGTTCTTGATAGATAGGGCTTGACTTCACTGTTGTTTTCTGGAATTATAGCACCATGGCATGGAGGCAATGTGGACAAAACCTGAGGTTTGCTCTCTATCAGTGTATTTTACCCATTTGTATGAGAGAAAGAATCTTGGACAACAAACTTGAAAAGCCAAGTTAATAGTAAAAAGGTATAATAAACTTACTCAACAAAAGGTTTTGACAACAAGAAAGACTATGCTTATGTTTAGATTTAGTGACGAGGGGAAAGTATCTGTAAGTATGACTAAACAAAAGAAACTGTCTAATCTACTGAGAGCAGTACTTAGTGAGCAGAACTTAGTGCTGTAGTTTGTATAAGTGTGCACTTAGCAAGACCTGCTTTTTCAGATTCTTCTTGGCCTTCAGGGTCCAAAGCAGGACTGGTCTGGAATGGTGTTCTGATGATATAGATTCAGGTGTGACTGGCAAAGAACTCCTTTGTGACCAGTCTTTATACAGAAGGGCAGGTAAAGTCAGAGGACCATTGCTTCTCAAGTTTTCTTAACTTTCATGATTCCATGTTTTGGGATATTGTATAATTATCTCCCCCCCAAATCCATCCAATGCACTCTTCTTGGTTGTCTACTAAATGTCATTTTATGGAGGAATACAACAATGAAACCTATAGTAGTTAAAGTCCTCGTGTGTAATGTATACATGTTATAGTTGATTTCTTTCTATTGCTACTAAAACAGAAACTAGGGACATAAGCCACATTGGTAGAGAGAGTTGGAGTTAAGTAATAGCTATGAAAATCTGGAACCTAAAGAACAGGTGATCAAAGAAGCTGAAATCTTCTCTAGCAGAAAGGGAAAACAAGAGTTAGCAACTGTAACTCTAGGTAGAGTCAGCTAAATGGGAAGAGGGAAAGTGAAGCTGAAAACGGAAGTGTTTAAGAAGCAGTTAGAAGGATGCTTGTACTCATGGATTATCACTTATAGCTAAAAATGAAAAAAAAAACTGAGAGAAAGATGCAGGACAGTTATGGCAGAATGCATGATCTGGGATGGGGTGGGGGGGGGGGAAGGGAAATAAGCCTGAACTGAATTGGAAAAAATGTATGAAATGCACAAAGCATCAATAAAAACTAATTTAAAAAAAAAAAAAAGAAGCAGTTAGAAAAAACACACCAGAGGTTTGCTCACCTAATAAGGTAAAACAGAGCTATTCTGGGCTAGGGGACATAGAACACAGGTACATAGAACATGAGTACATTAGTATACAGAAAAGAGAAATGCAGCAATGCCTATGTCACTGTGATTTAGACATTATATTTCAAAGAGCACAACAAATATGCACAATTGTTTGGTCAATTAAAAAAAAAATGGGGCCATGATAACCAGGATAAGTAGTGAAAAACAGTAGGAAGGGCGAGGGTCCTGGACGCCCAGCAACGGTTGCCACCAGTCATCTGTGGACGGCTTCTCCAGGGTCGTTATTGCCACGAGTCATCTGTAGATGGCTTCTCCCAGGGACGTTATTGCCACGAGTCATCTGTGGATGGCTTCTGCAGGGACATTATTGCCACGAGTCATCTGTGGACAGCTTCTCCAGGGACATTATTGCCACGAGTCATCTGTGGATAGCTTCTCCCAGGGACGTTATTGCCACGAGTCATCTGTGGATAGCTTCTCCCAGGGACATTATTCTCTCGACATCTCTGGAACACCATGAGGCCACAGAAAATGCTTAGGCAAATCTATCTAGGTGCTATTGTTAGAATTCATTAGATGAATGTTTGCTGAAGATTTTACGGGTCCACGGGAAATGAATCTCAACATCATCACTACCCCCAAGAAGCCCAGTATTAGAAGTTATCTGCTTCTTTCTACCTGACTATAGAAATAGAATATACTATATTATCCTTAAAGTATAATCTCAGTAAATATTTGCTTTGGGAGAAAAACAGAAGGTACACAAAGTCACTGTCCATTGCCCTCTGTAATTCTCTATGTAGACATTAGGAGAGTCGTTGACGAGATGAAGAAAATAAAATTAAAGGGAAAATATTTTCATCTAGAAAATTACTTGAAAAAATTCAAACAAGTAATGATCTCCGATGTACAGTGATTGAATAGCCTTTCTTGGGCAACAGTTGAAAGATGTGGTCCTCCAAAATGGTGAAGCAGTGAAATGACATGTAATGAAATAGGGCTGGGATGGTGGGAAAATAGACTCTGAGAAATAGATCCAATGAGCCCAAAGAGCCATCCAAATAACTTGAAATTCTAGTTTGCCTTTGTTTAGTTGAAGTTTGGTTCTGTTTATACTATTGATGCAGCTTGGTTGCTTTTTCTTCAGGTATGAATTCTTGGTGTGGGTTTCAGGCTCTCATTTTCAAATTTTTATTGGTAGGATAGGACAGTTCCAAGCTGATTAGCGAAGTGCTCTTTGGTTTAAGGGGAATTCAGGCTATGGGGATCCAGCAGCTGGGTTTTGGCAGTCTAGTCATAAAGCTTAGCTTGGTTTAGGATGCAATGGGTGAGACTTGAGTTAGGAGGCTAGGCTAGAGATCTGAGGCAGGTAGTAGAGGGTCTTGGACCCAAAGTTGGAAGGGGGACAGGATTCTCAGAGATAATGGAGCTGTTCAGAGTACATGGAAATCAAGCCAAAGTGGGTGGGGTTTGAGTTAGCATGGTGGTATGAAGGTTTTTGGAAGGCAGGTCAGGAATGTGGCCAAGGGAAGATGAGGGTGAGGACAGCCTAAGGAGGGTCTAACAAACTAGGCAGAGTAGTTGTGGGCCCTGAAGCTGGAGAACATAGCTAGCCTGGGTACAGGTTATCAAGATGCAGTGGGCAGGGTCTGGGTTAGGAGGTTAGTCCAGATATTTGAGGGGCAAAGAGCAATAGAAGATCTAGGCCCAAGGCTGGAACGAGGAGGATGAGGGGAAAGCAAATGGAGCTGCTCAGGGTGCAGAAGAATCAGTAGACAGATCTGACTTACCAGGATGTAGGCAGGTCTCTGGCAGGCAGATTGGGAGAGGAGGAGCATTACAACCAACAACAACAACAACAACAACAAAAAAAAAAGTCCATATACCCAAATGGCAAGGCAAAAACACAAATAATATGAAAAACCAAGATAATGTGTCACCAACAAAATTCATGAGTCATACAGAACTGTACTACAATGAGAACTGACAAGAAAGAGGAACCCTAGGATGCAGAACTTAAAATAACAATCATAAACACGATCAAAACTTAAATAGTATACAAACAACTAAAAGAACTCAAAGAGAATAGGAATAAACTACTAATTGAAGATCAAAAAATACAAATATACAGCTGAATGAAATGATAAAAACAATTCAGGCATTGAAAAGTGAATTCACAAAAGAGAAAGAAATACTGAAGAAAACCCAAGATGAAATGAAGATGGAACTGCAATAAGCCAATTTGAAATGACAGGAGAAAGCCTTATGAGCAGAGTGAATGAAATGCAAAATACAATATCAAGCAAAGAATTTGACAAATTTTTAAAAACAAGGGAATGGAATATGCAAAGACCTAATCTACACATATAAGCATAGAAAGATAATACTCCCAGGGCAATGGCATTGACCAGATCTTCAGCAAGAATATACAACACCAATTAGACAGGACCAGAAAAGAAACACTCCATGCATATAATAGTAAAAACACTGAAAGTACAGAACAAAGAGAGGGGATTGAAAGCTGCTAGAGAAAAAAATGACACATTACATACAAAGAAAACCCACCAAAATTAGAGCTGACTTTTCAATAAAAAGATATAAGCCAAAAGGGCCTGGATTAAAATATTCCAAGTTTTATGGTAATAGATCCCAACTCAGAATACTTTAGCCAGCAAAACTGCCTATCATAGTTGAGGGGGAAAGAAAAATCTTCCATGAAACAAAGAGGCTGAAAGAATTCATATCCACCAAATCAGCCCTATAGAGAGTACTGGAAATGATATAAAGTACTGAAAACAGGAATGACTATACCCAAGAGGTTAAAAAAAGAAAACAAATTAAGGTATGATTGCATAAACATAAAATAAGACCAAGAACACAAATTAAAATGACAGTAACTTTTGACCTCCGCAGCATTGCACAACAAAAGTGCACAAACCTACATTCAGACAGTACATTCATATACATAAAAAGATAAATAAAACAATGACAGTAACCAATACAGGCCTTTCAATAATAATTTTAAATATCAATGGCCTTGACTCTCAGTCAAAAGATGCAGGCTAATTGAATGGATTAAGAAATCCATCCTGGTACTGGAGAGATGGCCTAGTGGTTAAGAGCACCGACTGCTCTTGCAGAGGACCCGGGGTTCGATCCCCAGCACCCACATGGCGGCTAAGAACCGTCTGTAACTCCAATTCCAGGAGAACTCCAGTTCCAGGGGAATCCGAGACCCTCTTCTGACCTCCGCGGCATTGCACGATATGGGTGCACAAACCTACATGCAGATAGTACATTCATACACATACAAAAATAAATAAAATTAAAAAAAAGAAATCCATCCTTTCTTTACAGAAAAATTATAATTCATGGATTAGCATACCATCCAAACATCTGTGTCTATACCAAAGTAACCTACCATAATAATTAGTACTGTTTAAATACCTATATATCTAATTGCTTGTGCTTCATTAGTAGGATTGAAAGGTTATTCCTGGACAAACTGTCAACCCATGAAAGGAAACAGCCAGAACTGATCAGAGTCCAAAACAACATCTCCAGAGAAAGTAGACTGTTTTGCTTCTCGTCCACCTGTGCCCCTTTTCTAAGCCTAGGGAACAATCTGCAGAAGAGGGGAGCATGGTGGAATGTAAGGGCTGTGATTGGGGTGAATAGTGAAACTACAGCAACATAGACTGGACACATTTGATCAACATGATTGTACATACAAGCCCCTCCAGCTGGATGGTGGGAGCCTTGGGCTGTGTGGGTTTGGGCATAGCTGCTTGCAAATTGGTTTTACATGAAGGATGCTTGTACTCATAACTTATTACTTATTGTTAAAAAATGAAATAAAAATAAAATAAAGAAAACAAAACAAAAAACTGTTAAATAGCTGGGCATGGTGGCACATGCCTTCAGGGGGGTCTGAAAGCTGGCCCTGAGATATGACGTCACTCTGGATATAAAAACAGAATGCTGTGGATGAATAAATGATTCTCCTTACCACCAAAAAAAAAAAAAAAAAGAAATCCATCCTTTCATTGTCTGCAAGAAACTCATCTCACCTTCTAGGATAAGCACTATATTTGGGTGAAGAGATGGAAAACATAATCCAAGCAAATGGCACTAGGAAACAAGCAGGTATTGCAATTCTAATACCTGACCAAATAGACTTAAAATTAAAACTGGTCTTCCTGATCAAAGGAAGAATTGAACAAGAAGATATTACAAACTTGAACATGTATGCACCAAACTCTGCACTACCAAATTTCATGAAAACACTACTACAGGACTTTAAAACAGTTTAACTCCAACTCAATCATAGTTGGTGACTTCAGTACCCCACTACCTCCAAGAGATATGTCAACTGTAAAAGACCAAGCAGAGGAACATCTGAATTAAATGATAGTATACATCAAAGAGACATAATAGACCTCTACCAAATATTCCAACCAAGCCACAAAGAATACACTTTTTATTTAGCAGTCTGTGGAAGTTCCTCTAAAATTGGCAATATACTTATCCACAAAACAAACCTAAAGAAATAAAAAAAAACTGAAATAATTCCATGCAGTCTATCATATCATAATGCAATAAAGCTTAAAATAACTCCCTAAAGAAGCACTAGTAACTACACAAACTCATGGAGATTAAACAACACACTCCTGAATGATGAATAAATAGGTCAAAGAAGAAATTTAAAAAGAAATAAAAGTATTTCTGGTACTAAACTAAAATGATAATACAGCACAACAAACCTCTGGGATATTTTAAAAGCAATCCTAAGAGGGAATATTTATTTGATGGAGCCAGCCATCAAAGTTGAATGAAACCTGAATGGGGGACTGGGAATTGAGAAAAAATGAACACACACACCTACACACGTGTCAATACACACACACACACACACACACACACACACACACACACACAAGGGATAGAGCTGGGAGAGGCAACCAGTTAATACTGGAGCCCCGAAGTTTATTTTCCAAAGTCTTTTATACAAGCAAGATAAAAAGGACTTTTCTGCAAATTTCACATGGGGTAAAGGTACAGTTAAACTTTGTTTACATTTCAAGGACAGTTTCTAAGGTACAGATAAACTTTGTTTTACATACCAAGGACAGCCTCGAGGATTATTGCCTAGCCTGCAAGGACATTCCCTCCATCTGCTTGTACAGTATTAACCTATGCATGCCAAGAACTTGCTGAAATATAGAGGTCAATCTGAATTCACCATGGCGTTACTCATGCCAGCTCCCCACATCTCCTCCTTATTTATATTATAAAGAAGGTCGAGCCTGACTTAGGTTGTCTATTCTCACAAATTCAGTCTTACCCATCTTTGGGATACAAACAGCTTAGGTTTGGTCCCTGTCTTAGGTTGACTGACTGCAGAAAGATCTTACCTGTCATTGGCGTCCAACCTCTGCATCCCATTCAGGGTGAGTTTTGAGTCGCACCTCATGGATAGAGGATTTAAGCATCCATAGCTGACTTCATTATAATTTTAAGGAGAGTGGGTAAGCAAAGCAATATCAGCAAAACCATGATTCCTAGACCTATGAGACCCCCAAGCATGGAGGTAACTGAGGACCAGGTTAGAAGAGAAGCTATAATTTGTTTAAAATATCTTCACAGTTCTGGCAGCATAGAAATCAAGTGGCTTAGCTTATTTAAGCTGGACAATCTCTTGGTGTAATTTTACCAGATCTAAGGACATATTTGCACTATGCCAAATTCCACTTAGATGTTGCACTATTCTCTCCCATCCTTGTTGAGATTCGTTATAAATTTTTGAGGTTATGCATATCCATTAATATTGAACATGACATTCCAATTGCATTCTCATCTTTAGACCTTGTACTTTTTCCCTCAAATACATGACTGTTTCATAAAGAGCATCTAACTTTTGTGAAATCTTGTAATCTATATTTTCTTGAGTTCCTAATGCAAAGGTTACATTTTTTGCTAAGTTATTTACATAGGAAGAAGTATGAACAGATTGAGACAATGAAGTAGCAGCCATGGTGGCTGTTGCTATTAAAGAAATTAAAGCTATAATTCCTGTTATAATTATATCCTGAAACTGTTTGCACTGGAATATGACCTGTATAGAGCGAGCCAAGGAGCCGGGTGTCATTGACTCCCACCAAGATCTCTGTGCCTTCCCATATTTCATGATGCAGGAGAGGAGGATCAGGAACATAAGCCCAATAGGTCTCTGCAAGGCCTTCCTTAATCATCAGCAGCAGACATCCCAGCAGTTTCAGTGTTGTTATTCTCTGTGATGCGGACCAGTCTCTCTGGCAACCACCAAGTTCCATCCTCTGTCCTTACCCCCCATCTCTTTAGCCCTTCCAACTGGATCTTCCCACAATGCATTAGTGTTCTCTCTATGCCACTATGCTCTATGAACTTGTGGTGTAGAGATTGCATTGTAGAAGTGTTCCTTAAGCTTAGGCAACCCACAGACAATCTGTGTATGACCAGGTGTGGAACTTCGTAATAATCTCCATCTATTGCAAATAAGTTTCTTTGATGAGTAGTGAGTGGGATACTTGTATATAAATAAAAGGATTCATATTTTGCATCTATTAAGAAATTATATTTGTCTAGGGATATGATGGCCTTGAATTTTCTCTGAGATCTATGACCTCTCCAGCCATGTGTACTTGACTATGTTTACAATGCCACTTATGAGTTTCCTCCCATTGAGTGGGATTTAAGTCCAATTAGGTAGATGTTGATTACCCCCAAAATGAAAACTTGCCCAAACAGTTTTCTGTGCTGGTCATTGATGTGGTTATTAGGCCTTAAAGCTTGGGTTGAACCATCAATTGATGGTCTCTCTTACTAGCTTGTGGATTGCTCTCCAAAGCCATGAGAGCTAGACTTCAGGGGAAGTACCTTCCAGGTCAGTTCCAGGTCCATTGCTCCAAACCTGGATAATACACAAATCCAGAGATAATCTCTGAATTATTCCCTGTCTTTAGCAATAGGGTCTTACCTTCAGGTTCTGGGAGGCAATCAAGGGCTGTGGCAATCACCTGTATAATTTTGGGAGTCTCTTGGACCACCCTGGGCAACAACTCAAAGGGAGGTTTCTCCTGTCTGGCACTGTTTTTTGTATGTAGCCTTTGGCTCTCTATATGGACCCATATGGAAGTATTGTATGTATAATCTTTTCAAGTTTTTTGAACCAATATGATTCCCTCTGATTTTTATACTAGCCAGGCATTATTTATCTCTCCAAAGGAGACAGGGATTATCAAGGGAGAAACGGGGATAATGAGGATACTTTAACTGGGGAGGAAATGGAAGGAAGGTTAAACAGGGAGAGAGAGAGGAGAGATAATTTTTTGCAGTTTAAACAAAATTTAATCTAATTTCTAAATATTAATAGGTTGCAGTTTAATCAAGCAGATTTTTTCAACATATTCTCAAAGCACATATGTTAATTTACTTAACATCTTAGAACTTGCAAATAGTTGAAGAATATTAAGAAAATTAGAATTCCTGAAAACATGTAGATGTATATAGAATTTATGAATAATGCTAAAAACTTTTTTCCTGATTTGGTATACCCCCTAGTCAATCCTTGCTTGCAGTTATAAAAGTGGGTATCAGAAAAACAAAAGATGAATGGTATCCCTCATCTGTGGATGCTAGTTCCAAGTGCCTGGTTGTGGGACAAACTGAGCAAACTTAATGTTATATTCCTCATGATCTAAGACAACTGTGCTATTGCATTGTGAAGCCCTAAACAGGTTCTAGAGCTGACCTAACATTTATTTTCAGACCTTGGGTTTTTGGTATATGATGGAGGGAATGTGTGCATCTTTTAGAGTAATATGAGATTAAAATGGAAAGAGGCAAATCAAGAAATATGATATAGAAATAACATACAGTTTGTTTCCAAATGATACAATTTTAATATAGGTGCAATGTAATAGGCTGGTGCAACATAGCCTTTCTGGGTGCTTAATGACCATACTTAACACCCATACCAATTTGGCTGAGGGACCTAAGGGATAACTTTGTTCCTTGCCCTCAGAGGTCAACCAAGTCTTAGGGAATTATGCATGGGGCCATCTCTTGAAATATCCTGCAAATCTGGGTCACCAGTCTTCCTGTTCAGGGAGGTCTTAGAGAACCACTAATGGGACTTCAGCCAGTGTCCAGTCTATAAAGAGGAAAGTCTGCTCATGCTTCAGAAAAGAAAGCCTTGTCTAGCAAGACCTGATTTTGTCCTCATTTGGATGGAAGTGGTAAATTAAAAGCTGAAAGGAGAAAGGCACTTCCACCCTCCACCCACCAAAAAAAAACCCTGAGAGAACCCTGAGGACCAGATCCTCAATTGATCTTGAGGAAACAAAAACCTTGATTAATATGAGCAGTGTGGCCTTAAGCATCCAAAAGGAAAGTACAACCAGAAATAAATAATTAGTAAGACCAGAGAAACTGTACTGCAGACATGAAACTTGAGATCTTTAGTAAAAGGACAAAAAGAATAAAGAGAGAGTACTGTTATTTGGCCTGTCTTCAATTCTTACTGGCAAGTACATCTACTCTGTGGCTGCCACCTCTTTTGGCACCCCTCAAAGACATGAGACACAGCTTTTTAACCTTCCAATATGGACTGAAGACTCATGTCTCTCCAAGAGTCTTCCAAACCTTCAATGACAGAGGGGACTACTGAGATACACAGCTTGTGGACTAAACAGCTAAGGAGATTTCAGCCTCATCAGAATACAGACTGCCATTGTTGGAGTTCCTGGGCTGTATCATGGAGGACAGTGCAGGGGGATCGAGACAGGATGCATGCTTTCTGGACTTCATTTGGGGAAACATGGGAGGGAAAGACCCAATGTGGAGCAAAAGTGCAAGATTGATAGTTGTTTGGGATTGCCAAGGAGGAAACTTTGAGCACTTCTTTAAGGAAAACATGGCATCTTTTAGGGAAAAAAAAATCTTCCAATTCAAGTGATATGTGTGTGTATGTATGTATGTATGTATGTATGTATGTATGTATATATATATGTACATATACAGTAGCAATACAGAACAACAACAAAAGAACTGAAAAAAAACTCTGGAAAGACTCAGAAAAAGATGAAGGACATGTATTGCAGAGTGCAGGGACTCGGTGGGGTTGGTGACATGGAAAGGGAAGTGACTCTAGATTTTATTGAGAAATGATATATGACTTTTGGAAAAAGTTTACTAACAATAAAAAAAAATAAAAATGGGTATCATTTCAAGTTCAAATTGGTTGGATAATTGGTCATTTTATTTATGTTAAGTATGACAAAAGTAAAACAATGAACATGTCTGATGAAGAACTGATCATTCCTTCAGAACTTCATTCATCCAAACATGAATGGCTACTTTGTTGAATTCAATATCATTTTGAATACTAGAATAGTTCTCCAACTTTTTATGCTACCATAATGAAACAGATATAGATAACTTTTGAAAGTCAATCTATAGTGTTCACACTATCTCCAGTACCTTCTAAAGACCAAGCAATACATAAAACAATTTATCAGACACTGATTATTAGTATTTACCAATTTTCAAGGTGTAAAAACTTCTATATGGTCAATTTTACATTATAACATAAAGTCGCTGACAATGGAATATTGAAGAGGATGAAAAAAGAAAGTGCAGCAGTTCATTATGATAAAGTATGTCTAACATACATATACCAGCTAGATTAATAGATTTAAGAACATAATAAGAGTAGAATATAGTAAAATGACCAAGATATGATTGCTTCTAAGTGCATATTGCCCTTAGTTTTATTTTACTATGAGTTTATATATTTTATATTATTTTTATTTTTGAGACAGGGTCTCCCTGCAGTCCCAGCTGCTCTGGATCACTATGTAGACCAGTCTGGCCTTGACATCAGATATCCACCTGCCTCTGCCTACCAAGTTCTGGGATTGAAGTCATGGGCCAACACTTAAAGTATTTTTATTGAATTTTTATGCATTTTAGCAATCTGGAATACACTGACAGAGGAACCCTGACCTTCAGTGGGCAGGTTTAGAAATGAGTCACAGAAAGATGAGACATTTAACTCTGTCACTTCTCCAGGATGCCGATTTCACTGACCTAGAAAACCCTCTCCTGTTCCTCATATCCCATGCTTTCACTCCAGGGATTTAGAAACGAAAAATGAGAAGAACCTTTGTCCTGTGGGAGAGACAGAGGAGGTAGGAACAAAAGCACCGTCCGGGTTTACCGGCAGCAGAGCAGATACCCTGCCATGGATCCCAGGAAGAAGAGCTGGGGAGAAGGCTGTGAGCTCCATTTTTGACAAAGCTTGGCAGTGGTGAAGAATGGACCACAGAGGCAGCTTGTGATGTTCATCCCAATATACAATGCACATGATGGGCACACACTGTCCTACCAGGTGAAGCCATGAAGCCCACTACTCTGTGACTATCGAGGGCTCTACCACTGATCTACACTTGTTTTTTTAAACATTTTTTAATGCTGAAGCTATCATTTCTTCCTTTCAGGGTAAATGTTTTGCATTTATAACTGAGTTCAGTCTTTCTTCACTAAGAAAACTTCAAATCCACTGTCAGAAAAGTAGTAAAACCATTAACCCCACCAACCTGTATAAAACAGCTCATTGTTTCTTGATGTTTGTTCTAGTTTGTCTTCCATTGCTGTGACAAAACACTCTGACTGACACCAACTTGGGGAGGAAACGGTTTATTCAGCTTACAGCTCCTGGGTCACAGTTCATCACTCAGGGAGCCCAAGGCAGGAACTCAGGGCAGGAACATGGAGGCAGGAGCTGAAGCACAGGCCATGGAGGAATGCTGTTCACTGGCTTGCTCCCCCTCTCACATTGCTCAACAATCAATGTGAGAGGGGGAGCAAGCCAGAAATTGGTACCAGGAGTGGGGTATTGCTGTGATAGACCTGACATTGGTGTTTGGGGAAGGATTGTGGAGACGTTTGGAACTTTGGGCTGGGAAGATCATTGAATGCCTAAAGATTGTTGCTGTGGAGCTTGGAGCAGTTTTGCTGAAGGAATTGTAGAAGATGGAGGCCTGGCTTGTAAAGTTTCTAGTTTCAAAGGGAAACAGAGATCATCAGTACTGTTTAATCTGTGGGTTCTGGTCAGCTGGGGCTGAAGAATCAGCTGTAAGTAACAAGAGACCAGAACCTGAAGTGAAATCTTTGTTGTACTGGGACAATTGATGCTGCTTAGCTGGGGCTGAAAAATCAACTGTAAGTAACAAGAGACCAGCATCACTGTGGTGAAATCTTCTGGGAAGAATTTCTTCAGGGTCAGCACACAGAAGCTATATTCCAGAAGGGGCCTGAGTCTCCTTCTCAAGCCAGAAGCAGGACTTGGTAGTGTGTAAGAGTCTCCTATGTGGTTCTGGTGTTGAAATTTGAGGGGGTCACAGAGAGCAGCCGAGGCTTGTCACTGTGAGTGGTCAGGAAAGACCATTGTTGGAAGTGTACCTCAGTTGCTGTGAAGACCCCAGGATTGCAGGTGTCATGGAGAAAAGCTGAGGCTTTGCACCAGGAGAGGTCAGAAGAGACCATTGGTGAAAGTGCTGCCTCAGTTTCAGTGGTGACCGCAGCTTTTTGGAGATGCCAGGACCATGGGATGACCACCAAGAACAGCAGTAGGTGTGAGATGGAGCTGACCTGGGCCTACGAGATGAGCTGTGTGTGCCACAGATGGCTGAGACAGAGAGGGGGAGCTGCAGAAACCCTTTGGAGCCTGGAAGATCATGAGTGAGTCCCAGGTGTCCAGCCTTGAGGTACTTTGCTGGACTTAGGTTTTGTTTGAGAGTGCCTGATTCTTCCCTTTGAAATAAGACAGTAATTGTTTTGGATTTTACAGCAGCCCACAGTTAGACTTTTAACAGACTGTGAACTTTTAAGTGTTTGGACATTCTAAGGACTGTGGGGCTTTTAAGGTTGTACTGTCTTAGGTTGTGGTTAATGTTAACATCATACTTTGGGGATAAGAACTGGAAAGGTGGTGGTTTAACAGTGATGTGTTTTGTGTGTCAAGTTGACAAGGGGTCAGTTGTGCTGGATAGCTTTAGTGTCAATTTGACACACCTGGGTTGAGGGAGCCTCAATTGGGGAATTGGCTCCATTGGATTGGCCTGTGGCTACATCTGTGGAGTATTGTCTTGATGGTCGTGCAGTGTGGGAGGGCCCAGCCCACAATGAGTGGTGCCACCCTGGGCAGGTTGTTGTGTACAGTAAAAGAGGGCAGGCTGTGCATGAGCCAGAGGAGCAAGCCAGTGAACAGCATTCCTCCATGGCCTGTGCTTCAGCTCCTGCCTCCAGGTTCCCGCCCTGAGTTCCTGTCTTGGGCTCCCTAAGTGATGAACTGTGACCCAGGAGATATATGCTGCATAAACCCTTTCCTCCCCAAGTTGGTGTCGGTCAGAGTGTTTTGTCACAGCAATGGAAGACAAACTAGAACAATGTTTCAGAACAATCCCAGAGACTTTTACTAAAAATATCAGGTTGAGTTCTGGAAGGATAACTCAGCGGTTCAGAGCAGTGGATATTCTTGCAGAGGATCCAGGTTCAATTCCTGGAATGGCAGCTAACATCTTTCCCTGCTAACAACTGTCTGTAACTCCAGTCCTAAGAGGGATCCGAAGTCCTCTTCTGACCTCTGCAGGTATTGCATGGCAAGGTTACACTCATGTTCAGGCAGGCAATATACTCATACACATAGAATAAAAATAATAAAATATTTAAAAAGATAAAACTATCAGGTTTTTGATTTACCTAAGTCAGGTGGTCACTTCATGGTCTTTGACCCATCTACTGTGGACACGCCTCTCAGGGATACAGTTGGACAGACAGAAGTTTTAGAAAATTCCGGGGCTGGAGAGATGGCCTAGCAGTTAGGAGCACCAACGCTCTTGCAGAGGACCCGGGTTCGATCCCCAGCACCCACATAGTGGCCGAGAGCCGTCTGAAACTCCAATTCCAGGAGAACTCCAGTTCCAGGGGAATCCAACACCCTCTTCTGACCTCTGCGGCATTGCACAACACGGGTGCACAAACTTGCATGCAGACATTACATTCATACACATACAGAAATAAATAAAATTAACAAATAAAAAAAATTAAAAAAAAGAAAATTCCCTGGCTACCTTCAACATCTGTTTCACGACCTTTGTTTCAGGAAGGTGCCTAAGAGGAAAACAAGTAAGAGAAAGCTGAGGAAGACGACAGATCATAAGACCATCCAACTTGTGTTAGAATTTATTAGAATACTTGGAAAAAATACTGAACCTCATGCTGAAGTTGATAAATTACTGCCAGTCAGAACAGATCTAGGCAGTGTGCTTCACCTAGGGGGACAACAGCCTGCTACCCTTTGGGTGAGGGTGGCAACCTCAATAGGAAAACCTAAGGCCATTATACACCAGTCAGCACCGCCCGCAGTGGTGAACCTTGGGGAAATCATTCTTTTTCTTTAAAGATTTTTTTTAATTAATTTTATTTATGTATGTATGTGTATGAATGTACTGTCTGCATGCAAGTCTGTGCACCCGTGTCGTGCAATGCCGCAGAGGTCAGAAGAGGGTGTCGGATTCCCCTGGAACTGGAGTTCTCCTGGAATTGGAGTTTCAGACGGCTCTCAGCCGCCATGTGGGTGCTGGGGATCAAATCCGGGTCCTCTGTAAGAGCAGTCGGCGCTCTTAACCGCTAGGCCATCTCTCCAGCCCCGAAATCATTCTTTATTGCTTAGAAACTAGAGCTCTAAAATTAGACTTGTAATGATACTGACTCTACTTGTAGAAAGATTGTTGGGATTAACTTAGAAATAATTATAAAATTACTCAACAAATATTACATTAGATCAGAATACATAACTCCAGGCAATCTATCTTTGCAGTGGAAATAATGCTCAAAATCTCCAAGACTATTCATCATAGTCCTAAACAGAGACTGGAATACAAATAAAATTGCAAATGTTAAATGAAACTATTGGCAAAATGGTTGGATTGCTCATGAACCCACACACATCAATCAATTTCAGTTGAGTATATTGTGTCACATGCAAACCCACACAAAAGTTAAAGACACTGGCAACTAATACCAAGTTTAGAAATTCAGGTAAAAGAATATCGAATTAGATAGAATATGAGCAGAAAACAGGATCCAATGCAGGTGCTTCAAAACATGTTCATTAAAACATAGGTAGAGGGGCTGGAGAGATGGCCTAGCGGTTAAGAACGCCGACTGCTCTTACAGAAGACCCGGGTTCGATCCCCAGCACCCACATGGCGGCCGAAAACCATCCGAAACTCCAATTCCAGGAGAACTCCAGTTCCAGGGGAATCCGAGACTCTCTTCTGACCTCCGCGGCATTGCACGACACGGGTGCACAAACCTGCATGCAGACAGTACATTCATACACATACAGAAATAAATAAAATAAAATAAAATAAAAAACATAGGTAGAAATGAACGAGGAACTGATGAGAGCTGTTAAAGTCCTTAGAATGAATCCACTAACTGGTGACTATTCTTAGTGGGCAGTTTTCAGTGGTCAGTTTTCTCCTTCCAGTTTGTGGGTCCTGGGGATCAAACTCAGGTCTTTAGATTAACCCATTTCACTGCCTCCAGATTCTAGCTCTGTGACAATAGCACATACCTAAATGCATAGGTTTTAGAAGCAAATATTTAAGAGAATGTTCCTTCCCTTAATAAAGTCTGGCTTCTGGAATAAGTGGGGAATTACTAAGCATCTGAAAGTGACTCCCACTACAAGAAGTCATGCATATGTTTTACAACATATTATGTCAGCTATACAAATTAAGTCATTAATACTCATAAAATGTTAGAGAAGATAAGTCAGTGTTCAGTCACTCTCCTTTCCTGAATGAGGCAAAGGTGTGGTGGATCTATTGTTTGAGCCAGTTTCCTACCAACTTCCACACCCTGTCTCTTACAGCAGCTAATCCAAAGAAAACCAGTCTCTCAACCCAAGTTGTAGAGTCCATCCTTTTTAGAATAATTTGGTTTCCTGAATCACAATTATCCAAGGTTTTGTCTCTAGTAGTGCTGTTTAATATTTATCCTAGTGTTAGATTTGCTTTCTGAAATCAGCCTAGTTATGCATGAATTTGAATTTGTATTCTGGTCTGTAAGTAAACCTCTGAGCTTGCTTCTGATTGCCCTGCGAGGGAGAAATGTGAGGAATTAGAGAATGAACCAGAAAAGGTCTTATTATTGTTAGAGATATCAGAGATGTTTTTAGATGAGCCGTTCTGGTCCATTACAAAGATGACAGGCTGCCCAGCAACACCATGCTCCAATTATCCACTCTTGCTCAGTGACACACTGATTCGTTAATGAATAGCTGCCAAAGTCACTGTGAAGAAGGGAACTGCCAAAGACTCAGTGGCAAGAAGGTTTCCCTATGTCCACACTCAGCATGGTGTGTGACTTTGAGGGAGAATATTCACCTGTGTTTTAGTCTGCTTTATACCACATGCTTGTGAATCTCAGATCAAAGCTTGCCTACCTGCCACATCATCTTGCTCCCTCTGCCATATTCCCTTTCTGGCCACATCTGTGTTAGAGCATTCTCAAGAGAAGCATCTACCATACCACCAACCCACCATTTAGACCTTGCCTTACAGATTTAACATGACATTGGCTCACAATGGGGAAAGAAAATCAAGTTCTGTGGTATAAATTGAACATCTGAGCAATTCAAGAACAGCTCAAACCCTTGAGCAACAGTATTTCTAATAGTGAGTCATACTAAGTTTAATAAAACTTTTACATTTCAGTGAATCAGCATTGCATAAATATACCAGAAGAAGATTCCAGGATCATAGTGAACCATGGAAGACTGAAGACTATATTCATGGGTGTTATTTAAAAAAAAGGCTGGAGACATGGCTCAGTAAAAGTGTAAGTGTGAGGATCTGAGTTTGTCTCCATAGAAGCCGTGTTTTTACTTTAATCTCAGCATTCAGGAAACAGAGGCAGATCTCTTTGGTTTGAGGTCACCCTGGTCTACCTGGAAAGTTCAAGGCCAGCCAGTACTACATAAAAAAGCAGTGCATGCCGATTACTTCAGTGCCTGGGGACAGATACTTCTTATTGGAAATGGGGAGCTTCAGTTTAAATGAGATACTTTCCCTCAACAGAGTAAAGCAGAGAGTAATAGAGTAGAGCACTTGATACCTTCCTCTGGCCTCTGCAGGCATACCATATGGATGTACACACACACACACACACACACACACACACACACATTTGCTCACCCCCACCCCAGAAAAATTACAAGAAAAATGTTGAGTTTGAAATGGGATTGTGTGATGGCTAATACTGACATCTTGGCTTGATTAAAGAACACATCGGAGATAAAGGCAGCACACCTCTGGGAGATGTGTCCATGAGGATGTTTCCAGAGGTAGCTGGATCACGAAGCCTCTGTCCTAGTCAATGGATGAGCCCCATGATAACTTTACTTCATTATTGTATCTGATTTTTTGTTGTTATTTCAAACAATGTCACCTTTTTCTTTCACCATTATTTTCAGTAAAAGCTTACTGTGTCCTTGTTACGGGACAAGGATTTTGTTAGACCCAGAGATATAGCTTTGCCCCTGCCTGAGGCTACCAGGAGAGAGGACATGTGGGTGGAGGCGGAGTAAGAGACTGTACAGGAGGGGAGGAGGAGTGACTTCCAGAGTTTGGGGTACAAGACAGCCTGAACTTGCTAAGAGGTTTTGGATACCCTAAAGGTGTGAGAGCCAGAGAAGAATTTTAAGCAGAAGAGTTACATCCATTTTGTTTTAAACCCCTAATTCTACATGCAATATGGAAGACACATTCAGTGAGATCAGAATGGAGGCGTGCATCCCAGTCAGCGAGCTAAATTACACTTATCCAAGGGAATGAGGATGATGGCCCTAATCAAGGCAGTGGAATGGGCAAAAGTGAGACATGATACTGGCAGAGTTTGAGAGATCAACAGGAGTAGTATTTGAAGAGATGTGAGAAGGCACTGGGGAGAAAGAGCAATCTATGAAGATTTTCAATTGTATGGCTTGCTAGTTTGATTTTGCATTTTGGAGCCTACAAATGTGGGAGAAAAGAGAGTGCATACAAGCTCTGGATACTGAGAGGATCTACCTCCATTACTTTGCTAAGTTAGAACATTGTGCTTTCCAAGTTAAAAGGAGGCCTGACATTTATTGTGATAGTGTCTGTAGAATTCATTGAGCTTTTTTTTTAAGAATTCATTGAGCTTTGTAAGAACAAGCATGGTTTTATTTCCCTTACCTTTCAACAATGGAGGACAGAAATAAGAGAGACTGTATCTTAAGGAATGATGTGGGGGTGGGCATGGTGTTCTGAGGACTCTCTGCAGACAGAGTTGTGCCAAAGGGCTCATTTTGCAAATCTTAGTAGAAGGTGAGCAATGCTGGTTCTAAGCCTCTGGCTCCTTGTGTATAAGATGAGGATTTTATTTTTCTAGACTGAAATTTCCTGATTTTCATTAAAATGTAATAACCACATATTTATAGGTTACAATTTGTTGTTCTAGTACACGTGTACCATGCATAATGAGCAGGTCAGGGAAACTGACATGTCAGACATTTAAAATTCTTTGACTTGGAAACATGCACAATCCTTTGTACTAGCTACCCAATCTCTGGTACCTGCCATTTATTTCTATGAGACCAACTTATCAGAAAGGAATGTGAGAACAAGTATCATTTTTCTCCCCATAACAAAATACAATTTGTGGCAGTAAAGGTCAAAAATGGCATGAAGCATATCGATGGAAAAGGTATTGAGTGTGGGAAACTAGAAGCCTACAACATAATTAGAAAGATTAGATGAGGGAAGGTCAAGATCACACTTTTAGGCACGGCTTTGCAGAGGTAAACAAGAGATAAGGAAGGTGATGGTACTGGTACCCAGAAGTCAGTCGTCTCCATAAAATTGTTCCCAATGCCAAAGATATCCCACACCCTATGATGGTGACCAGCACTGAAATATAAACAGAGTCAGTGGAGAATTCACATATACCCAGGGGATGGATTAGCCACCACTGACACTCAGGGAGAAGAGCTCTACCTCCCTTCTACCCCAAAAAGGCAAGTACGCTCCATCCAGTTTTTAAGTTCCTATCATCTAGGGTAAAGCATTACAAAGATTAGAAATGAGTAATTATCAATAAATAATACCAGCTCAATCCTGAATCTGAATGTGACTTTTGATTTGGTGCTCTTCTAAAGAGGAAGAAAACAGGTTTAAGATAAATCATTTTCAGGAATTTTGACTTTAAGGTGCCTGTGAGGCATCCAGACATCTATATATTAGAAAACAAATAAGGAAATAGTTCGAGATGTAAAAAGAGACTCAAGAATCATCATCTTAGCTGAAGTCCTGGAGCATGAATAGCCTCACCTACCCATGCCCCTCCCTAAAGGGGAGATTGAGAAAGCACAGATTGAGAAAGCATAGATCCCAAGTGCAGGGTCCCATGGTCTGTCAACTTTCAATGAAAGAGCTCACAAAAGCTGAGAGACTCTAAAGGAAGTGTGGTTCTCAGAATGCCAGCCACTGGGTTTCTTACTTTGGAAGTCACCATTCACCTTGTAGGTTCAAAGCCAAGTTTTAGTGTAATAAGAAGAGGAAGTGTTGAGCATAGACTCCTTCAAGAGGGTAACTGTAGTGGAAGGATGGGAGTATGTATATGGAATAAAATATGTCCTACAAATAGCTCTATATTATGAGCAGTATTAAAATAACTGAATAATATTAAAGTTTACTTGCTGAACAACTATATCTAGTATTTTTGTCTCTGTGTTATATTTTCTAAAATCATTCCTTTAATTCAGTGGTGGGATTTTTAAGTGACTTTCACAAATGTTTTTCACTTCTTGAAATGAGCATAAATCACTACAGCAAAAGCAATTATAAGAATCCCTAAAAGAAAGATAAATTTCTTTAGCTGGGCATAGTAATAGTGGTACATGCCTTTAACCCCAGTTCTAAAAGGCAGAAGCAGGGGTAGCTCTGTGAGATCAAGGTCAGCAAGTCTATATAGCAAGTTCCAGGCTAGCTGGGATTACAGGAATATCCTGTCTCAAAAAAAAATAAATAAATAAAAATGAACAAAAAGAAGAAAGAAAGATATATTTTAACATACCTAAGATGAATTGAAAGTTTAGGTCATATGACACACATGATGTTTTTTGTTAATGAATAGGATAAATAAACCCAGTCATGAGCTGTTAGATTCTGACATTAAAGCAATTATGATTTTGGAATGTCTAGAGCTGTCACTCTTACATTTCATCTATTACAGGATGAAAAAAGTGGAAATAACCTTTTCATTTTATTGCATATGGCTGGAAACTTATCAAGATATTTTTTTCAATTTAAGATTCAGAATCTTAACATGGAAGAGAAAATAGTCTGATGTCAAATTGAAGGTGAGAACTGAAGTCCATCAAAAGAGAAAATGGCTTGGCCAAGACCATACAGAAGTAGAAGTCAGAACCCAGATGCCCTTGCTTGCTATGGAAAGCATTTAAGAGACTGGAAATGAATGATACCCCACTTTGGTCTTTTTTCTAATTTTTTATTTATTTTTCTCTATGTGTATGAATGCACTGACTGCATGTAGGTCTGTGCATCCATGTCGTGCAATGCCGCGGAGGTCAGAAGAGGGTCTCGGATTTCCCTGGAACTGGAGTTCTCCTGGAATTGGAGTTTCAGACAGTTCTCAGCCGCCATGTGGGTGCTGGAGATCGAACCCCGGTCCTCTGCAAGAGCGGTCAGCGCTCTTAACTGCTAGGACATCTCTCCAGCCCCCACTTTGATCTTAATAACTGATTTTAGATATAGATCCCATCTAAAAATCTGCATGGCTCATAAGAGACACAGAAATTGAAGAACTTGAGGAAAGGGAAAGGCTGGAAACAAAGGTGTACATCGAAGGCAAGAGGAATAGGAATTGTTTCAGTTTAAAGAAAGAGAAGACTGAAGTGTGATTTGGCTGGGGAGAGGTGTGAAATCAGCATCAGAGACAGGGTCAAAAGTCTAAAGAATGACTTATTCAAGTTCATACTGATAAATAAAACGAGGTTATTAGATGTTACTTAAGGAGCAGGGAAGATTACCCATACAGCTACAGCTATAGTTCTCCAAAGCCTCCTCCTTTCCAAGCTCCTGTTTCACATAGCCCTAAGCCTGTGGAAGGATAGATGGAAGCCTAGGTTCAGAATGTTGAAGCAATAGAGGTAACTATAGGCTCAGATACCATAAGGCATACACAAAATGAGTCTCTGAGAAAGTTAATGTTTGTGTGTGTTCTGTTCTGTTCTTGCCTTTATCAGGGATTGAGCTGAGCTTGACAAACACAGGCTATGGGAAGAATGTTTGTTTTGCTGCAATTTGGCACTTAGAACAGCTAAATGGCAACTTGCTGCAACATGGAGGTACTCTGGCCAGGATTTGGAGGACCAGTCTCACTACAGATGCTTAAAAAGATTTCCTAGAGTAAGGGAACAATGCTTTTAAATCTCTCTTAATGGGATGAGAAAATGTTTCCTTCATACTTTTGCATTGCTGTTCTTCCTACCAAAGTGTGGCTTTCCTTTAGTGGCTGCCCTCTTCACAGTCACTAAACAGACAATTCCTAGGGCTTTAAAATCTTCATCAGACAAGCCCATTCCACATAGAACTTCCTCTTTTCCTCTCTTCTTGCTGGAATCACAGAGTCAGGCTGTGTCATGCTTACTGCTCACTCTTATTATACGTGTGTGTGTGTGTGTGTGTGTGTGTGAGAGAGAGAGAGAGAGAGAGAGAGAGAGAGAGAGAGAGAGAGAGAGAGAACACAAGAACAATAAGTGGAACAGACATAAAAAATGTACAATTTGGGGGCTGGAGAGATGGCCTAGCGGTTAAGAGCACTGACTGCTCTTGCAGAGGACCCGGGTTCGATCCCCAGCACCCACATGGCAGTTGAGAACTGTGTGTAACTCCAATTCCAGGAGAACTCCAGTTCCAGGGGAATCCAACACCCTCTTCTGACCTCCGCGGCATTGCACGACACGGGTGCACAAACCTACATGCAGACAGTACATTCATACAAATAAATAAATAAAATTTTAAAAAATGTACAATTTGACAAAAAAGGAATGTGACCAAGTCTGAAGCTATAGACAAGGTGAGAATGGAAAAAGCAATTGTAACCACTAAACAGACTAACACCATAGAAGAGAAAGCTTTTGTTTTGCACTGGACAATAGGAAACCCTGAAGATGGGCCCTTATCCACTGGAAACGTCAACTTGTGACAATAAAAATTCATTTTTATTGATGTTTTGTGTATTTCAGACATCATTTTTCAATTCTGTAAAGGAATATTCCCCTTTCCCTTCCCCTACCCCACCCCACCCCAGATCATGCACTCTACCATAAATATCCTGCATCTTTCTCTGTCTTTTTTCTTATGCTTAGGAACTCACATTTTCCTCCATTAATTTTACATTACTCTAAAATATGGATACACACTCTCCACCCAATGAAAATTCATTTTAAAGGAGACAACCTAAACCAGGAACACTACTACAGGTATCCCTGCTCCAAATAACCTCAAAAGGAAGTGCTTCTATAACACACAGAGGCCACTTCAACTGTAGTCCAAAGGGACCAGCCCATATCTCAAGCCAGCATCAGACATGTATGTGCAAGAGGGAAGGTTTTAGAGGGTCTCACCAAGATTCCAAGAATCAATTGAGGTCCAACATTGTATAAAATGATAAATTCATTGTAATCGAGGGTATGAGGGTGGAAAACTGTAGACTAAGTTATAACAGAAACCCCAGGATGTTGGAGATGTCATGGCCATGGAATATCTGCTAAGGAAAGTTGCAAGCATGGAGTGGAACCAGGCCCAAGAGAGGTCACAGGGGCTGTGGGCAATACACCTGAAAAGGCTCAAGACTGTTGGAGTTTAGACAATTCCATGATGAAGGCCAAATGCTTGATGCAGAGCTTCAGGAGTTTGATGGCCTGTTAGGTCTTGATTTGGCCTCTCATGCTTTGGCTGATGTTTCCTTCCTCCATTCCTTCCTATGGAATGGGTATGTTAACTCTATGACAATGTATATTAGAAGTATATAACTTGTTTTCTGACTTGATGGGAGCTTGCAGATCATCTGAATCTCAAAAGGAACTTACACTTATGCTTTGGAACAACTTTGGAACGGTTACCACTTCCAGGACTTTTAAAGATGAACTAAATGTATTTTGTGCTCTCAGATGAATATGAGATTTTTAAGGACCAGAAATGGATTGTTATGATTTTAAAGCTATGTGTTTAAGCATAAATTTTTACATGAGGTGAACATATGTTGACTATTCTCCATCAGCAGCTTGATGAGATTTAGGATCATGTAAAGAAAAGCCTCTGGACACATATATGAGGGAGTTTCCAGAGAAGTTTAACTGAGAGGGAGGAGCTGTTCTGAATGTGGGCACACCATTCCTTGGGAGGGGGAGCCAGAATGTATTTCTTTGTAAAGAGCCCATGGAGTGCCAACATTTTTCTCTGTATTCTGACTGTATATGTATCTGACCAGCGACCTCACACTTCTGCCTCCATGCCTTCCCTGCAGTGACAGACAGCAGCCCCAGACCATGAACTAAAATAAACTCTTCCTGCTTTCAGTTGCTTCCTTCAGCTACTTTGTTATAGCCATCAGAAAACGAATGCAACTTATCTCGTTGTTTGTATTGAAATACACTTCATTAAGAGACAAATGTTGAGGTTTCAGAGACTACCACCTGACCCAGCCATACCACTTCTGACTCATTCTACTGCAAAGATATATGCACATCCATGTTTATTGCAGCTCTCTTCACAATAGGTAAGAGCTGGAACCAACCCATATGCCCCTCAACAGATGAGTGGATGACAAAAATGTGGTACATCTACACAATGGAGTACTATTCAGTGGTAAAGAAGGATGGCATTATGAACTTTGCAGGTAAATGGATGGAGCTCGAAACCTTTATGCTGAGTGAGGTGACACAGTCCCAGAAAGACAGAGAATGGTTTACCTCATTTGTGGATGCTAACACCAAATCCCCCAGATAAAAGGCAAGTTGAATGACAGTATGGTTATATTTTCGGTTTATCTGAAAGCAACTATGTTGTCATAATGTGAATCCCTCAATAGGTTCTAGAATCTACCCACCAATTATTTTCTGTAATCACTGTATATGGGTGAAGAGTATGTATCCATATTTTAGAATAATATGAAATTAATGGAGGAAAATGTGAATTCCTAAGCATAAAAAAGACTGAGAGAAAGATGCAGGGAAGTTATGACAGAATACATGATATTGGATGGTTTGGGGTGGGGTGGGGGGAAAGAATAGGGGAATATGCCTGAACAGAAATGAAAAATGATGTATGAAATACATAAAAAATCAATAAAAAATACTTAAAGAAAATGTGGCCTTCCAAATTACTTTGCTGAGAGGAAAATCTCTTTTTATTTATTTTTTTAAATTTTTTTATTAATTTTTATTTATTTCTGTATGTGTATGAATGTACTGTCTGCATGCAAGTCTGTGCACCCGTGTTGTGCAATGCCGCGGAGGTCAGAAGAGGGTCTCAGATCCCCCTGGAACTGGAGTTCTCCTGGAATTGGAGTTTCAGACGGTTCTCGGCCACCATGTGGGCACTGGGGATCGAACCCGGGTCCTCTGTAAGAGCGGTCGGTGCTCTTAACCACTAGGCCATCTCTCCAGCCCCAGGAAAATCTCTTTTTAAAAACTAATGGGAGTCAGGAATTAAGGTTATATAATTTGCAACATCTCTTTTTCATAATAACTATAACTTCCTTGGAGATAAATATTGTATTTGTGCTCTCTGGGATGTTTCTATACCTAGTAGTGTTTAATATAATTTTAGATTATACCAAAATAATTTTAGAGGTTTTAAATGTCATCTAAAATATGACATACCTTTATGCAAGAAAATAATCAAAGTGTCTTTGTCACTTAAACCTCTGGCATAATTGAGGGTCATTTGAAAAATAGCCATGTTCTCCCGCAGGACCTTAGAGGTATCCTTGTCTGGAATCAGGAGTTCTCTCAAGGTGAAGATGAGTCTGCTGTAACGCTAATGACTGCCCCTTTTTCTGCCAGGGCAGAAGATTACAGGCCGCTGACTCTAGGGTCTAGGAGATACAGCAATGCTCTGTCAGGAGCTATGTCTCTGTACTTATGTCGAGTAAATTGCCTAGAGAAGTTCTGAATCATCAAGGGTGACATAATTTGTAATGATTAATTCATTCAGTTTTTAATAAAATCATTGTAATTTTTTTAAGTCGTGTAACTTTCAGGCCTCACAAAACTCTCATCTATCCCAGAAGGATTTCTTTGCAAGAGAAACTTGTATGAGAGCTGAAATTTTATAACTGAGTTTCATTAGCTTTTCCAAACCTCTTAATATAATCTGTGTGAATATGAGCAAACTGGCCGCATAAACTATCATTCAGAAATCAGGGGCTGATAAAGGGTGTACTAGACTTTGGAGGCAAATGGGATCTTTAATTGAGCGTACCACTGAAGACATTTATGACAAGTATATCATTGCAGTAAGAAAGACCAAGCAGATGTTAATACCAATCTCATTGCTGAGCACACTACTCCTACAAGGTCTGCAAGATGCTTTGAAAGTCAGGTAAGAAAGCAAAAGACATGATATGTGCCCCAAATCTCCCACTAAAAGCCAAACTCAACATTCCTGAGAAAATTCAGCAGCCACGTACATCATGATGACTAGCCAGTAAATATATTAATTGGTTACTCTAAACACCATGTCCCCATCTCACCATAGGCTCTTCTTACCAAATTATCAATGTTCACCCAGACCCAGTTCTGTTCCACTCTAGATAGTTGTCAGTCAGCCTGGAATAGGTGAGCTAACAATTCATATGTGTTTAACACAGTTAGTAAAACATTGGTTTCACTTTTAGTTTCCTAGCTCCCTAACTGCACCAAATTAAACTATAAGGAAAATGATAGGAGAGACCTCTATATATCACATTAACTACATGTTCAGATGAAACAGATGGCTTTTTAAAAATATATATTAAGTATGTTAAAGTGACTTCTATCACACACATGAAAATCTTTGTTATTTAAAATCAATATCTAATAAATCTTCCTGAAACTTGCTGGGTCAGAAAGTAACATCTCTTTTCAAAAGATAAAAATCCTGTTACCTTTGACAGCCCCCATGAACCTCGAAGACATTATGCTAAGTGGAAATAGCCAGCCACAGAAGAAAAGATGGCACTTTACGAAGCATCTAAAATAGTAAACCCATAAAAGCAAACAATAAAATAAAAGATAGTTTCTGGGAAGCCAAAGGGAAGTGGAAAGAGGAGTTACCACTTATGGGTACAAAAATTCAGTTGTGAAAGATTCTTATATTCTCAAGATTTGGTGTACAGCATTGTGCTCCTACTATATCTTACACTTAAAAAGCATGTTAAGCCTTTAATCTCAGCTCTCGGGAGGCAGAGGCAGGTGGGTCTCTGAGTTCAAGGCCTGCTTGGTCTACATATCAAGCTCCAGGCCAGCTGGAAAGAGATCTCATCTTATGTTACCATGCTAAAAATAAAATGACGAATGATAAGAAGTATGAGGTGCAGATAGTGGAGGAGGCAGGGAGGAGGAGAGCACAGTAAGGAGAAATTCCAAGAAAAAGAACACAGTTTCTCAGCCTGGTTGAGGCACATGGGTTTGGAGTAGAGTGGCTACAGTGAAGAGCACTGACAGATCTCAGCATAAAGTTTGTAAGAGAGTGTCTGACTTCCTCAGAGAAGTTGGCTACTAGCTAATGTTTGGTACCGAAGTATAGGCCATGGACCCCTGAGAGTCCCACGGACACCTTCACAAAATTCTAAAGCACAGAACAAGTTTCATAAGGGCATTAGGACATTATTTGCCTATTTTGTTGTTTTGGTATTCACACTGATGTTGCAGGAGCAATGGCTAGTAAAACTGTTGATGGGTGGCTCAGAAAAACTCAAGCCCATGACCATGAAAGATGTCATGCTCTGTGTCCAACACAGTGCTCATTGTCCTTCATGGTCACTCAGTAGTGGAGATGAGGAAAAACACACAAGTTTCACTTTAAAATATCCTTGGTGAAATAGTACATATATTAATTGTACTAAGCAAATATCAGCCTATGAACATACATTCTTTACATTTCTGTTTGAAAAATTGAGAAGTATGCAAAAATTACGTCTACTGCTTCCTGAAATATGACGGTTGTTCTCAAGGAGAGGTGCTTGTAAGATGAAGGCGTGGGCAGAGCCAGTCACATTTGACAGAGAGTGAAACTTACATTTGAATCACTGAGGAAATCTGTTCGCTTAGATTTGGGCATTTGCCAGTTTCCCAACAATGAACCAAGCAAGGCACTGCTCTGAGAACAACTGACAGTAATTGTTGCCAATGATAAAATTCAACCTTTCCAGAGAAAATCAGAATTATAGAACAACTGCATCTGCCATTACAAGCTTGACAGATTTTTGAAACCCAAAAGCTCTTCTGAAGAAATTTATATGAATAACAAAACGATAGTTTTATTATATAATAAACTCACACGTGGAAGATCTTCCTGCTGCAGGGAACTGATCCATGCAGTGTAATACACAGCCTTGGCCAAAACATCTATTCAAAACATGAGAGACCAATAACTTTCAGTGTAACAGAATGTAAAAAGTTCCTTGCTACAGTTTCAAATACAACAAGCTACCTCACCTCTAAGAAACCATCTTTCTTATCTTCTACTACAACTGGGAACAATTATCTAAGAATGTGCACAATTTCCTGAAAAGCCCATTAATGTATCCCTTCTCTAATGACTTATCTGTAGGGAGCTGTGTTTCCTAGTACATGTCAATCAGAACAGCATCTTGTGTTTTGGCTATGGTGGCACACAACTTTAGTGCCAGCACCCAGGAGTCAGGGGCAGGCAGATCTCTGAGTTCCAGTCCAGCTTGCTATACACATGGTGAGTTCCAGGCCAGCCAGGGTTATATAGTGATATCCTGTCAACAACAACAACAACAACAAAGCAAACAAACAAAATCTTGGAGTCAGTGAGGTAGCTCAGCCACACAACTGATGGATTGAGTTCAATCCCCTGAATCCACATAAAACTGAAAGAGAATCGATTCCACGAAATTGTCCTTTGATCTTCACATGCACATGTGCACATACATCATATACAATAATAATAAATACAATGTAAAACTAGATACAGAAGAACAAAAATCTCTCAAACTATATAACTTTAAAATATGTCTATAGACTACTGGGCAATAAATTGGTAGAATCCAATTCTCTCATTTTTAATGCAAGCCAAATGACAATAATCTCAAATTTTAAGCTAGGCTAAGTAGGAAACACATATTTTTATACTTCTACTTTTGTCACTTCTAGTAGATAAAGGAGGAGTCCACCACAGGTGACATGTTGTGTGGCTTACAATTCTAACAAGGCATTGCATCTTTTCCTTTTCTCCCACTTCCTTTCCTTCCCTCTCCTTTGCCAGCTCTGTGTTATGAAGGCATCAGAATATTTGAGAATCGTACCCCTCAGAGAAAGGCTGAGATCTATGTAAGGATTCTGGCAACATAAGGCAAAGATGCACAAATACTTAGTTACTGTTCTAACAAGATCGGGCTTTTTGACCTCATGGACCACGTGTTACAGCAGGAACTGGCTACATCCACTTGAAAATAACATTTTATTGGAACACAGCTGAAACCATGTTTGCATATTACCTATGTGCACACTTTTGGCTACTTTTGACTACTACGGAGCTCAAGAATTGCCACTAAACCAGGAGTGACAGAGCATGCCTTTAATCAGAGTGTGCTGGAGGAAGAGTCAAGCAGATCTCTGTGAATTTGAGGCCAGAGGGTTGGTCTACTTAATGAAATTTTATCTTAAAAACAGAAAAGGAGGGCTGGAGAGATGGCCTGGTGGTTAAGAGCGCCGACCGCTCTTGCAGAGGACCCGGGTTCGATCCCCAGCACCCACATGGCGGCCGAGAACCGTCTGAAACTCCAATTCCAGGAGAACTCCAATTCCAGGGGAATCCGAGACCCTCTTCTGACCTCCGCGGCATTGCACGACACGGGTGCACAGACTTGCATGCAGACAGTACATTCATACACATACAGAAATAAATAAAATTAATAAAAAAAAATTAAAAAAAACAGAAAAGGAAAAGAAGAAAAAGAAAAAGGATTGCCGCAGAAATGTATGAAATATGAGCTACAAAGCCGAAGAGAAGCATGTGACTAGTCCTTTGCAGAACAAATTGGCTTATCTCTGTTTTGCATCAGTGTGCCTTTCAGTGTAATGCCATTCTTATTCATTTTTCCTTAAACAAATTCTTAGACTGTTAAGACATCATAAGTAAATACTTACAAAAAAACACAGAAATATATTTCTGACTGTTCCAGAGGCTGAGAAATTAAGATCAAGGCAGACTTGATGTCAGGTGAAGAGCGGCTTTCTTGTTGTGTCCTTATAAGGTAAAAGAGATAAAGGGTTCCTCTGGTCTCCTTTATAAGAGCTAATCCTATTCACAGGGCTCCATTGCTATCCCTAATCCCCTCTCGAAGGCCTCATCCAATACTGTCACCTTAATGGTGAAGATTTCAGAATAGGAACTAGATGTGGTAGGCACAGCTTGAGAATGCAGGAGGATTGTCGGTAGAAGGCTGTCCTGAGTTACATAGGAAGACCTGGTTAAAAAAAAATCAACATGGAAATAAGAGCGGTCATAATGCAGAATATGGAAGGTTGTTAACCTCAGGTCATAATGCAGAATATGGAAGGAATGGAGCTTGCTAACCTCAGGTTGACTGAGAAGATTTAAACAGGAAAAAGCAGAATCCGTTGCAAAGTAACAATAAATGTTAACTCAATGATTATATACTTGGAGATATATCTATATACTGGTAGATATATATTAGACTATAGGAAAATTAAAACATTTGGAAAGATGACGGGTAAAATTTACTACCTGATCCTCACAAAAAGAAGTTCTAAGAGTCATACTTATTGTATTTTTCCTAGTTGCAAACTAGTTGACTTGAAATAAAGAAATTCATTCTGTCAAACTTCTGGAAGTAGATATCTAAACTCAAGGTGTCCACAGAGCTTTGATATCCATAAGCTTCTGTTTTTCCATGTTTTCCTCTTATTTCCTGGGCTTTCTAGTAACCGCTAGAACTCCTTCAATACACATGGGTGGGTGTACCCAGACATCCCTCAATACTCCCCAAATGTGCTGATGTTCATGTCCTTTATATAGAATGGCAAAGTATTTGCATATAATCTAAGTACATGTTCTGCTATAAGTCACCTCTACATTACCTATGATACTTAATAAAGTATAAATGCTATATAGTTTTACACTGCATTTTTTAGGGAATAACAACAAGAAAGAGTCTGTACATGTTCAGTCAGATGCAGGGATATTTTCTCACCTATTATTCAGTTGCGAGTTCACACCTGTGATCTCAGCTTGAGGAGGCAGGGGGATCAAGAGTTCAAGGCTGATGATAATAAGAAAAAGTCTATACATGCTCAGTTAGATGCAGAAATGTTTTCTCACATATTTTTCATTTCCTAGTTGGGAGGAAGGAAGAGAGAGAGGGAGAGTGTATCTTCAAATAGTAATGGAAGAAAAAATCATATTTAAAATTAATCTTGGGGCAATAGACATATCTTAGTGGGTAAGACAACTTGCTGAGAAGGCATGAGGATTTGAGTTTGGATTCCAGTACCCAAGTTGGGCACAGAGAGGTATGCCTTATCCCAGCACTGTGGTGGGCAGGGACAGGAGGGTGGCTGGAACTTGCTGCCCACCAGCCTACCTGCAGGTTCAGTAAGAGACCCTGTCACAGGGAAGAAGGCAAAAGCATGATAAGGCAGGACATCCTTTCTGGCTCCCACAAGCACACATGAGCATCCACCACACCTACACCACACACATGAACGTACATACATACACACATTCACATACAACAAAAATACTCATTTTAAAAGACATTAAAGAAAGGAAAAAGCCAGGCATGGTGGCACACACTTTTAATCCTAGCACTTGGGAGGCAGAGGCAGGCAGATCTCTGTGAGTTCAAGTCCAGCCTGGTCTACATAATGAGCTCCAGGCCAGCTGGGACTAAATAGACCCTTTCTCAAAAAATAAAAAAAAAGAAAAACCCAAGTAATATTAAACACACCCAATAAATATGATAGAAATAAGTCTTACTATATTAGATATCTTGTTACATGTAAGTGCACTGAATGTTCCAGTTAAAAGGTGACAACAGGACAAGAGGTTTTACAAAAGAAATTACTGAAACAAGAAGGTGTAGACATCTTAAAAATAAAAAGTTAATGAGCTGGAAAGATGGGTCAGCAGTTAAGACCACTGGTTGCTCTTACAGAAAACCTGAATTCAGTTCCCAGCACCCACATGGTGACTAACAACTGTCTGTAAATCTAGTTCCAGGGGAATACCACTGCCTCTTCTGACTTCTGTGGGTACTGCACAATACTGGTGCACTTACACACATGCAGGTGACATACTCATACACATAAAATAAAAAATAATAAATTAATTAAAAAATAAAAAGTTAAAAATTCTATTAAGGTAGCAGAAGAAAGGCAGAGGGAGAGTGAGAGAAAGTGGCCAGCAAGTGTGAGGAGAACCAGAAGAATGCTTTATCGATGATGAGATAAGCTTCTTTGGAAGGGGGGGAATTTGTGGAACAGGAAAGTGAGAACAGAGGTGGTCACTGGATTGGGACTCATGGAAGCCATGATGCCCTTAATGAGAGAAGCACTCCATGGAGTGATGTGAAGGAAGTCTATTTGGAGTAGACTGGATCAAGGACATAAGGGAATGATAGGAAACCGTGAATGACTATTGAAAACTGTTTAAAATTTTTTTCCCTTTAAAAATTTTGATAAGGTAATTGGAGATAGATCATAAGATAGGGATATGAAGTCAAGAGTTTGGGGGCTTTTAACATGGGATGTATGAAAACAGATTATTAAACTGATGGGAATGACAACACATAGAGCTCTGTCAATGAGAGTGGTGAGAGAGATTGGATCTTAGAATGTAAGAAGGGTTGGACCCCCACAGGGGCCACTCCAACCTATTAGTAAGAGAAAAGATAAAACACAGGTACAAGGGCAAGCTTTTTGGAGGACAATGAGAAACACCTTACTTTATTTCAACTGTTCTCAAAGAAGTATGAGTGAAGCAGTACATTGAGATGTGTTGGAAGTGGAATGAGAGTTTGAAGGGAGAAAAGGTGTGAAATAGCTGTCTAGATGTAAGCACTACAGGAAGCTTGCTGTGGGTGCTGAGCATCATGACTCTGCTTTGATTATGAACCCTGTCAACTGGCATCACATTTTGCTCTAGCCATCTTGAGCTACTGGTATCAGCATGGAGTCAGCATGGGTTGGCAAACAATGGGATTCAGCCGGAATTGGGTCCATGTGTTTGTTGCCTGCTGCATTAAAAAAAAAAAAAAAAAAAAAAACAACAGGAAACAAAGGACTGAGAAGTATTTGGAAAGAAGTGAAAGAAGTGATAACAGTTCTTCCTGGCACAGTCCCTAAAAGTAGTTCAGAAAATTGTGTCCTCCACACATACAAACTTTTTGTTATAAATTTAAATGTGGTAGACTTTTTGATATACACTACACGTGTACTTTGATATGTCACTTTTTAAAAAACTGCAACCAATAAATTTAAATGCCATATAATTTTGGTACCCATCATCATCTATTTAAAAATACATTTAAAATAGAGCATAGCAAATTGAAATTTTACATCTTCTGTTTTTTTTTCTTCTTACATCTTCTTTCTATTTAGCTGTACTTTCAGTCCGCTTTCTTTTTTTTTTTTAATTTATGTGTATGAATGTACTGTTTTGCGTGTGTTGTGCAATGCCGCGGAGGTCAGAAGAGAGTGTTGGAATCCCCTGGAACTGGAGTTCTCCTGGAATTGGAGTTACAGACGGTTCTCAGCCGCCATGTGGGTGCTGGGGATCGAACCCGGTTCCTCTGCAAGAGCGGTCGGCGCTCTTAACCGCTAGGCCATCTCTCCAGCCCTCAGTCTGCTTTCTTTACACTCATCCCTGTAACTGAATTTTATAATATACTATTGTTCTCATAGGATTTTTATTTATCACCCTCACACATTTCTATGCAATAAAAATATATGTAAACTGAACTTTAATGTGAGTTTTTTGTACTTCCTATGAGCACAAGTTTCTAGGTGGTAAAAATGTTCTTCTAAAATGAATGACCATCATAATTATTAAAAGACTATAGTTTTAACATATTCAAGTATTTTATCAAAACAAAAATGTTAAACTTTATCATGAAAACTATTAAAGATATAAGCTAAAAATGTATCGGAAGTTCTCTTAATAAGTACAAGGTCATCTAAGATAAGTGAGGATATTTTTTGGTAATTATTTAAAATGTCACTTATTTCTGAATTGTTGGAGAAAATATAGACCATTTTTACATGCCCGTGTTTTATTTATATGTATATATGCCCAAAAACTTTTCTTGATAATAGGTAGGAATTGTATAGCAATGATACTTGTTCTAGTTTCATTTCTGTTATGACAAATACCCAGATTAAGGGGAGAAAGGGCTTATTTGGCTTACAGTTCCAGTCCATTTAGTCTTGGGGGAAGTCAACACAGGAACTTAAGCAGCTAGTCTTAGCATGTCTACAATCAAGAGCAAGAAAAGAATAGATGTATCCTTGATTGCTTGCCAGCTCTCAGTTTACTGTCTACATTTTTACACCCAGGTATAGTGCTACTCACTATTGGAACTGATAAGAACAGATACTACACTTGATATTAGCCAAAAGGCCAAGAAGTGATGCTACCCACTATTGGGGTAGGACTAATGGGCTGGAACTTTCTTACAACTAACAATCAAAACAATTCGCCACAGACTCGAACACAATAAGTCCTGATCTAGATAAGTCCTCATTAAGATTCTTTCTGGGTGAGTCCAGATTATACCAAGTTGACAGCTAAAACTAATGAGCACAATGTTGAATTTCTCAAATTACTCTTGAATTAAAAGTCAAATTAGGTTATGTAAGAATCTATTATACAGAATGTCAGCTATTAGCTGACACTTTTTTAACAGTAAAGAACTGGCTTTGTAATTTATATATATAATATATATATATATTTATATATATATAAAGTATTTAATATTTAGTTATTAGAATCATTTATTTTCTTAATGTCTGGGACAAATGTAAAAAAAATTTATAATACTTATCTTAACACAAATTATACTTATTATTTTATGTTAGAGCTACTTTGCTTAATCCAAAATTTTCACAAGAAAATTTGGAAAAGTAAAAATGTTAATTTTATTACACATTTGCTGGGTGTATTAGTACACATCTATAATCCTAGACTTGGCAAGCTGAGGCAGGAAGATCACCACAAGTTCAAGGCCAGCCTGGTCTACAAAGTGAGTGTTAGCCAGGGCAATAGGCAAACAAATGAAAAACCTATATCACGACACTTTTAATAAAACAGTATGCTTCAAGAATTGTTTTTATCAAATCACATTTTAAGGTTTTATTTCAAAATTTAGAAATAGAAAAATGTATCCCACAGCCAAAGTCCCTACAGAACCTGTAAAGTTTAAATGTTATTGTTCTGATTGTTATAAGTTTGAGTCATAATCTACTCTGATTGGAATTTTCATCAAGGTATTATGGTTTTGGTTTTAAAACTAGTTTGTCATGACATTGTCTCTAACCACAGTGTTTATTTTATGGGACTGTTTGAATGGATAGACTCATGCTTAATGCTAAGGGAATAAGTATTAGGATTAATAATAATTTACTTAGTATCAAATTGATTTTAGTAAGTTGTCATTTAAGCTAAAACTGTTAAAGCATAATATGGTTCCTGGTCCTTAAGAATATTAGTTAATTTTAAGGAATGATTACTTCTACTCCAGGGTGCAATTTACTTCTGCATCTAGATACGTTTAACATTTGCAAAACATTTAACCACTAGGTAGGGTCTTTTATTTATTTATTTTTTGAGTGAACAGTTTGCCAGGTTTGTTGAGGTCCAAATCTTTGTCAAGCCTAGGACAAAAATCACCTCAGAACATTTGGAGAGAATTGGTCGTTTAGAACCTGCTCCATGGCTTTTAAGACCATCTCCAAGTTTGAGATGTTCTTAAAATTTTATAATATATTTGAGATAACTATTCCACTTGTATACATGGGAATAAATAGTGAATACTTAGCAAATCTTATCAACTAAAGGTAAATTCATTTATAAATGTTAATATGTCTCATGATATAAAGAAAATATGCCTGTGCATACAAGCTTCTCCAACTGGACTATGGGAACCTTGGGTTGTTCAAAATTGGGACACAGATACTTGCAAAATGCACCAATTACCTAATTGTATGTCATACTGAGTAACATCAATGTTATCTGCTAACAACTGTGTCATTATATTGTAGAATCCCTTAAAAAACAAAAAAATAAATTAAAAAAAGAAAATAAAGGATTAAAGTTTAATAAAAGAATAAGATACCTATATTAAATTAAATTGTCTAAATATTCCAGAATAAAATAGTATAAACACTTAAGCTAGTTTACTAATGGCCTAAACATAATTATAAATATACAGAGTTGTTTTTAGTTTCTCAGTCCACTCCTGGCTTGTACTGGACTCCCAGTTACAGATATAGATTAAATGAAAATAGACAAGTAGTGGATCACCTATGACTACTGAAAGGTGTTCTTTATGTCTCTGTGTATTATGCAAGTGTTATTTTTGGTATTTCTTTTGCCCATTACAAGACAATTTGACTCAAGAAAAGCTAGCTTTCCCTCCCTGAACCAGTGGTATGCAGTCCAGAAGGAGATAGTTTGGATGGACTTGGTAAGCTTTATCAGCTTATTTCCTGTCAACAGGTATGTTTCTTGCTACTGAAAAACTACAAACCAATATATGGAGTCTGAGAAGGAAAAGAGACTGCTTCTGTTTGTAGTAAACAGTTACATTTATGATAGGCCTAAAATTGTTTAAAACTCTTCATGGGCTTTGCCTGCTTAACCTATGGTGTTAAATCTCTCCTCCAGTCAATGTTTATGCAAGGCTTCTTAGACTTCTGTTCAAACTTTACCTAAATATGATACAGTAATTAAAAGTGTCAGGCTGGTGTAACTTTCTGGATGGTTAATGACCATACTTAATGTCCATGTCAATTCGGCCGAGGGATTTAAGGGACAGTGTTGTTCCTTGCCTTTTCAGGTCAATTAAGGGTCCAGGGAATAGAGATGGGGGCGCTTCTCTAGATTTCCTGTTAACTGTGAGCCACCTGTCTTCTTGATCAGAGAGGTCATGGAGGTTCTCAATCAGAGGACATGGAGACTCAGTCAGAGGGCCTCCAGCCAGTGTCCAGTCTACAAAGAGGAATGTTTCCTCTGCTTGAAAGCAAAGCCTGTCCAGCAAGACCTGACTTTGTCCTTGGTAGATGGAACTGGTAAAGGAAGGACAGAAGGAGCAAGGGGTCCCCCCAAAATCTGAGTAACCTCTGAGGACCAGATCTTCAACTGACCTTGAAAAAACAAAGCTCAGTTAATCTGGGCTAACTGTATGGACTTAAACACCAAAGATAAGTAGTTAGTATATTTCCTTTAAAGTCTGAGAGATTGTGCTTCCAGATATTAGGCTTAAAGTCATATGAAATCTATTGTTATCAGATAATAAAATTTCTTCTTTTTGTCTATATAATAAATAAAATGGATAATAAATATAGATAGATAATAAATAATAAAATTTCCTCTTTCTGTCTAAGAGAAAACTCACATTGTGACTATCAAAAGTACCCAAAAAGCAGATTCTGAGTCTAGCCATCATGGCCAAACAAAAGAAAGGAGAAATCCAATAAATAAATGCTTTGGAACTCTTTGTCAAGAAATTTGAATGGAGTTTTAAGTTGGGCATTTGAATTCACCCTGTTCTTACTTCTCCTGGTTCCTTGCCTAGAAAATGCACCTAACTACTCTTGCCTTCACTTCTTCACAGGCACCAGTCAAGGACTTTGTTCTCTATATCGCTATACTTTTGGGGGACTTTTAGATAGGCCCGCTGAGCAGGGAATACCCCAATTGCCACACCCTGTGTCCCTTTTCAGCATGGAAGAAGTCAGAGTGGTCAGTGCACCGATTCCCTCTTGGCAATTGGAGAAACTTCTTCAGAGGGTACTGTAATAAAAAATAAAAGCTAAACATTAACTAGGCAGTTTAGGGTTGGGACCCCAAAATTTGCTTGTTTCATTCTCAGCTGAGAGCTGAAGACTCCCTGGATCTGCCAGTAAACTTACCCTTCTGGTTGCTCTGACTTGTGGCCCATGCATCCGTACCTCACTTGTCAGATTTATTAACCAGTGGGTAAATTCTATTAAACTCATGATACTAAGGACCCAATATACCCCCTCCCTAGTGGAGAATATTCCCCCTTGGAGAGACCAACAGGGGTCAATTGACCTTTCTTTGAAGATCTCACAAAAATAAGGGGGGGGGATGAGATAAAAGATTAGAAGAACTCAGGGACAGGGCTCTCAGACACCATTTTTGTATGTTTCATTAAGGTTCATTTTCCCTGAGTCATACTAGAAAAGTGCCTGAGTGTTCCTGGGAGCTCTTTATAACTGCTGACTCTTGCTTCTGTGAGTGGATTGCTTGCTTCATACACTACCCCCTGACTGGTCCTGTTAAACTCTGATTGGCTGTTGTATTTATTTTTATTTTATTATTTTTATTTTTTATTTTTTTGTCTTTTTGAGACAGGGTTTCCCTTTAGTCCCAGCTGGCTGGCTGTTATATTTCAAAAAAGCTATGTAACCTGCTCTGTGGGGCCCCACTCCTCCCCAGCTGAAGCTGATGTTGGTCTAGTGTCATAATTGTTATTAAACCAAAAAAAGGAAGAAAGGAAGAAAGAAAGAAAGAAAGAAAGAAAGAAAGAAAGAAAGAAAGAAAGAAAGAAAGAAAGAAAGAAAGAAAAGAAAGAAAGAAAGAAAGAAAGAAAGAAAGAAAGAAAGAAAGAAAGAAAGAAAGAAAGAAAGAAAGAAAGAAAGAAAGAAAGCAGGAGGATCTCCTTCTTTGGCCTTCCTTCAGTCTCACCTTCTGGTCATGTAATTTTTATCCTTTGTGCATGGTTCTGTTGTTTTTGTTGTTACTTTTGTTTTGGTGGTTTTTTTGTTTTTGTTTTGTTTTTTTTGTTGTTTTGTTTTGAGACAGGGCTTCCCTGTAGCCCCAGGTAACTTGGAACCTGGTATGTAGATCAGGCTAGCCTTGATCTCACAAAGAGCCACCTGCATCGGCATCCTGAGTTTTGGAATTAACCACTGAATTTTATACATTTTTTATGTATTTGGCTTACTCAGTATATGGAGAAATATTTCATGCAGACCAACTGGCAAAGATAAGATCAACAACAAGCCAGGAGTGGTGAGAAATTCCAGTACTTTCAGAAGGAGGCAGGCTTCATTTTCAAATTGCTCTTCAGATGGGCTTTAAGGATATTATTAAAATCATGAGCAATATTTTACTCTAATATTTTGCAAAATTACTCACTTCTGAAATAAAGATTGCTATGATACAGACTTAATATAAAAATTTGCTGTTTTCTAATCAGTTATGATAAAAGTAAAATAATATAGTTTCTCATTGGTTATTTTGCAATATAATATAATGGTCAAGTATAATAACAGTATTTTATGAAATGAGAATGATAAAGCCCACATGGTTCTCTTTGTAAGCATTTTGTGTATACTCATCAAACATTTCATCCTTTTGGAATGATCGTCAAAGAATTCACATGAAATCAGAGTTTCAAGTCAGCCCTGATGGCTCATACCCACAATCCTAGGACCTGAAATCCTGAAGCTGGTGGGCCGTGAATTCAAGCTGGTGGAGTATTCAGGGAGACCCTGCCTCAAAACAAACAAATAAAAAATTAGAAGTTTCCATTAATCTAAAAGGCTATGGAGATTTTCAATATTTTTTATTTTTATTTCAATTTATTTAATTAATTAATTAATTAATTATTTCGTGTATATGTGTGTACTGTCTGCCTGTAGGTCTGTGCACCCGTGTCATGCAATGCCGCGGAGGTCAGAAGAGGGTCTCGGGTTCCCCTGGAACTGGAGTTCTCCTGGAATCGGAGTTACAGACGGTTCTCAGCTGCCATGTGGGTGCTGGGGATCGAACCCAGGTCCTCTGCAAGAGCAGTTGGTGCTCTTAACCACTAGGCTACCTCTCCAGCCTGGAGATTTTTGATATTAAATTCAGCCTCTGATGCTTTTTAAAAAATTTTATCTCAGCTTCTTTTTGCAATAGATGGAAGGTATTGTATAATCCTACAGCTGGTCAGACACAGAGAATATAGTTCTGAGAAATGCTTACTCCTTCGTGGCACATCTACAATTGTAACTCTACACCTAAGGCTCATAGAACATAGAGGAACAAGGGGTAGAGAGAAAATTAGTCCATCCCTCAACTCATCCTAGTGAAGCTTCCTTATATAACAGAGTGTGATTCATATAAAAGGCTACAACTGGCCAAGTTTTAAAGAATAAGACTACAGAGGGTGTGTCCCTACATAGGACTCCTATATTAAAACTTGCCCACCCACAGCTCAGGGACCATCACAGAAAAGCGGTCAGAAAGATTGTAAGAGTCAGGGCTGGTTTATGAACACAGGGAAACAGAGGTTTTCAGGTCACTGGAAGCTTGCATGTGTGAACTTGTGACAATGGTGGCATTGAGCAAAGGACCCATGCCAACTCAATCAGACAAGAGCCCAGAGTGGAGCAAATGAGTGGTGGCCCTGCCCTAGACTGAGAACTATAGGAGACTGATTTACTACTGGGTAAAGTAGACTATGCCTTATTTATGATCTCTAGATAGGCTGACTGTGCTCCAGTGGATGATGCACTAACGGACATCCAGGTACGAATGCTTGACTGGATAGGACTTAACATGTATGGGAGAATATACGAGGTCTTGTGGGGACTGTGGGGGGGCAGGAATGGGGAAGGGGATCTAATTTTTTTTTAATTTTTTAAAATGTCTGCATGTAGGTCTGTGCGCCCGAGTCGCGCAATGCCACAGAGGTCAGAAGAGGGTCTCGGATTCCCCTGGAACAGGAGTTCTCCTGGAATTGGAGTTACAGATGTTTCTTTGCCGCCATGTGGATGCTGGGGATCGAACCCGGGTCCTCTGCAAGAGCAGTCGGTGCTCTTATCTGCTAGGCCATCTCTCCAGCCCCTGGGGATCTAAATTTTTAAGAACAGTTTATGAAGTGTACAAGAGCTCAATAAAAATTTTTACATTTCTTTATTGTTATTCTTTTACTGGGTACAAATGATCTCTTTATGGAATATTTGTAGTTACACTTTCAAAACAGTATTTTGTTCATAAGTGTTCAGATTATAAATACAACATAGCTTTTTACAATATGCTTTGTCTCCAATGACTAGAGTTTTAAAAAATTATTTTTAAAAAATTTCGTGAGTGCATAGAGCTTGGATCAGGGATTTCCCAGGACCACCTGAAACACAGGAAGGAACCAAGTGCTTCAGCCAGGCGGGATGGTTGATTAATCCTATCTGGCCCATTGGATAACTCTATCACTGGTTTGATTCAATCATCTTGTGTGGCTGTGGGTGCATAGTCATCCTGCTAGCTGGTATAAAAGGTGGGCCTCAACCCAAATGCCCCTCAACTGATGAGTGGATAGAGAAAATGTGGTACATCTACACAATGGAGTTCTATGCAGCAGTAAAGAAAGATGACATCATGAGCTTTGCAAGAAAATGGCTAAAGCTAGAGGACATCATGCTGAGTGAAGTAATGCAGTCCCAGAAAATCAAACGACAAATGGTATCCCTCATCTGTAGATGCTAGTGCCAATTAGCTAGTTGTAAGTATTTCTTGTGCATGGCCCCTTGAGCTTTTGTCCAAAGCAGTTGGGAGTGATGCATATTGGAAACAACAACAATGAACAACAACGGAAAGGACTGCATCAAAGAACTGACTGAAACAGTGAACTTCTGCTCAAAACAGTTAACTTCCACATGGAGAATATTGAGAAAGACCGAGAAAGGGATGAAAAACATGTTTGGCAGAATGCATGAGCTCTGGTGGGGTGGGGGGATGGGGGAGACACGGGTCTAGATTTGATAAAAAAATAAATATTAAATTAAAAAGGTGGGCCTACTGACACTGTGAGACGTGAGGGCACAGAGCTTAGATTGGGGATTTCCCAGGACCACCTGAAGCACAGAGTACTGGGGCATGGGCTAAACAGGCATAATACCCCCTCCCCCCAGCCAACTGGAATTGCCTTGTGGAGGGAGTGTCCAAGTGGATTCTTTTTTAAAATAAATTTTCATTTATTTTTGTATGTGTATGAATGTACTGTGTGCATGTAGGTTTGTGTACCCGGGTCACACAATGCTGTGTAGGTCAGAAGAGGGCATCAGATTCCCCTGGAACTGGAGTTAAAGATGGTTCTCAGCTGCCATGTGGGTGCTGGGGATCAAACCCGGGTCCTCTGAAAGAGCAGTCGGTGCTCTTAACCTCTAGGCCATCTCTCCTGCCGCCCAAATGGATTCTTTGGAAAACTTTCAGAACAGAAAGGGAAGAGTGAGTTAGATTTCCAATAGAAAGCCTAAAACTTAGACAAGTCAACACTTCATAAGCAAGGAGAAAAACAAACAAAACAAATAACGAAGGCATCTGAGAGAAGCAAGCAAAGCAAGCCTTCAACACAGTGAAGAGGCATTTGGAATATAGGCAAAGAAAAACCCACATGCCAGGGACACGAAGAAGGGACAACATGGGAAAGATGCAGGATAATTCCACACCAAGCTCTACCAACCCTGTGGGAGACTCCTGCTGTGGGATCCCCCTGGGTATGGCCCAGAACACAGATCTCAGAAGAAAAATTGTGGACATACTCAAAGAAATCAAAGACTATAAAGTGTAAGTCAGATAAGTAGGGAGAGAGAATGAAAAACTCAAGAAGGACCTAGAGAGAGAACATGACAAACTCCAGAAGGAAGTAGAAACACTGAAAAGATCCCATGTTGAAAAAGAAAAGGAAACCAACCAGCGAAGTAAAAAGCTACAGGAAGAGTTTGAGAAGCTCCAAAAGGAAGTGGAAATGCTAAAGAAATCACAAGATGAAATTAAAAAGGAAATGAAACACTCATCCAATCAAAAGGAAAGGAACGGAAAAAGCCTCAGAAGTAGAATGGAGGAAGCAGAACAAAGACTATCAGACCTGGAAGATAACACAGAACAACTAAAAACCTCAAGGAAAGATTATGAAAATTTTTAAAATACACAGAAGTGGAACAACCAGAAGTTGTGGGACACTATGAAAAGATCAAACCTCTGCATCATAGGGATAGAGGAAGAAGAAGAATCCCAAGAGAATGGTATTGATGAGATCTTCAACAGAATAATAGATGAAAATTTCCCCAAACTAAAAAAAGAGAAACCAATACAAATACAAGAAGCACATAGAACTCCAAACAGACAAGATCAGAAAAAAAACTCTGCACGCCATATCATAGTTAAATTCTAGACACCCAAAGCAAAGACAAAATTCTGAAAGCCACAAGAGAAAAACAACAAGTTACATATAAAGGGAAACCTATCAGAATTACAACTTCTCAGTGCAAACTGTGAAAGCAAGAAGAACGTGAAGCAAAGCATTCTCAGTGTTAAAGCACAATAGATGCCAATCCAGGTTACTATACCCAGCAAAAATGTCAATTATAGTTGAAGGAGAGAGAAAAATATTCCATGACATAAACAAGATGAAAGAATACATGTCCGGAAAACCAACCCTCCAGAGAATACTTGAAACAATTCAAAGGACAGGAGCAAGGAGTAACTATCCCCAGGCACCTAGAAAGAGAAATTAATGAAAGCATAACTGCAGAAGTAGAAACCTAGACCATAATTGCAAATGGATAATAAGGTGAAAGGAAGCAACACACATATATCAGTTATAAGCTTAAATATTAATGGACTAAATTCCCCAATCAAAAGACATAGACTGGGAGATTGAATTAGAAAACAGAACCCGTCTATATGCTGCCTACAAGAAATATATCTTAACTTCAAGGATAGGCACCACCTTAAAGTGAAAGGATGGAAAAAACATATTCCAAGCAAATGGTACCAAAAAGAAAGCAGGTGTTGCTATTTTAATATCAGACAAAATAGACTTCAAAGTAAAAGAAAAAGAAGGCCATTACATTTTTATCAAAGGAAAAATTGACCATGAAGATTTCACAATCATGAATATATGTGCACCAAATTCTGGTGCACCAAACAGAGTTTGGTGCACATATATTCATGACGGTGAAATCTTCATGACTTTATAAAGTTTGGTGCACCAGAGTTTGGTGCACATATATTCATGATTGTAGAAATCTTCATGGTCAATTTCTCCAGGACCTCAAGGCACATATTAACCCCAGTACACTAATAGTAGGGGACTTCAGTACCCCACTGAGCCCTTTGGACAGGTCAACAGGACAAAGAATAAACAGAGAGATATCTGAACTGAATGATACTATACACCAAACAGACCTCACAGACATCTACTGAATATTCCACCCCAATACCAGAGAATACACTTTCTACTCAGCACCCCCACCAAACATTCACCAAAATTGACCACATACTGGGACACAGAAGAAACCTCCACAAATACAAAAAGATTGAAATAATTTCATGCATTCTATCAGACCACAGTGCAATAAAGCTCCTTATCAACATCAGGATAAGGCCTACTATCTACAAGAACACATGGAGACTAAACAACACACTCCTGAATAATGAATGGGTCAAGGAAGAGATAAAGAAAGAAATAAAAGCATTTCTGGAACTGAACGAACATGATAATACATCACAACAAAACCTGTGGGATACTTTAAAAGCAGTCCTAAGAGGTAAGTTTATAGCCCTGGGTGCCTACATTAGAAAAACAGAAAGAGCACAAGTGAACGACCTAACACTGCAGCTAAAAAACTTGAGAGTCAAAGACAGATGAACCCTAAATGCAAAAGAAATAACAAAAATGAGAGTAGAAATCAATGAAACAGAAACAAAGAAAACAATACAAAAAAATCAATGAATCCAAAAGCTGGTTCTTTGAGAGAATAAATAAGATAGACAGAACTCTAGCCCAGTTAACCAAAAGAAAGAAGGAACAACTCCAAATCAATACAATCTGTGATGAAAGGGGAAATATCACAACAGACAATGAAAAGATTCAGACAATCATATGGGATTACTTCAAAAACCTATACTCTACTAAGTTTGGAAAACCTAGAAGAAATGGATGAATATCTGAAATCCTGGGAATCACCAAAGATCAACCAAGAAGAGATCTACAGCTTAAACAGACACATAATATATGAAGAAATTGAAGGTGTAATAAGAAACCTTCTAACTAAAAAAAAAAGCCCAGGCCCAGATGGTTTCACAGCAGAATTCTATAAAACATTTCAAAAAGACTTACCACCATTATTATTCAAACTGTTTAGAAGGATACAAACAGAGGGAATTCTCCCAAATTCCTTCTGTGAAGCCAGCATCACGCTAATACCAAAACTAGGCAAAGATACAACCAAAAAGGAGAACTAGAGACCCATCTCATTAATGAACATGGATGCAAAAATTCTCAACAAAATACTTGCAAACCACAAACAGACCCACATCAAGAAGATCATCCATCATGACCAAGTTGGATTCATATCAGAGATGCAGGGGTGGTTCAACATATGAAAATCAATAAATATCATTAAACATATAAATGAAATGAAAGACAAAAATCATACCATCATCTCAATTGACTCGAGAAAAGCCTTTGACAAAATCCAGCATCCCTTCATGCTTAAAGTCCAAGAGGGAATTGGATTGGAGGGATCATTCCTCAATGTAATCAAAGCCATACACAAGAAACCCACAGCCAATATCATCCTAAATGGGGAAAGGACAGAAGCATTCCCGTTAAAGGTAGGAACTCGGCAAGGCTACCCCCTATCCCCACTCCTCTTCACTATAGTGCTTGAAACACTTGCTAGGGCAATAAGGCAAGAAAAAGAAATTAAAGGAGTACTAATTGGAAAAGAGGAAGTCAAGCTATCCCTTTTTGTTGATGATATTATTGTTTACTTAAGGGATGCTAAAAACTCCACCAGAAAACTCCTAGAAATGATTAAGTGCTTCAGTGAAGTGGCAGGATACAAAATTAACCTACAAAAATCAGTAGCCTTTCTTTACACCAACAACAAGCAACTGAAGAAGGAATACATGGAGACCTTTCCACTCACAATAGCCTCAAAAACAAAAAAATACCTACGGACAAACCTAACCAAAGACACCAAAGATCTCTACAAACCCCTGAAGAAGGAAATTGAAGAAGACATCAGAAGATGGAAAAACCTCCCATGCTCATGGATTGGGAAAATTAATATAGTAAAAATGTCCATTCTACCCAAACTCTTATATAGATTTAAAGCAATCCTAATTAAAATCCCCAGTACTTTCTTCACAGGCTTAAAAAAAGTCCTTAATTTTATTTGGAAAAACAAAAGACCCCAAACAGCCAAAGCAACCATGAGTCAAAAGAGCAATACAGGGGGGATCTCTATACCACATTTCAAATATACTACAGGGCTATAGTTATAAAGACAGCTTGGTACTTGCAAAGGAACAGACCTGTTGACCAATGAAACAAACCTGAAGATCCAAACCTGAGCACATACAATTTCAGGCACCTCATGTTTGACAAGGGGGCCAAGAAGACACAATGGAAGAAAGACAGCATCTTCAGCAAGTGGTGTTGGCAAAACTGGATCACCACTTGTAGAAGAATGAAACTGAACTCCTCCCTCTTGCCCTGTACAAAACTCAACTCCATATGGATCAAAGACCTCAACGTGAAACCCAAAACTCTGAAGGCATTAGAAGAAAAAGTTGGCAGCAGACTACAAGACATAGGCGTAGGAAAAAACTTCCTAAATCAGACAGCAGCTGTGCAAGAAATAAGATCGACAATTGACACATGGGACCTCATTAAACTCAAAAGCTTCTGTACATTGAAAGAAACAATCAAGAAAATGAAGATAAAACCCATAGAGTTGGAGGAAATCCTTACCCCAGATACATCTGACAAAACATTGATTTCCAGAATATATAAAGTACTCAAAAAACAAAGAAAGAAAATAAATGACCCACTCAAAAGATGGATCAAAGAGCTGAACAGAGACTTCCCAAGTTAGGAATTAGAGATGGGTGAGAAACATCTTTAAAAGTGTTCACCATCACTAATAATTAAGGAAATGCAAATTAAAACCACTTTAAGATATAATTTCACTCCAAGAAGACTGGCTAGGATCAAGAAAACAAATGATACCAAGTGCTGGAGAGGTTGTGGGGAAAGGGGAACACGCATCCACTGCTGGTGGGAATGTAAACCCATACAACCATTATGGAAAGCAGTGTAGAGAACCCTTGGAAGACTTAGAATGAACTTTCCACCTGACTCAGCCATACCACTCCTGGGTATGTACCCACAAGACTCATCTTACCACAGAGATACACGCACAGCCATGTTTATTGCAGCTCTCTTCACAATAGCAAGGAGCTGGAACCAACCCAAGTGCCCCCCCAACTGATGAGGAAATAGAGAAAATGTGGTACATCTACACAATAGAGTTCTATGCAGTGATAAATAAAGATGACATCATGAACTTTGCATGGATGGACCTAGAAGATATCATGCTAAGTAACACAGACCCAGAAAAAAAAATAGAAATGGTATCCCTCATCTGTGGATGCTAGCTCCAATTACCTCAGTTTTTTTGGCAACCTGAGCAACATTCATGTCATCTGAAAAGAACTGTGCTCTTATATTGTAGAATCCCTTATGTGGTGGTTTGAATGAGTGTCCCCCATAGGCTTTAAGTATTCAGACATTTTGTCTCCAGGTGGTGGTACTGTTCTTGGAGGTCTTAGAAGGTGTGGCCATGCTAGAGGAAGTATGTCACTGGGGGAAGGCTTAGTGAGTTTAACAAGCCTTGCTGTCTCTAGTTGCTCTCTCTGCTTTGTGTGCTCATTGTGAGATGTGACCCTCTGCTTGCTGCTCCAGCTCCAGCCACCATGCCTCCCACCACAATGGACTCTAATTCCCTGGAACCTCAATCGAAGCTCAAATAAAACTCTTCCTTTTTTTTTTTTTTTTTTTGGTATGTGTATGAATGTATTGTCTGCATGCAGGTTGTGCACCCCGTGTCGTGCAATGCGCGGAGGTCAGAAGAGGGTCTCGTATCCCCTGGAACTGGAGTTCCCTGGAATTGGAGTTACAGACGGTTCTTAGCCGCCATGTGGGCGCTGGGGATCGAACCCGGGTCCTCTGCAAGAGCGTCGGTGCTCTTAACCGCTAGGCTATCTCTCCAGCCCAACTCTTCCTTTTATAAGGTCCTTTGGTCATGGTGTTTTATCACAGCAACAGAAAAATGACTAATACACCTTAAAAAATAAACAAAAAAAGAAATAGAAAAAAAAATAAAAGACAATGATTTTTTTTAGATTTGGAATGTAGTAGCTACAAAACCAAATTCTCTAGGTTTCTCTTTAGTACCTTCAGTAGCCACCTCTGTGTCTAACCTGACAGCCATTTGACTTGTCGGTTAAAACATTTGGAATATAATTTTTGTTTGTTTTTTGGTTGGTTGGTTTTTTGTTTGTTTGTTTGTTTGTTTTGGGGGGGTGAAGGCAGACAGAGGGCAAGCTGTTGTGGACTCATTTATTGGGGGCAGGTAGAGTTAAAGGAGACAACTTGAGAACCAAGGGTAAAGGTGTAGTTAATAAACTGTTGTGACCAGGAGCTTTTAATAATGTCACCAAGTTCACCATGTAGACATGTAATATTGAGAACTTGGTAGGGTTCAGGCAGAATGAGGAAAACCCGAGTTCGCATCTCTCCCCCTCATTATGTGGCCTTCAAATCCTTGAAGGAAGTTCACAAGAGTGAACCACAGTTGGTGTCTCTAAGATGGAATAATCTCGGCTAGGGGGGTTGTATTGTCCTTAGCACCATGATTTTAATGGAATTTACGCACTGGTCAATAAATCTGACAAGTGAGTTAGAGATGCATGAGCCACAAGTCAGAGCAACCAGAAGTCCACTGGCAGATCCAGGAAGTCCTCAGCTCTCAGCTTAAGAGACCTACCAGTCCATCAACCCAAAAGTGAAGAATGTCATCAGAAGGCATGTTAAGGGTTAAATGAGTTCTCTCTCTCTCTCTCTCTCTCTCTCTCTCTCTCTCTCTCTCTCTCTCCTTTGCTATAACCCATCTACTTGATTTTTTTCCACCAATGTATTTGGCAAATGTACTGATTTACAATTTCATTGTTCTATGACTACAATAAAATCTTGAAGCCATTTCCACATTAGAGCATGCCATTTAAGCCATCCTCAATTTGTGTTCCCAGCCCATGGCCATTTAAATTTGGTTCAGAAAAACAAAGCAACAAGAAAAAAAAACTATCTTTTTCCCTTTGTGGCAAAGAGCTGAGTTCACACCATAGCATAATATATATATATATATAATATATATATATAATATATATATTTTATATGCATAAATGTTATGCATGTGTGTAAATGCACCCATGATATGCAGTGTCCCCAGACAACATAAGGGGGCGTAGGAGCTCCTGGAACTGGAGTTCCAGACAGTTGTTAGATACCATGTGGTGCTGGGATTTGAACCTGGGTCATCTGCAAGAATGGCCAGTACTCCTAATCGCCATCTCTCTAGCCCCCTATACAACATTTTCTTTATCCATTCACCCATTGATGGGCAGCATGGCTCATTCCATAATTTTGGTATTGTGAATAGTTTTGCAATAAACACTGGTGTACAAATTTCACTATAATAAGTTTATTTGGACTCGGTTGGGTATATACTCACAAGTGGTATGGCTAGAATTAGGATATTTTATTTTTACTTTTTCAAAGAAACACCATTAAGATTTCCATTGCATCTAGATTAATCAATATTCTACCAGTAGAGTTTACCACTCCCCCTCCTGCCACATACATGTTCACCAGAAATTTCCTCAATCATACCCATTCTGACTGGGGTGAGGTAGAACATGGCAGTGATATTCATTTGAATTTATTTCTCTGATGACTAAAGCTGTTGAGCATTTTCTCATGTATTTATTTGTCTTCTATAATTCATCGTTTGTAAGGCATCTGTTCATTTCCATTGCCCATTATTTGATGAGAATTTACTCTGTAAAAAAATCTTTATTTATTTATTTATTTATTTATTTATTTATTTATTTATTTAGATGTTAAACCTTGTTGGATGAATATTCAGAAAATTTCTCCCATCTTATCCTTCCACTCTGTTCATTTTTCTTTGGCAAGAGCTGTTTAACTTGGTGCAGTCAAATTCTTGTGTTTGTGTCCTGAGCTACTGGAGTCTTATTCAGGAAGTTATTGCCTGTGCCTATATATTGAAGTGGCCTTTTTTTTTCCTCCAGCAGCTTCAAAGTTTCATTTCTTCAATTAATATCTTTGGTCAGTTTGGAATTTGTTTTGTACAAGCAAAGCATAAGGATCCAGCTTAATTCTTCTACATGTAGTTAAATTAGCCAACCTAGTATCATTTGTTAAAAAGCCTGTCTTCCCTCTAGTGTAGGGTCATAAGAGCAAAACAGTTTAGATTTATTCCTGGATATTCGATTCTACTCTGTTGCTCTACATATCTGTCTTGTTACTATGGCTTTTTGGTATGCCTAGAACTCAGATAGTATAAGATTCACTGTTATGAAGGTTAATTATTAGAATTTTGATCAGGAGATTGTGCTTTCCATATGCAATCTAAATAATCTAGTTCTCTTATTTCCAGCCCCTTCCTTTTTTCACATATTTCAATTCACTGTCCACCTTTCTTAATCCCCACAGGACCAGGTACCAGACAACAAGGCAGAGCCTCTACTCCAGAGTATAGTGGAAATTCCCACACTGGCAGCCAGATCATCCAACTTCATTCCTATTCATGGTTACTGGCATAAGACTCTTGCCCATGTGTTTCCCTGTGATTTCACATGGACTCTGCTGCTTCCTCCTGTGGCTCCTTGTAGCACTCTCTGTCCCTTCCCTTAAATATTTGCAAACAATAGACTTATCTTGTCAATGGCAATTAACTCTTGATCCATTGGCTTTATTATAACTTCATTGTAAAATTACCACTTTACATTTAACATGTCATCCTACATGTAGTTGATTCGTTCCATGCATCATTCTTCCAAGGCATTAATAGATGATTCTGCAATGACAGCTGACATTCTCAGATTTTACCAAAGTATAAATTATACATTTTAATGGCAATACAATCTTCAAATTCATCAGTGACTCAAAGTAGGTCTTCAAGAAATGATTTGCTAGACTGAATAGACATCAAAGCCAGGGAAGCTTACTTTAGTAGATCTGTTCTCCCCTGCTTCTCTGCCACTTTGGGGATTGCAATCATTCACCTTCTGCCTGGAACTGTGTGTTAGGTGGCCAATAGCTCATTCTGCATTTTGAGTTTTTATTTCATTTTGCACCAGATAAAAACCATTCCTGACTGTGAAAAATTTCAAAATTTGTGTGGTAGAAATAAATTAAGAAAGCATTCCCGTGAAGCATTCCCATGAAACATTCTCATGAAACTTTTCTAATTAAATTTATAAAAAAAAATGTGAAATAACTCTAACCTATTTTTCTCCTCTCTTCTGCAAACACAATAATAGAATAATGACAGGTTTCATTAAAAAAAATCTAGAACATCTCAGGGGCCTGATTCTTTTAGTAGCATAGATCTTAAAAGTTAATATAGGGTTGATATTTGATTTGATGAATTTTATGAGCTATAATAAATAGTATCAATACTTCATTATAAATGAAAGAAAATTATGGCTATCCACTCTCACTAGAGTTCAACATCCAAGTCGTAGACACAAAAACAACCCCAGACATTTTCTCAGCCCTCCAATCCTACTAGGAGGTATCTTAAGCAAGCTGCTCTGCCAAGACAATCATGTGTGCCAACTATGCAGAAAACAGCTGGAAAATATACTACATTTACTTTAAAAACGTCACAGAAAAGACCATTAGAAATTTAAGCAATGTAAACAGAGGGAAAAGCCACTGAAACATTATTTTAATCATTATTAGATAAGAAAATAGTTTTACAGGTTTAATGCTTTTAAGAAATGAGGATTTTTTCCAATATGCATTACGCCCAACTGCTTTGGACAAAAGCTCAGGGGGCCCTACACAAGAAATACTTACAACTAGGTAAATGGATTTTTAAACAAGTTGTGAAACATGAATCTATACCATCTTCTGAAAGGCAACATGGCAATAAGGCAAAGACTCTCCTCACTGATTGACAGGATAGGTCAGGGAAGGTGTTCTTCAGTAATCAGTATGAGCCTTCCTGTTTAACCTGCTAAGTGATGCTCACGGCTTGTAGGTTAGTCTTTGCCGGCCTACACACTCTTGCTTCCATCCGTTGAGTTGTATGCTCAATGTAAGTCAACTGTATATCTTCTGAAACATTTTCATGAAGGTGGGGTGGGGGGATATAGTAGGGTAGAGGTAGACAAGGAGGAGTTGATCTGCATATGATAAAAATATATTGTATGAAATTCTTAAAGGATCAGTAAACTTTTTTTGGGTTTTTTTTGCGGCTGATTGGGGTCGGAAAAATATTTTTATTTTAATAACCTTTAATTTGCTTGTTTATCATTCCAATGACCACATTTTCTCTAATCTCCAAATCATTTACCAATGCACAGATTCACTAATTGCAGGTAAATTTTGTGCAAAACTCAAGTTTTAAATTTTTATTTGTTTATTTATTTTTGCATTTTTTTATTGAATTTCTCTGATTTTCACACTGTAAGACATGACCTTTCCTCTTTCCAGCATCCATCAATTGCCAAAATTCCTTACAGTGAATTGGGATTTCTTAACCACATCTCCATGTCTATACTGGGATTTTGTCTGATTTGAGCTTGCACAGGACTTGCACGTGCATCCTCACACAGACAGTGCAACTTTTTACCCCTCATCAAAGAAGCTTTTTTTTTTTTTTTTGCAATAGGTGGAGACTATTACAGAATTCCAGAACTGATCAAGTGCAGAGAATAAGTGTCTGTGAGACACTTAACCATAAATGATACATCTTCAGTACAAGCTCTACCCTTAGCTCTCAACTCTCGTCAGAGAAGTTTCCATATGCAGCAGGTAGTGATCAACAGAGAGACCCACAATTGGCCAATGTACAGGGAATAAGAAGCTGCAGGATACTTATCCCTGAAGTAATTATCCCAGCTAGTTCAAACCTCTTCCATTTTTTTTTCATAAATCAAGGAAAAATACGAGAAAATAGCTCGACCTGAGTAGTAAACCTCAAAAAACTGGAGAAATGAGCTGAAATACTGCATGGAGAGGAACAGAGCTTTACATGTTCATGTTTTAAAACAAGAATAAAAATATCACTTACCTAAGTTTCCACTGCAAGAAGTTGGAAGTGAAAAAAAAAAGTTAACCAATAGTGGGAGAAAGGATGAAGATGATATATATAGCAATGGAACCTTTTTTGTATGCAGAAAATAGTCAATAGAGAAAGTCAAATGCTAGCTCTTTGAAAAGATCAGTTTCAACAAAGCCTTAGATTGATTGATTGATAGGGGAGAGAGAACACCGGCCATCAATATTAGAGGTGAAAGAAGAGCCATCCCTATGATGCTCCAGGTATTTTAAGATAATAAATTAAAGGCCCAAGCCACTCTCAAAAGCCAAATTTGGAATATGGAAATATACAAGCTGGGAGGAATCCAAGAATACGCAGGGACCTTCTGCTGCAGATTTTGCTAAATCACAAGTAAGATGTTTATCATTCTATGTACTTAAATTTTCAAACTTGAGGCTCAATTAGCAGCTATTTGAGCCATAATACCAAGAATTTAGAGATTTTTTTTTTGCTTTTTTAGGTGAGAAAAATCATGAAACAACAACAAAAGTAAAGCAAATTTTGTTTGTATTTTCTTCTCACATTTCTAAACAGACAGTCCATGAAAACTCACTCAGAACAAGATCACCTGCTGCATTATCATTCCTCCTAAATTTCAAATGGGTTCAGGGGAGAATTATATTTTATAAACAAACAAACAACAAACACAGTTATTCCAAGAAGGGACTGTAATGGTTCAGGTAAATTTTCTTCTATATTCATAAAGAAGAAATTTTAAGCAAAGGAAAATGTCCTTTATTTATTTATTTTTATATGAATATGAATGTTATACTGCATATATATATATATATATTTGTATTGTAATTGTAGGCACATGATTATATATATATATATATATATATATGTATAATCATGTGCCTACAATTCCTGTGGAGGTCAGAAGAGGTCCTGTTCCATCAGTCCCATGGAACTTGAATTACAGATGGTTGTTAGCTGTTATGTGTGTACTAGGAACTTAACCTAGGTCCTCTGCAGGAGCACCCAATGCACTCAACCACTGAGCCACCTCTCCAAACCTAAGAAAATGTTCTTGACAAAAATCAATCAGTACCATAGATGTCTATACGTTTGTTAACAAATACAGTGTAATTTTAGAGGACCAGAATGAATAAATCTATTGGTTTATTTCCTTAATATGATAGCGTAATGGCATTATACCTTAAACATTGGAATAGGTGCTATCTATAAAAACCGATCTTAGATTCATTAGTTATCTGGTAAGAAAAAGTATCAAAACACTGTTTTTATTTTATGAGAAGCAAATCAGCTTATTATCTTTCAAACTTTTCATAAATTAGAATAAGCTACTGAGGTTTTATTTACATTTTGCCTCTGTTTTATCTTAGTCATATCTCCAATTTGATCTACTGACTTCTGCATTACTTACTTTTCAGTTGCTATGATAAAAAACTGTGACAAAAGCAACTTATAGGAGAAAAGAATTTATTTTGGCTTACAGTTCCAGACGGAGTACAGTTTGTTATGGTGGGAAAGGCTGACACGGCAAAGAAAGGACAGGAAAGGGGCCAAGTCCTATAACCTCAAGGCTTGCCCCTCAGTGATGTACATCTTCTCAAATCTCCTCCTCCTGAAGGTTTTATAACCTTCCCAAACAGCACCACCAGCTGGGAACTAAGAGTTCAAATACATGAGCCCATGGAGGACAGTTCTCACACAAACCATCTCAGCTTTTTATTATCACATAAAAAGGAACTGTTTGGTGCTGTTAGGACCAGGTTAGAAAGAAGTTAATCAAAAGGAAAGGGTTAACCATGCAGGAGCAACTCTCTAGTTGAAGCAGGTCTGGTTCCCATAGTTACTCCCTCCCACCTTGAGTTATTCGTTCCCAGAGCTCCCTGAGGTCAGGATGAACTTTCCCAGCCCTGTAGGAGTGCTTCTCACCCCCTAAGGAGCCCATTACTCTCCAAGGGGCTTCACGCTGCTAAACACAACCATTGTTTCAAACAAAGGGGTACAGAACAGGTGGACTGATCCACCAAGACCCCACCAATCAGAGAAACCACCAAGACCCCACCAATCAGAGAAAGGGTCACTGTAACCACAGTGGAAATCCCCTAACTGGGAATAAAAGTGGAAGAGGATTGGACCTCAGGGCAGGGCCACTGCCCTCCAGTCCCATGGGAGTGTGCTTGGCCCGACGTGTCGATCTGTCTCTGTCACTGTCTCTGTGTTGTGTTCTGTACTTTTTCCTTGATGATATGTTCTTTTATTAAAGCTTTTCCTCCACAGTTTTTGGCCTCTAGAGAGATTCTTTGGTTGAGTGGCATTTCTAACTCAACAGTACATATAACATTCTTTCAGGAAAATATTTACTAAGAAAATATTTAATATGACTGAGAAAGTACATCACATCCTCTCTTTTTTTTTTACTTTTAAAGAGTAGGTATTGAAATATATATTAAAATATCCATATATATTAATATATATTAAAATATCCACATTTTAGAGTAATATAAAATCAAAATGAAAAAATACGAATAAAGAAATATGATATGGAAACAACATTCAATTTGTTTTCAGACGACATAATTTTAGTATAGGTGCGATATATCAGGCTGGTGTATCTTAGCCTTTCTGGGTGCTTAATGATCTTACCTAACACCCATACCAATTTGGCTGAGGGACCTAAGGGTTTGTTCCTTGCCCTCAGAGTCCCGGGGACTATACATGGGGCATCTCTTGAAATGTCCTGAAACTGTGAGTCACCAGTCTTCCTGTGTAGAGAGGTCTTGGAGATCCACTAATGGGACCTTTGCCAATGTCCAGTCTATAAAAGGGAAAGTCTGCTCATGCTTCAAAAAGGGAAACCTGGTCTAACAAGACCTGACTTTGTCCTCCAGTGGATGGAACTGGTAAATGAAAAGAGGAAAGGAGCTAGGGGCTCCCCCCCAAAAATAAAAACCTGAGTGACTCCTGAGAACCAGATCCTCAACTGACCTTGAGAAAACAAAACCTTTGGTTAATCTGGGCTAACTGTGTGGCCTTAAGCATCCAAAAGGAAAGTATAACGAGAAATAAATAATCAGTAAGGCCCAAGAAATAGTACTTCAGATATAAAACATGAGATCTTAGTAAAAAGAGAGAAAGAGAGAGAGAGAGAGAGAGAGAGAGAGAGAGAGAACTGTTGTTTTGCCTGTCTTCAATTCTTACTGGCAAGTGCATCTACTCTGTGGCTGTCACTGCTTTTGTCATCCTTCAGAGATGAAGGATGAGACACAGTTTTTTTTTTTTTTTTTTTTTTTTTTTTTTTTTTTTTTTTTTTTTGGGTCTTTTCAAGACAGGGTCTACTCTGCTAGCCCAGCTTGTCCATGGAACTCACTCTGTAGACCAGGGCTGGCCTTGAACTCACAAAGATCCACTGCCTCTGCCTCCCAGGTGCTAGGATTAAAGGCGTGCGCCACCACGCCAAGCGAGACACAAGCTTTTTTCAACCTCCAATATGGACTGAAGACTCATGTCTCCCAAGAATCCTCAAACCTCAATGCCAAATGGGACTGCTGAAAAATCCAGCTGTTGTGATTGAGGCTGAGCACTCTGGGTTTCAGCCTCTTCAAGAGTAAGACTGCCATTGTTTGAAGCTACCCAGGTGCTGTATCATGGAGGCCAGTGTACAGGAAGATCAAGACAGAGACCGGTGCTTACTGGTTCTATTTGGGTCCATGGGGAGGAATAGCCATGGAGGTGGTGAGCACAAGGAACAGAGTTGACTGGATGTTAGATGTTTGGGTTGCCAAGGAGGAGCCTTCAAAACTTACCTTAAAACATGATATCTCTTTTAGCCTAAAAAAAAAAAAAAAAAGAAAAAAGAAAATCCTTCAATTCAGGTGGTGTGTGTTTGTGTGTGTGTGTGTGTGTGTGTGTGTGTATGCAATACAAGTTGGAGAGAACAACAACAAAAGAACTGGTTGGGGGGAAGTGACTGAAACAGTGAAGGTCTCCCCAAAACAATCAGCCTCTGCTTTGAAAAAAATCTCTGGAAAGACTCAGAAAATGATGCAAGACATGTATGGCAGAGTGCATGAACTCAGGTGGGGTGGGGGAAATGAAAAGGGAAATGACTCTAAATTGGATTGAGAAATGATATTTGATGTATGAAAAGTTTAATAACAATTTAAAAATTAAATAAAATTTCATAATCTATTTCCCACTTGGTACACAAATTAAATGTAAGACACAGGTAAAATGAGTACAAATGATGGCTTATTACAAGGTGCAGTAAAAATTCTCATATTCAAAAAATACTGTGGAAGACCACGTGGAGGTTAAGGCTGTGGGACCTACACAAAAGGTTGAGTAAATGTAGAAAATGCCCACAAAGAAATGACTGATGTACATGAGACCTTGTTGCAAAGATGGGAATGAAGCTGGGTGCCAGACCACACTCTCAAGAGTTATTCAGACACATGCCTGAATAACCAACTGTAAAATCTGAAGATGTAGCCACAATGTGCCATGTGATAGTTTAAATGAAGAGTCCTCCATACGCTTCACTATGTCCTCTGTTGGAGACACTGTTTGCAGAGGTTTAGAAGATGCAGCTTTGCTTGAGGAAGGTCACTTGGGGTGGGTCTTGAAAGTATATAGCTCGTCCACTCTTTCCCTTTCCATCTCCCTCTCCCTCTCCCTCTCCCACTCCCTCTATCTCTATCTCTCTGTCCCTGTTTCCTCTGAAGATGGGAGCTCAGCTTTTTGCTCTGTCTGCCTCCAGCCATTCCTCCATCCATGATAGACTTTCCCCCCTGGAACCATGAGCCCAATAAGCACCTTCTATGAGTTTTCTTGGTCATTGTGTTTTATCACAGCAATAGAAAAGTAACTAATACATGACATTTTGAAGGAAGTTGGAGGGAAAGAGTGGCAGCTGTGAGAATCCTTCCACCAAGATGCTGAGTGAGCAGACACCAGCTTCCTCCACTCACTTAGATGTGGCCTCTGTGCCTCCCCCAAGAGATTTAGTGTGCCTGTGCAGCCTAGAGCGCCTGATTAAGGCAATGGAAACTACATGAAATGAAGAGTTTTCACAGAAAAATGGCTCATGATAAATATACAAAGAAAGACATCAAGAAGTATTCAGCTAGTATAACAAGATTCACACACAAGGGTACAGAAATATTAAAATTGAAAACCTCTAAAACATGCTGAAAGTACTTACTGAGATTCAAAAAAAGTTGAAAAGCCACTAGCTTTTATGTAGCAAGAGCAGCAGATATTTTGAAAATATTTTATTTATTACTTTTTTCTTTTTTTAATTTTATTTATTTATTTGCCTTTTAAAGATTTAATTTTTTATTTATTTTTGTCTTTTATTTGTTTATTGTTAAGGGATTCTACAATATAATAACACAGTTGTTTTCAGATAACGTTGATGTTACTCAGCTTGCCTTACAATTAGGTAATTGGTGCATTTTGCAAGTATCTTTGTCCAAATTTTGAACAACCCAAGGTTCCCATAGTCCAGTTGGTGATGCTTGTATGCACAGGCATGTTGATCAATTAGGAGTCCAGACTATATTGCTGTAGTCTCATGATTCACCCCTATCTCTCCACAGCCCTTACATTCTACCACACCTCCTCTTCCTCAATTTGTTCCCTAGGCTTTGGAAAAGGGGCACAGTGGGTGAGAAGAAAACAGTCTACTTTCTTTGGAGTTGTCATTTTGGACTCTAGTCTGTTCAGCTTGTTTCCCTTCATGGGTTGACAGCTTATCCAGTGATACCTTTTTAGTCATACTAACAAAGCACAAGCAATTGGATGTACAGGCACTTAAGCAGTACTAATTATTATGGCAACCTAAGCTGTGAGCATAGACACAGATGCTTTATGTGTATGAGTGTATTGTCTGGATGTATGTAAGTGCACCCATTTCATCCAATGCCTGTGGAGGTCAGAAGAAGGCATCGGATCCCTGGAACTGGAGTTACAGATGATTGTTAGCTGCCATGTGGGTGATGGGAATTGAACCTAGTTCTCTGCAAGAGAAGCTAGTGCTCTTAACCATTGAGCAATCTCACTGCCCCCAATTTTTTTTTTCAAAAATAGAAATTCGAAAAGTTCAATGTGGTTTTAAAGAGAGAAGAGACAGAATGAACAGTATATATAATCAGAGTTGAAGAGTAGAATAGCAATCAGGAAGACAGATTGAAGAACACGATGTAGAGAAGTTAAAGGATGGAAAATGTAGATTGTAGGTAGGTAGACTAAAGTAGGTAGGTAGGTAAGACACTGTAGGTAAACTAAAAGTTATATCATTGGCTAGAAATCGAGAAAGGGATAGAAGGGAAAATAGCAAAGAATAACTATCTGGAAAAAGAGACTAGTTGCTAACTCTAACAGATTACTGGCTGTGGGACATAAGAGCAAAAGCAATGCAAAATCATGATTAATTATAACGTAAAGGAAATTTAACCCCCAAATATCAGTATTCCAAACTAAAGCAAGTGTTAAAGACTTTTTATAACTAAAACTTGGGCTGAGGAGACAGCTCAGTGGATAGAGTATTTGCCACATCAGTGTGAGGATCTGAATTTGGAATCTAGAACCCACATAAAGCCAGATGCAGGTTACCAACCATCTGGGATCCTAGCTCTCCCATGGTAGGATGGGAGGCAGAGACTCAGAGTCCCTGGAAGCTCTGGAGCCAGGGAGTCTGGAGAAACCTTCTCCCAAACAAGGCTGAAAGCAAGGATCAATACTCGAAATTGTCCTCTGACTTTCATTAGTCTGCCATGCCACATTTGTTTGGGATACACACACACATACACACACACACAAGCACCCAAACCTCTTATGTTAGTAAATAACTTAGATAAATCTTTATGAATCAAGAAGATGGTTTCTTAGCATATCTGTAGCTATTACTGCAGAATATCTGAGACTGAGTAATTTATAATGAATAGAAATTTGTTAATTTCCAGTTCTGAGTGTGGGAATGATTAGGATCAAAATGCCAGTTTCCAGAACTAAAGGCATCCTCACAGACAGAAGGTGAGAGAGGTCCAAGTCTCAACCTTGGGTGTCAAGCCCTCATGACCTAATTGATTGTTCATGTTCCCTCCTTGTGATAGTTTTGAAAGGAACAAACATTTATATGATAGCAGACACAAAATACTGAATATGAAAAAGATGAGAAGGCAAAGAGAGAAAAACCTACCCAGAGAAACTTGTTCAAACAGACCCCCAAGGAAGCTGTTTTAACAGGAATAAACAAAGAGGGTTTATGCTAATAAGTTAATCCACCAGGAGCACAATGTAATCCTGAAAACATGAATATGGAATGCAAGAAGTGAATGCTGAGGACATCAAACAGAGAATGTAAAAACAATAACAACTGCAGGATATTTTAACATGTCTTCATAGAAAACTTTAATAGAAAAAATGAAGTCCAAAAGTATTACATTTGAGAAGTTCCATTAACAATCTCAATTATGTATATCTGCATCTGAGAAAGAGCAGGATTGAAGATACACAGTTGCCCTAAATATCTGTATATCTGGGGTCCCACATTTGAAGGCCCTGCACCTGTGGAAAAAACAAGCAGCAGATTAAAAATGTTTCTTTGCATCTGCACTGAACATGTGAGACATGTTTTCGTGTCATTATTTCTGAAGAGTGTAGTTTAATAGCTATCCCCAGAGCATTTGTATGGTTTTGTGTTACAAGTTATCCAGAGATGACTTAAAGTGTATACCAGACTGTGCAGACATATGCAGATGATGCTGCTTTGTATAAAGACCTCGAGTACCTGTAAATTCCAGTGTCACAGAGAGTCCCTATCCTTTGCAGATCTGGAGGGTGACTGCATATTCTCAGCAACACATAAAATATTCATAGAAATTGATTAGAGCTCAATCCCAAAGGAAGTCTCAATAAACTGCTAAATCAATGCTGCACATACCACACTCTCTTATAAAAGTGTAATAAAATTAGAAATCTGACTTAAGATGAAATGCTTAGTTCATGATTACTTATGAAATATTTAGGAACAAACAGCAAAATAATATATTAATAAGGTAATAATATGCAGATAAAGAATATTTAGGTGCAACATGGGCAGAGTTAGACATACACACAGCACACGGCCCAACACCAGCATGCACCCAGCCCATGGCGTGAGTGGACTTCACCTGCGTCCTGCACAACAACAGCATGCTAAATACCTGGTGAGCCTTCCCTGCCTTGGTGCTTTGGTCACTCCTGTGTTCCGTGGAGGCTTGGTATTACCTGGGACTTTCCAACCTTCTGGTTCCAGTGTACGACTTGGGTGGAGTTAGACGTGCACACAGCACACAGCACAACACCAGCGTGCACCAAGAATGTGGTGTGAGTTGGCCAACACACGGTCCAAGGTAGCGACCCCCTCCCAGCCTGGGGGAGGGGTGGTGCAAAGGATCTAGCAGGCAGAGTATTACCAATGATAGTCTATGCAGCCAAAGTTGAGGCACCAGAATCCAAAGAAATAAATAAACAAACGAATCCACATGCCAAAAACACAAAGAAAAAAAGAAGGGGTAAGGCTCATAATAAATCCAAACATAACTCTACCAATGCTACAGAGGATTCCTAAAACAAGATCTCCCTGGAAGGAAACTAAGACATGGACCTTAAAAGAACAATTATGGAGGCCGGGCGTGGTGGCACACAGCTTTAATCCTAGCACTTAGGAGGCAGAGGCAGGTGGATCTTTGTGAGTTCAAGGCCAGCCTTGTCTACAGAGTGAGTTCCAGGACAGCTGGGGTTACAGGGAGACCTTGTCTCAAAAAGACAAAAAAAAAAAAAAAAAAGAACAATTATGGATATATCCAAAGAAATTAGAGAACTAAGGGAAGAGAATGAAAAACTCAAGAAGTACCAAGGGGGTGATAATGACAAACGTTGGGAAGAACTAAGGGGAGAGGTTGAAAAACTCAGGAAGGAACTAGAGGGATATAATTGACAAACATTGGAAAGAACTAAAGGGAGAAAATGACAAACTCTGGAAGGAAGTTGAAATGCTGAAAAGATCCCAGGCTGAAATGAAAAAAGAAAATGACCAATGAATTAAGGAACTACAAGATGAGAATGACAGGCTCCAGAAGGAAGTGGAAATTCTAAAGAAATCACAGAACGAAATGAAAAAGGAAATTGAACTTTCATCCAATCAACAGAAAAGGATGGGAAAAAGCCTCAGAAGCAGAATGGAAGAAGCAGAAAAAAGAATATCAGACCTGCAGGATAACATGGACCAACTAGAATGCTCAAATAAATATGAAAAATTTTTAAAAAATGCCAGAGTGGAACAACCAGGAAATGTGGGACACTATGAAAAGACCAAGCCTCCATATCATAGGGATAGAGGAAGGAAAAGAATCCCAAGACAACACTATTGACCAGATCTTCAATGGAATAATAGAAGAAAATTTCCCCAAACTGAAAAAAGACAAACACATACAAATACGAGAAGCACATAGAACACCAAAGAGACAGGAGCAGAAAAGAAATTACTCATGCCATATAATTGTTAAAACACTAGATGCTCAAAACAAAGACAAAATACTGAAAGCCACAAGAGAAAAACCAGTTACATATAAGGGGAAACCCATCAGAATTACAGCTGACTTCTCAGTGCAAATTATGAAAGCTAGAATAATGTGGACCAAAGTATTCCCAGCACAAAACGACTTTAGATGCCAACCTAGACTACTATACCCAGCAGAAATGTCAATTATAATTGAAGAAGAAAGAAGAGTCTTTCACAACATGAACAAGATGAAATAATATATGCCTAAGAAAGCAACACTTCAGAAAATTCTCAGAGCAATCCAAAGAACAGAGGAAAGGAACAAATATCCCTAAACAATTAAACAGAGAAAGCAACAAAATCATAACAGTAAATACAAACCTAGACCAAGAATGCAAACAAAAATAAAGTAAAAGTATGCGACACATATCTCTCAATAATAACCTTAAATACTAATGTCTAAACTCCCCAATCAAGAGGCATAGACTGAGAGAATGGATTAGGAAATGTAATAATTCTATTTGCTGTCTACAAGAAACCCATCTCACCCTCAAGGACAGACACCACCTTAGAGTGAAAGGATGGAAAAAAATATTCCAAGTGAATGGCACCAAGAAAAAAGCAGGAGTGGCTATTCTAATATCATACAAAATAGATCTCAAAGTAAAATTAACCAGAATAAAGAGGGCCATTACATCCTTGTCAAAGGAACAATGAACCATGAAGACTTCACAATCCTAAATGTCTATGCACCAAACTCTGGTGCACCTAACTTTATAAACACTACCCTGCAGAACCTCAAGACACAGATTAATCCCAACACACTAATAGTGGGGGAATTCAACACCCCCCTGGACCCCTTGGATAGATGAACAGGACAAAAAATAAACAGAGAGACATCAGAACTGAACAATGCAATACACCAAATAGACCTCACAGACATCTACAGAATATTCCACCCAAACACCAGAGAATATACTTCCTACTCAGCACCCCGTGGAACATTTTCCAAAATCGACCACATACTGGGGCACAAAAGAAACCTCAACGAATACATAAGGATAGAAATTATTCCATGCATTCTATCAGACCACGGTGCAATATAGCTCAATATGAACACTAGAATAAGCCCAACTAGCTACAAGAACACATGGAGACTAAACAACACAATCCTGAATAATGAAAGGGTCAGGGAAGAAATAAAGAGTGAAATAAAAGTATTCATGGAACTGAGTGAAAAAGACAATACAGCACAACAAAACCTATGGGATGCTTTAAAAGCAGTCTTGAGAAGGAAATTTATTACCCTAAGTGCCCACATCAAAAAAACAGAAAGGGATCAAATTAACAATCTAACACTGCAGCTAAAATCACTTGAGAGACAAAAACAGGAAGAAATAATAAAAATCAGAGCAGAAATCAAAGAAATAGAAACAAACAAAACAGTACATAAAATCAATGAATCCAAAAGCTGGCTCTTTGAAAAGATAAATAAAATAGAAAGACCTCTAGACCAGTTAACCAAAAAAGAGAGAGTAATTACAAATCAATAGAATTTGTGATGAAAGGGCAAACATCACAATAGACAAAGAAAAGATCCAGACAATCATACAGGAATACTTCAAAAACCTATACTCCACTAAATTTGAAAACTTAAGAGAAATGGATGAATATCTGAAATCCTGGGAACCAAAAAAGCTTAGTCAAGAAGAGACTGACTGTTTAAACAGACCCATAGTATTTGAGGAAATTGAATATGTAATTAAAAACCTCACAACTAAAAGAAGCCCCAGTCCAGATGGCTTCACGGAAGAATTCTAAAAAACATTTAAAGGGGTCCTACAACTATTGCTACTCAAACTGTTCAGAAGGATAAAAATAGAGGGAATTTTCCCAAACTCCTTGTATGAAGCCAGGATCACTCTAATACCAAAACCAGGCAAGGATACAAGCAAAAAAGAAAGCTATAGATCCATCTCATTAATGAACATTGATGCAAAAATTCTCAATAAAATAATTGCAAATTGCATACAGGCCCACATCAAAAGAATCATCCATCATGATCAAGTTGGATTCATACCAGAGATGCAAGGATGGTTCAACATATGTAAATCAATAAATATCATAAAACACATAAATGGACTAAAAGACAAAAACCACATGATCATCTCAATTGATGCAGAAAAAGCCTTTGACAAGGTCCACCATCCCTTCATGTTTAAAGTCCTAGAGGGAATCAGACTGAAAGGAATATTCCACAACATGATCAAAGCCATATATAGCAAACCACTGCCAACATCATGCTAAATGGAGAAAAATTGGAACCATTTCCCTTAAAGGCAGGAACCCAGAAAGGCTGCCCCTTATCACCACTCCTCTTCAACATAGTGCTTGAAACACTTGCTAGGGCAATATGACATGAGAAGGAAATTAAAGGAGTACTAATTGAAAAGAAGTTAAGCTAACCCTTTTTGCAGATGATATGATAGTTTATATAAGGGATGCTAAAACCTCCACCAGAAAACTAGAAATGATTAAGAGTTTTAGTAAAGTGGTGGAATAAAAAATTAACCTAAAAAATCAGTAGCCTTTCTTTACACCAACAATAAACAACTGGAGAAGGAATATAAGAAGACCTTCCCACTCTCAATAGCTTCAAAAATAATAAAATACCTGAGAACAAACCTAATCAAAGATACCAAAGAACTCTACAACAAAAATTTCAAACCCCTGAAGAAGGAGATTGAAAATGACATCAAAAGATCGAAAGATCTCCCATGCTCATGGATTGGGAAAATCAATATAGTAAAAATGTCCATTTTATCCAAATTGTTATACATATTCAATGCAATCTCAATCAAAATCCCCATGACCTTCTTCACAGACTTTTAAAAAAAATCCTTAAATTCAGATGGAAAAACTAAAGACCCCAAATAGCTAAAGCAACCCTGAGTGAAAAATGCAATACAGGGGGATAGCTCTACCAGACTTCAAACTATATTACAGGGCCATAGTCATAAAGACAGCCTGGTACTGGCACAAATAACAGATTCATTTACCAATGGAAAAAAATTGAAGATCCAGACTTGAGCTCATACAATTTCAGCCATCTCATATTTGACAAACGGTCAAAACAAAACAAAACAAAACAAAAACCTCAATGGAGAAAGGATAGCATCCTCAGCAAATGGTGCTGGAAAATTTGGATCACCATTTGTAGAAGAACAAAATTAAAGCCCTACCACTCACCCTGTTCAAAAATAAACTCCAAGTGGATCAAAGATCTCAGTGTGAAGCCTGAAACTCTGAAGGTGATAGAAGAAAAAGTTGGCAACAACCTACAAGACATAGGTGTAAGAAAAGACTTTCTAAATCAGACAGCAGCTGCACAGGAGATAAGGTCAACAGTCAACAAATGAGACCTCATCAAACTCAAAAGCTTCTGTACAGTGAAAGAAACAATCAAGGAAGTGAAGAGAAAACCCACAGAGTTGGAAGAAACCTTCACCAGTGATATATCTGACAGAGTATTAACATCAAGAATATATGAACTACTCAAAAAAACAAAGACGTAAGAAAACAAATGACCTACTTAAAAGATGGAGTAAACAGCTGAACAGAGATTTCACCAGTGAGAAATTAACGATGCCTCAGAAACATCTTAAAAAGTGTTCAACCTCATTAATAATTAAGGAAATGCAAATTAAAACTACTCTCAGATATCATCTCACTCCAATACCAACAGCTAAGATTAAGAAAACAGAAAAAAAAAGAAAGAGCACAAGTGAATGATCTAACACTGCAGCTAAAAATACTTGAGAAACAACAACAAATGAACCCTAAACGGAGCAGACAAGAAGAAATAACAAAAATCAGAGCAGAGATCAATGAAATAGAAACAAAGAAAACCATACAAAAAATCAATGAATCCAAAAGTTGGTTCTTTGAGAGAATAAACAAGATAGACAGACCTCTAGCCCAGTTAACCAAAAGAAAGAGGGAACAACTCCAAATCAATAGAATCTGTGATGAAAGGGGAAATATCACAACAGACAATGAAAAGATCCAGACAATCATACGGGACTACTTCAAAAACTTATATTCTACTAAGTTTGAAAACCTAGAAGAAATGGATGAATATCTGAAATCCTGGGAATCACCAAAGCTCAACCAAGAAGAGATCGACAGCCTAAACAGACCAATAGTACAGGAAGAAATCGAAGATGTAATAAGTAGCCTCCCAACCAAAAAATGCCCAGGCCCGGATGGATTCACGGCAGAATTCTATAAAATATTTCGTAAAGACTTACAACCATTACTACTTAAATTGTTTAGAAGGATACAAATGGAGGGACTTCTCCCAAATTCCTTCTATGAAGCCAGCATTACGCTACTACCAAAACCAGGGAAAGATACAACCAAAAAGGAGAACTATAGACCCATCTCCCTAATGAACACAGATGCCAAAATTCTAAACAGGATTCTGGCAAATCGCATACAGACTCACATCAAGAAAATCATCCACCATGACCAAGTTGGATTCATACCAGAGATGCAGGGATGGTTCAACATACGAAAATCAATAAACATCATCAAACATATCAATGGACTGAAGGACAAAAACCACACCATCATTTCAATTGATGCGGAGAAAGCCTTTGACAAAATCCAGCATCCTTTCATGTTTAAAGTCCTGGAGGGAATTGGCCTAGAGGGATCATTCCTCAATGTAATCAAAGCCATATACAGGAAACCCACAGCCAATATCATCCTAAATGGGGAAATGACAGAAGCATTCCCCTTGAAGGTAGGAACTCGGCAAGGCTGCCCCCTGTCACCACTCCTCTTCAATATAGTGCTGGAAACCCTTGCTAGGGCAATAAGGCAAGAAAAGGAAATTAAAGGAGTTCTAATTGGAAAAGAGGAAATCAAGCTATCCCTTTTTGCTGATGATATGATTGTCTACCTAAGGGATGCTAAGAACTCCACCAGAAAACTCCTAGAAATGATTAAGAGCTTTGGTAAAGTGGCAGGATACAAAATAAATCTAGAAAAATCAGTAGCCTTTCTTTACACCAACAACAAGCAACTGAAGAAGGACTACAAGGAGACCTTCCCACTCACAATAGCCTCAAAAACAATAAAATACCTAGGAACAAACCTAACCAAAGACACCAAGGATCTCTACAACAAAAATTTTAAACCCCTGAAAAAGGAAATTGAGGAAGACATCAGAAGATGGACAAACCTCCCATGCTCATGGATTGGGAAAATAAATATAGTAAAAATGTCCATCCTACCCAAACTAGTGTACAGATTTAATGCGATCCCAATCAGAATCCCCAAGAGTTTCTTCACAGGCCTGGAAAAAAAAATCCTCAATTTCATTTGGAAAAACAAAAGACCCCGAATAGCCAAAGCAACCCTGAGTGAAAAGAGCAATACAGGGGGGATCGCTATACCAGACATCAAACTATACTATAGGGCTATAGTCATAAAGACAGCCTGGTACTGGCACAAAAACAGACCAGTTGACCAATGGAATAAAACTGAAGATCCAAACCTGAGCTCATACAATTTCAGCCACCTCATATTTGACAAGGGGGCCAAGAAGACACAATGGAAGAAAGACAGCATCTTCAGCAAGTGGTGCTGGCAAAACTGGATCACCACTTGTAGAAGAATGAAATTAAACCCCTACCTCTCACCTTGTACAAAGGTCAACTCCAGATGGACCAAAGACCTCAACGTGAAACCCCAAACTCTGGAGGTGATAGAAGAGAAGCTTGGCAGCAGACTACAAGACATAGGTGTAGGAAAAGACTTCCTAAATCAGACAGCAGCTGCACAAGAAATAAGATCGACAATTGACAAATGGGACCTCATTAAACTCAAAAGCTTCTGTACATCAAAGGAAGCAATAAAGGAAGTGAGGAGAAGACCCACAGAGTGGGAGGAAACCTTCACAGCAGATACATCTGACAAAGCATTAATTTCCAGAGTATACAAGCTACTCAAAAAACAAAGAAGAAAGAAAACAAATGAATCACTCAAAAGATGGAGCAAAGATCTGAATAGAGACTTCACAGAGGAGGAATTAGAGATGGCCGAGAAACATCTTAAGAAGTGTTCAACATCTCTGATAATTAAGGAAATGCAAATTAAAACCACTTTGAGATATCACCTTACTCCAATAAGACTGGCTAGGATCAGGAACACGAATGATACCAAGTGCTGGAGAGGTTGTGGGGAAAGGGGAACACTCATCCATTGCTGGTGGGAATGTAAACTTGTACAGCCACTATGGAAAGCAGTGTGGAGAACCCTTAGAAGACTCAAAATGAGCCTGCCATTTGACCCAGTCATACCACTCCTGGGTATATACCCACAAAACTCATCTTACTGCAGAGATACATGCACAGCTATGTTTATTGCAGCTCTGTTCACAATAGCAAAAAGCTGGAACCAGCCCAGGTGCCCCTCAACTGATGAGTGGATAGAGAAAATGTGGTACATGTATACAATGGAGTTCTATGCTGCGGTAAAGAGGGACAACATCATGAACTTTGCAAGTAAATGGATGGAGCTAGAAAACATTATGTTAAGTGAAGTGACACAGTCCCAGAAAAGCAGACGACAAATGGTGTCCCTCATATGTGGATGCTAGTGCCAATAGCCCAGATATAAATATTTCTCATGGAGAGGAATGCATAGTAAAAGAACAACAACAGAAAAACTGGATCAGAAAACTGATTGAAATGGTGAATTGGGAAGGGCGGGAGGGGCGGGAGAGGGACATGGGTGTATATTCGATTAATGCATATTTAGTTGATGTGAGTTCAACAAGTATCCAGCTTTGCCCAGACACTGGATACAGGTTACATGGTGGCTTAGGACTCATTAAAATAAATATGTGTATATTAAACAACATTGGTTTACAGGCCCTGATAAAAACGGTAATGCATCTGAGTTAAATGGAGATATAAATTGCTGCTGTCCACGTTTGTTCTACATAAAATCTGTATAACAATAACTTTGGGATTGGCACATACAAATGTTCTCTATAATTTTTCTGTTGTACAGTATCATCGTAGCATTCTCTTTCACCTATAAGATGATTTAATGAAAAAATTGTTTTCTTCCCAAGTTAATCACTTACAGTCACCCAAAACAGCATGGGTGAATTTGATGAAAGCTGTGCCTTGATTCCACCCTATAGGTATGTATAATACAGCTGCCTTCTGGAGATCCATGGGTCAAAAAACAAAAACCCCAAAAAAGAAAAAAAGTGGGGAGGAATACAGATAGAAATGAAACCTTTTTGTCAAAAACTTTGCAATTCAAATCTTAAAACTAACTACGGGAAAAGATTTGTATGTTCCAACAGGTCAAAATGTCACCAACTTAACGGCTGGGAAAGAAAAGATACAGCTTTGCATCGAATAGGATGTACCAGAAAGTGCCAAAAGAAAGGTTGGCCCGTCTGAACATTGAAAGGAAGAAAAGCCTCAGATTGCTACGAACATCAAACCCCTCTGTGGATCCTACTTGTAACAACTATGTACAATGAGGCCTAACAAAACTTACTCTCTAGGAGCCACAAAGGTTTTAATACGAGAGAGTTTTGTAGCCCCCCCATATAACAAGGAGAAATATGATGATGTAGTTTTCCAACTGTAAATTGAAGACAACTATTATAAAGGTAATCTCTCATAAAACCGGTAAAACTGCCTTCTTGAATTGACTAATAGACATAGGAACTGTGAAAAGGATTATTCTCTATTCAGAACCAAATATAATACTAAAGTCTCCTTAAGCTATGCACTTAAGCAAAATATATTAATGCAGGAGCTCTGACATCAGCAGTGGATTATTCTACCAAGGAGATGTTAGCCAGGGGATCCAAGCCCCCACAAAAGGTAAAGGATCCTTGCCTCTAAACTGGGATACCTGCAAGAAGAGAGGCAATAAGGCCCTGCTGTTGAAGACCTGACGTTAACATGGGAAAGATGTATTGAGACCACACATGCAAGTATACACATGGTCTCTGGAATACCAGAGAGTGTTACCAAAGGCCACTATACCAATAAAGCAAATATGGGTCTCCTTGAGTCAAGCAAGACTCCTCCGTCAGCACCAGCTAAACCTCACCTGCCTGGAAACACTGTGCAGCAGAGGCAGCCATATGCCTGTATATCCCAAATCTAATTGGCTATTGGCTCTCTCCTTGGAGGAATAACCCATGGCTGATGCCACAAGCTTGCACCCTCTAATGGTCAGGAGATGTTATAAGCCACAGAAAGACCCTGTCATATTTAACAGAAAAAAATGTAAATCGTGGATTAACATGCCATCCAAACATCTGTGTCTATACCAAAGTAACTTACCATAACAATTAATACTGTTTAAATACCTATATATCTAATTGCTTGTGCTTCATTAGTAGTGGTGGAGCTTTTAGCGTCCATTAGGTAAACTATCATATCGTCTGCAAAAAGGGATAGTTTTACTTCCTCTTTTCTAAGTATTACTCCTTTAATTTCCTTTTCTTGCCTTATTGCCCTAGCCAGTGTTTCAAGCACTATATTGAAGAGAAGTGGCAACAGGGAGCAGCCTTGCCAAATTCATACCTTTAAGTGAATCCTTCTAACGTTTCTCCATTTAGGATGATGTTGGCTGCATAACAAGAAACAGTACCAGACAGGAGAAACCTTTTTATGAGTCAATGGCCAGGGCAGTCCAAGAGACTCCCAAAATTGCACAGGCCATTGCCACAGACCTTGGTTGCCTCCCCGAACCTGAAGGTAAGACCCTATTGCTGACCACAGGACATACTTTGGGGGGAGGACGTGGAGCAATGGAGCTGGAATTGACCTGCAAGCCAACTCTTTGAAGGCTAGCTCTCATAGTTTTGGAGAACATTATGTAAGCTGTTAAGGAGAACATCAATTGAAGATCCAACTCTAGCTTTAAGGCCTAATAACCACAACAAAGACTGGCACAGCAAACTATATTGGGGCAGTAGTGGCACTTTTATCTTGGAGGCAATCAAACAGCTACCTTATTGGAGTTAAGGTCCACTCAACGGGAGGGAACTCATTTGAGGTACTGTAAATGTGGTCAAATATACATGACTGGAGAGGTCATAGATCTTAGAGGAAACCCCAAAGCTGTCACATTCCTAGACAAATGTAATTTCTTACTATATGCTAAATACGGATCCTTATATTTACAAACCAGTATTCCAGTCACCACTCATCAAAGCAGTTTCTTTTGCAACAGACACAGACTGCTGTATAACTGGTCACACACAGAGATTAAGTGACTGTGAAGTGCCCAACCCTCAGTGACACACCTACAATGAAACCTTTGCACCTAAGACTGATAGAACATAGAAGCAGAGAGAACACTAATGCACCCCTCATTTCTCATCAGCAAAGCCTCCTCCTACAATGGACAGCAATGATCCCAGGGCTCAGGGACCATTGAGGAAGAGGGGCAGAAATATTGGAAGAGCCATGGGAGTACATCAGGGGACACTAACTTGACTTGATAGGCCTTAACATAAATGACAGAATGCATTAAATCTAGTGGGAAGGCTATGCAACGATGCTGATAGGGATAAGGTTATAAAGAAGATTAAGATGTGTATGAAATATACAAAAATCAATAATAATATATTAAAATAAATAAATAAATAATTATAAGAATTTTTTCTAAAAACAATTCTTGTGTCAATTGTTGGGGTTATTTTTTTCTGCTTTTTCTTTTTCTTTTTCTATACCTTTTGTTGGTAGTAATCTAAGGAAGGCTTAAAATTCCAAACAATTTGTGCCTCTTGAAGTAAATATATCAAGATGTTTCTAATTTTTATTAGCTATATAAATTTTGTTGGAATTCAGTATTTCCTCTGTCTTCAGACTTTAGAAAAACATTTGCATATCTGTTCTTTGTAAGCTTTAAGGTTTGATTCCAGTGTATGGTAATATGCCATGAGTGCTAATTATTTTTTTTCTATTTTGTCAGATATTTAAATAGCAACTTCTGATTGTTTGGGGGTTTTTTGTGCCATTTGCTTTGAATATTTTTTCCATTCTTTTACCCTATAATGATCGCCTGTCCTTGAAGGTAAAATGAGTTTGCTGTAGACAATAAAAAGACAGATTCTGATTTTTTTTCTTTTTTTATAATGCTTTTATTGATGTTTTGTGTATTTCAGACATCATTTCTCAGTTCAGTTTAGACATATTCCCCTTTCCCTTCCCCCCCACCCCACCCTAGATCATGTATTCTGCCATAACTGTCCTGCATTTTTCTCTCAGTCTTTTTTTATGCTTAGAAATTCACATTTTCCTCCTTTAATTTTATATTACTCTAAAATATGAATACATACTGGTTTTTCATTGTCTGTAGCTATTATCTACTCTCATCCTTTTAACTCATTGAATTTTCCAGTACATTTTATTCTTGAGAATTTCCAAGAAAATAATTTTGCAAACTAATTTTTAAATTTCATCTCTTATCATTATGGTTCTGTGAACGTTTGTCTCTCTTTGTTTGCATCAAGGAAAAACAAGTACTACCCTGTTTATTAGTACATTCTCCTTCAATCTGTAAAAATTGACATTTGTAATAAAAATGAAGACTGAAAAAGAAAAAAGAACAGGATGACAATTTTATTTTATTTCAGTTCTGAAGATCCCATCTCTAGCAGTTGGTCTTGTTGCTCCTGGACACTGTGGTTAGGGGTGATAGAGCAAGCTGCTCACCTTATGCTGGTGGCCAAGAGCAGAGAGTAGAATATCTCACAATTCCTTTTGAGTGAATGCTCACAGAGACCTAGGATTTCCCACTAGATGCCAACACTTACAGATTCCATCACCTTTCAATAGAACCAAACTGAAGATTATCTTTTAGCACATGGACCTGTAGAGAATATTCCAGATCCTTGGAGTAACACTGAATAGGGTTATAATTAACATTTAGTAAATAGACAAAAGCTTTCTTTACTGTGTGTGATAGCAGACCTTGGTTGTCAACTTGACTTAATTTTGAATTACCTGAAGTAAGAGAGACACTTTCTTGACCAGATTATTTGAAGCGGGAAGACCCAGCCTAAATATGGGTGTTACCTCCTGACTGCAGCCCATATCAAAGGTCAGGACAGAAGTAAGCTTTGCTTTTTGCTTGCTTCCCTTATCTCACTGGGGAGTTCATCTTGTTTTGGCATTCTGTCACTAATAATACAATCAATCTCTTGGGGTTCCTGCATCAACTTAAGGTGAACAGATTTCCGGGACTCCTTCAGGCCTTCAGCAGCACATTGAGATAGCTGAGTCCTCCTGCTTTGTAGTGTGAGCAAATACCAGATTCTGAGCCTCTCCACTGTGGCACATCCATTGTTGGAATACTTGGTCTCTGTCCTGTAAGCAAATCTAATAAATCCCCATTAAAAAAAAGAAAAAAGAAAAGAGAATATTCCAGATCCACAATACAGTCATCAGAGAGGTCAGAAAGAACTTACTCCAGTACTCACAGGCTCTTAGAAGAAACTTTGTGGGGCTGGAGAGATGGCTCCATGGTTGTTAAAGGCCCTGGCCACTAGTGCAGAGGACCCAGATTAGATTCCCATCACCCACATGGCAGATTCCAATCATCTATAATTCCAGTTCCAGGGGCTCTGACTCCCTCTTCTGGCACCAGAGTGCATGCACATACATGCAGGCAGACATCATACAAATAAAACAAAGGAGAAAAAAGAAAATCTTAAAAAAAAAAAAAAGGGAAAGTCAACTTGGTAAGGAATCCCCAGAACTCAACTCAGTAACAGAGACCAAGGTTAGGGTGCTGTCAATGAGCATTGGATTTGATTGATTGTTGAAGTGCTGCTATGCCAATAAGGGAATTCTATTGTCTGAGCAGTATGTAAATATTGGAGCCAGTCAGGAGGATGAAAGCTCAGAGTAATGGAGGAGTAGTGGGTTACCTACTAAAGCACTGTTATGGGTGTTACTTCTCAGCTCAGCCTTTGAAAAACATTGGATCCCTCCAAATGTGAGAAACTGTTGCAAATCAAAATGATAAGTACATATCCATTAGCTTTTAAAGCCAGGAAGACTAGAAGTTCCATAGGATTTTAAAATTAGCATGGTTTGGGGCTGAAGAGATGGCCTAGCGGTTGGGAGCGCCGACCGCTCTTACAGAGGACCCAGGTTCGATCCCCAGCACCCACATGGCGGCCGAGAGCCGTCTGAAACTCCAATTCCAGGAGAACTCCAGTTCCAGGGGAATCCGACGCCCTCTTCTGACCTCCGCGGCATTGCACGGCACGGGTGCACAAACTCGCATGCAGGCAGTACATTCCTACACATACAGAAATAAATAAAATTAATAAAAATAAATTAAATAAATAAATAAATAAATAATAAAATTAGTATTGTTGATATGAGTTAGCTAGTCTCAGAAGGGAGCTAGAGCCAGTTAGTGCTTTATTTTGCCTTCGTTGTCTTGAGACAACACAGAACACACTACAGACCGGTACAGTGAGAGACTGTAGAAAAAGACAAGGTCCGCCGGGCGTGGTGGCGCACACCTTTAATCCTAGCACTTGGAAGGCAGAGGCAGGCGGATCTTTGTGAGTTCAAGGCCAGCCTGGTCTATAGAGTGAGTTCCAGGACAGCTGGGATTACAGGGAGACCCTGTCTCAAAAAGACCAAAAAAAAACAAAAAAAAAAAAAAAAAAAAAGAAAAAAAAAGAAAAAGAAAAAGACAAGGTCCTTTGGGAAAAGCAGTCTTATTTTGAGAGCTTAGACAAAAAGTACCACAGGATCCTGAGGGGGCACATATAAATTCTCAACCATCCAGAATCAGATGCTGAAATTGTGGGGAATAGGAAGTCTTTAAACAAAGAAGATGGGAAATGTTAGCCTACTCTGTAAAGAATGAAGCACTAGAATTTGGAATACACACACATAATAAGCTTGAGGTCTGCAAAAATTCTTGGAGAGACTGTGGATTTACAGAGGAAAGACAACTACTTTTAATGATATTGTACACATTTCATCCATTTTAACCCTCTGAACAATTCTATCATGTACACATTGTGCTTAGACCAGTGCAAACATTCATTTTCAGACAAATAAGGACTTGTTCCATATAACACATTTATAGGATACTGGAAATAATGTTTAAATTCAGAATATATTGCCCCTTCTGAAAAAAAAAAAATGATAGAAGACCAGTCAGTGGATTCAGTGTTACTAAGGTGACTGGTTAAACAAGTTTTACTTCCTATTATGGTAACTAGGATATACCTAGAGTTTTCCAGAGACTAATATAACCCAGGTTGTTTATACATTGTATCATACATATTCTTGTGTGTAATGTAATAGAAATGTTACATAGAATTATTGGTGCTTTAAAAATTCTCATCCTAAGTGGTTAAGAGCAGTGACTGCTCTTGAAGAATACCCAGGTTCGATTCCCAGTACCTACATGGCAGCTAACAACTATCCGTAACTCCAGTTCCAGGGAAATCTAACATTCTCCATGGACATTGCACCACATGGATGCAATATACTCATAAACATAAAATAAAAATACTAAATAAAATATTTTTTAAAAATTCTCACCCCCAAAATAATATTGGCAGTATATGGTCTAGTAAATGAAAATGCCCTCTAAAGCCAGAAACCAAATGTGAAATAATTTTACGATTTTCATCTCCTTTTTGACATATTTCCTGAGAGATAGAAGGTGCTCAGAAAAGCTTCTGAAACTAGAGAATAACATCTGGAGCCATGCTGCAGAGCTCTACCCTATTGGACGCTTTCATCAGGAACTTGATGAAGACACAGAAGACATGCTTATCAAATTTGTTAATGACAGAAAGCTGGAGGAGAGAGCAAATATGATAGATGATAAAATCAAGATCCAAAATATTTTTGACAGGTTGGAATGATGGGCTAAAACTAAATGTTCTCTTCCACAACGGCCTTTAAAAACTCTACTGCCTAACTACAGGAAGGGAAATGTCGTTTGGCAGCAGCTTATATAAAAAAAGAAAAACATTATGCCTATCCATAATACGAGGAAATAATTCAATGTAGTTGCCAAATTTTTTTCTTAAAATTAACAAATAAGATATTGATATCCAAGGCATAAAAATTAAAAAACATGCTAGATTTGTCTGGTGATCTAATCACAGATGAAATTTTGTTTTCCATCTAGAAGTTTAAATTTCAGAAGAATACTAACAAGTTCAGAGCCTCCAAGACAAGATGGCCAAGAAGGAGAAATATGTCCTTCAAGAGGATCCGAAGAGCCAGGGGAGTTTGGTCCACAATGGTCAGAATAGGGCAAAGCCACTCCCTTTAAAGGACAGTTCTGCTGGGCGTGGTGGCTCACGCCTTTAATCCTAGCACTTGGGAGGCAGAGGCAGGTTTGTGCATTTAAGGTAAGCCTGGTCTACAGAGTGAGTTCCAGGACAGCTGGGGCTATAGAGAGACCCTGTCTCGAAAAGACCAGAAAAAAAAAAAAAAAAGGGACAGTTCTGTCCATGATGTGAAATATCTAAAAATCTTGTCCCAACTGAATACTTGCTTAATAATGTTGCAGGGGCCAGAACCAGTAGAGAGGAAAGAACAAGGGAGTTTCAGTTTACAGGGAGAATTATCAGAAAGATTATTTATTCATTATTACTTGTATTCGTTATTATTATTTATTCTTCCATTGGAGACATAGGCTAGCTTTCAAAAGGGGACCTTGTGTGGCTTCCTCCTTAGAATAGTAGGGAGCATCCCCTCCTGTTAAAGGGAACCCTGAGTTTTCACTTCAGTGTGAGTGTGTGAAAAGGATTTTTGGGCTGAATAATAGGAGAAGCCAAAATAACATTTTAGTTTTAATTTTCATTTTACTGATAGTTAAGGATATTTAACAATTTTATATGTTTATTGGTCATTTATACTTCTTTTGAAAACTGGTTCACTTATTGATTGATTTCTTGTTAGTCTTTCAGTTTCTTTATGACATTGGTACTGTGTTATATATATAACTCACAAAGATATTCTCCTATTCATTAGGATGTTTCTTCATCCTACTCCAGTAAGAATGGCTAACAGTAGAAAATAAATATCCACAAATTCTTCTGAAGATAAGGAAAGAGAAATCTTTACACACTGCTGATGGGAATATAAACTGGTCTATCCACTATGGAAATCAGTATGAAAGTTCCTGAGAGATCTATGAAGAGAATGTCAGTGTGGCCCAGCTATAACACTCCTGGGTACATACCTGAAATATTCTTAGTCAGTACTTAACAGAGATACTTGTACATCTGTGTGTAGATGAATGGATCATCTTGTACATCTATGTGTAGATGAATGTGTTAAGAGAGCTACTGCTCTTGCAGAGGACCTGGGTTTGATTCCCAGCACCCACATGGTGGCTTTAACTCTACAGTTGGATAAAGAAGATGTGGCTCATACACACAAGGGAAGTTCTGTTCATCCATAATGAATTCATTGTTTTTTGGGAAAAATGGGTGCAACTAGAGATAAAAAGACATTAAATCAAGTCAAACTCATAAGACAAATATCACATATTTTTCTTATTTATAGATCTGACATTTTATTTAGATACATAAAATTATATACACATATTGGACATGGAATCAAAAGAGACACTGGGTGCATGAGTAGGACTAAGGACAGGAGGTCTGGGGAGAAAAGTAGGGTAGAGGGCAAATATGGCCAAAATACATCATACACCTATATGACAGTCTTTACAAAACCCATCACTATGTTACAATAAATGTATAGCAATAAAAAAATAAAAAGTAAAAAATAATATCACTCTGGTTTCTCCCAAAGGCTTTTTATTCTGGTCAAAGGAGAAATTTGATTCCATGTGAATAGCCTTCAATGATTCTCATTTCCCATCTTCAAGGCCTACCAGCAACTTTGAGGTTTTTGGTTTTGTTTGGGTTGGTTTGGTTTGTTTTTGTTTGGTTTGGTTTGGTTTGGTTAGATTTGGGTTCATGTTTTTTTGTTGTTGTTTTTTTTGTTTATTTGTTTGGTTTTGTTTCTGAGATAGGGTTTCCCTGCAGCTCCAGTTGGTCTTGAACCCACAGAGATCCACTTGCCTCTGCCTCCCAAGTGCTGGGATGGCAACTTTCTTTTCAAGAATCAACCAAGAACTTCTTTTCTGCCTGTAAAAAAATCTAGTTCACAGAGGTAAGGTTATTTCACTCTCTATCCTTTTTTATATTTTTTATGTGTATGAGTATGCTGTCTGCATGTAGGTTGGTGCACCTGTGTCATGCAATGCAGCAGAGGTCAGAAGAGGGTATTGGATTCCCCTGGAACTGTAGTTAAAGATGGTTCTCAGCCACCATGTGGGTGCTGGGAATCAAACCCAGGTCCTCTGCAAGAGCAGTAGCTCTCTTAACCACTGAGCCATCTCTCCAGCCCCTCACCCTTCTATTAAACATGTTTTTTTATAATGCGCATATTAAAGAAACAATATTCAAGTTTTTCTCAGGAATTCAGGCTGCTGAATGAATTGGTCACGAAAAATATTTGCTACATATATATTTTTTTACTTTTGAAATCATTAACACAGAGCAAATTTTTCTTTAATGGTAAATATCTCTGTGTAGGTTTCTTCCTTTTTGAGATAGAATCCTCTGAATTTTTTTTTTTTTTAAATTAGGTTTATTGATGCTTTGTGCATTTCATACATTTTTCCAATTCAGTTCAGGCTTATTTCCCTTTCCCTCCCCCCCACCCCCACCCCATCCCAGATCATGCATTCTGCCATAACTGTCCTGCATCTTTCTCTCAGTTTTTTTTTTTTTTCATTTTTAGCTATAAGTGATAATCCATGAGTACAAGCTTCCTTCATGCAAAACCTATCTGCAGGCTGTTGTGCCCAAACACCTACAGCCCCACCATCCAGTGGGGGTGAATTTTTTTTTTCAATGTAAGAAGTTACTAATAACTCATCACTTTTCCCATGGTGTGAACACTCACTGTGTGTGCTCTGTGGTCCCTGGCTTTCATTAGACAGGCATTTTCAGAGGAATATTCAACTCAGCACCTGAAGCCCAATGGGTAATTAGATTGCTCATTTTCTGAGAAGAACAAAAATCTGTAACTAATGAGGTCTGCAGTTTTCTTTAGGAACTGTTAAACATGCTACAGAATCCTGAATTCAGATAGAGGGAAAAAGATATCCCACAAACCATCACCAGCTCTTCTTTCCCCTTTGTATTTCTCTCCTCCATCACTTCACCCATCATGTTCCACCTACAAAATGAACTACATCTGAGATTCTATTGTGCTTCTGTGGTTTTTTTTCTAGTAAGTATCTGCCATTGATCACTAGTATGTGGCAGACTCTTATTTCCATGGATTCCCACTTAGAATTCCCATAATAGGGCCTATCAACAATTTTGTTAAATGGGTTCTCTCCTTGGAAACATGAGATGAAAGTGAAGAAATGATGTGTCTAAATTGCAACTGGGTAAGCTGTTATCAATCTGACAGCAGTGAGATTTTGTCTGGAGCTCTACAGTATAGTGTTGATGTGTTCTCTCCTCTCTACAGGGAGAAAGCAGGTCCATAATTAATATTCATGAGCTCTTCCTTTTGTTTCTTTGATCCACAGAAATCTGTTCTTTTCCAATTGGCCTTCTTTCCTCTGACCCTGTCAGCTCTTAAACAGGCTAAAGACTGATTTCCCTAATATCCATGATCTTTTCAGAGGTTCAGAATACTATTCACATCTGTCAGCTATGGCTTACAAAATGATCTTTCACCTCCCTGAAGAGAAGCTGATAATTTCAAGGCAAGTCGCCTGTCACCTTGAAGAAAATATTTTAAATCCACCAAGGAAATCAGATAAAGATCTTGGAGGAATGCAAGTGGAACAAGAGGATTTTAATTTAAAAAAATCCCTAACAATTTTTGTACATTCTTAGCAGGCAACTTTTGGAATCCAAATATTACTTTAGGGTATTCTTCAGAATTTCACACCTTAATATGAGCTAAAACATTTGTTTCATTAAAAAGAAAAAAATGGCCCGGTTTGGCAACGCACGCCTTTAATCCTAGCACTCTGGAGGCAGAGGCAGGCAGATCTTTGTGAGTTCAAGTCCAGCCTGGTCTACAGTGCGAGTTCCAGGACAGTTGGGGCTACAGGGAGACCCTGTCTCGAAAAAAAAATAATAATTAAAAAATGACTTTTGTATATTTTTATGTACTCTGTTTCTTTAACCAGAAATTCTCAATTAATATGAACAAATCCGGCCACACCCTCAGTGCTGATGTCACATCTCATCTCTTCTCTCTTAGCAGAGGACAAGTCCCAATGTTCTGATGTTTTTCTGTGTTTTATTTGTTTTGTTTTGTTTTGTTTTCCAGAAAAGATTTTACTATGTAGTTAAGGCTGGCTTGGAACTCTCACTCTGTGACCCAGTCTGGGACTAAACTCATAATCTAAACTCTCTGATCCTGCCTCAGCCTCTTGAGTGCTGAGATTATAGGTATGTGGCATCATGCCCAGCTCTGCAATGGACATTAATAACAATCTATGATGTGGCTATGGTAAATACATAAAATGCAATCATGTTCAATATAATAGTTGATTAATTTGTTTTTACAAATATATACAGTCGGGCTGGAGAGATGGCCTAGCGGTTAAGAGTGCCGACCGCTCTTACAGAGGACCCGGGTTCGATCCCCAGCACCCACATGGCGGCTGAGAACCGTCTGAAGCTCCAATTCCAGGAGAACTCCAGTTCCAGGGGAATCCGAGACCCTCTTCTGAACTCCGCGGCGTTGCACGACACGGGTGCACAGACTTGCATGCAGACAGTACATTCATACACATACAGAAATAAATAAAATTAATAAAAAAAAAATTAAAAAAAAAAGAATGAGAAGTGCCGGAGCTGGAGAGATGGCCTAGCGGTTAAGAGCGCCGACCACTCTTACAGAGGACCCGGGTTCGATCCCCAGCACCCACATGGCGGCTGAGAACCGTCTGAAGCTCCAATTCCAGGAGAACTCCAGTTCCAGGGGAATCCGAGACCCTCTTCTGAACTCCGCAGCGTTGCACGACACGGGTGCACAGACTTGCATGCAGACAGTACATTCATACACATACAGAAATAAATAAAATTAATAAAAAAAAGATGTAAGATTAAAAAAAAAACAAATATATACAATCAATGTAACTCTCTCCAGAGAAAAATGCAAGACTTGTATAGCATCCTATAAGGTTCTTTTATGTCCCCTTCCCAGATTACATATCTCCTCCAGAGGTGTCTACTAACCTGCTTCTATTGTAAATGTAAGTTATATCTCTTCTTGAAGTAGATAGAATTTTTGGTGTCTAATTATTCTACTAACATATTCTATGGCATTTGCCCATGTGGTTGTGTGTACCTGTGGTATCCCTGTTGTGTATTGTGTGCATACACCACAACTTCATCCTTCTGTTGACCTGCATTTGGATTATTTCTGTTTTATTATTAGGAATAAAACTATTTGAACACTCCTGTTTTTGGTGAATGTTGGCACTCATTTCTCTTGCATATGTGCCTGCTGGTCTAATTATTGTCTCATGACAAAGGTGGTGCTTACTTTCAGTGGAAATTTTCAAACTGTTTTGTTCAAGTGGTTTTATCATTTTATTAGATCTGCTGTTGCTCAGGCTTCAAAACTTGGCCATTCTGGTGTATGTAGTACCTGAATTGTATTTTAATTATATTTTTCTGATGAACAATGATTTTCAGCATATCTTTGTATGCTTATTGGACAGTTGTATATTCCCAATTAAAAGTCTGTTCAAATTTGGGACCATTTTACAGAAAAAATCAATGGCTATGAGATGCAATTTAAATATAATAAATCCATTAATGGTCTGAAGAGATAGCTCAGACAGTAATGTATTTGCTCCAAAAGTATGTTAGCTCCCCAGTACTTACAAAAAGAACTCAGGGTATGATGGTGTGTGCTGAGAAGGCAGACACAAGAGGACTTTCCTAGGGCCCACTGACCAGCTAGCTAGTCTAGCCTAATAGGTGAGCTCCAGGCTGATCCTGGTGATTGGGGTCTGGACCTGGTATTTCGTTAGCTCATACACAAAGAATTGAAAATAAGGGCTCCCACAAATTTGCAAAAGAAAGCAAGATAACTGTATTGGAGCAAAGCAGATTAAAGGAAGATACACAGTCAAGATAGGGCCACATGAGTGAGAGTACTTCTTCAAGAGAAGAAGGAGTTGGCTATTAAGGGGGTGTGGTTTAGGTGGTTTGCTATTTGGATCAATGCATTAGGTTACAGATTAATTTTTCCTATTGGTTTTGTCCCCTTTCATAATGCATCTGATTTTAGGGAATTTTCTCTAAAATCTTAATATATTATACAGCTTCGCTTTACTGCACATGCATTCAAAACTAATTCAGATGGATTGCCCCACCTTGTCTTCATTCCTAGATATACTTGGAATACACCTGAGTAGAAACTGTCTAATTTTGATTATCACAAACAGGGAAACATTCTGTTTTTCAGAGATGAGAGAATATGTAGCTTGATGCATACAAAGGACTGAAGGGGTTGAGAGGTTGCTAGGAGCAGTGTTGGGAGAGGGGCATGTATGCAGAGCATGTGCAAGTGAAGAACTAGGTTGCCTAGTGCATTATTACAAGAGGGGAGCATGCATAACTCAAAACCAAATGGGGTCCCAAACTGAAGTTTCTTCTCTATCTGCTCCAAAGGAAGGGGACAGTATTCCTGTGAATGACACCTAAGACTGTAGTCTGGCCTCTGCCCACCTGGGTACACACAACACACACACAATTTTAAATATCCACTCATGTAAAGTGCACATTTGATGAGTTTGAACTTTTGTAACTGTCATGACAGTCAAGAAATAGAACATGTCCATGGCTCTAAAAAGTTCTATTATGTCTGCAATCTATGCCTATACCCACAGCCCCAGGAAAACACTAACTTATTTTCTGTTATTATAGATTGGCCTTCTTTGTCTCATTGTAGTTTTTTTCTTTTTTATTGTTATTAAACTTTTTCCATAAGTCTTACATCATTTCTCAATCGAATCTAAAGTCACTTCCTTTTCCATGCCCCCCACCCCACCCAAGTCCACATGTTCTGCATCTTTTTCTGAGTCTTTCCAGATTTTTTTTCCAGTTCTTTTATTGTTATTGTTCTCTCCTACTTGTATATACATATATATACATACATAGTTATATTTATATATACGTAAATCTATACATACACATATCACTTGAATTGGAGGACATTTTTTGGCCTGTCTTCAATTCTTACAGGCAGGTGCATCTGCTCTGCGGCTGCCACTGCTTTTTGCATTCCTCAAAGATATGAGATATAGCTTTTTAACCTTCCAAAGTGGACTGAGGACTGCTGAGATACCCAGCTTGTGAACTAAGCAGCTAATGGGAATTCAGCTTAGACAGAATATGGACTGCCATTGTTGGACTACCTCGGCTATATCATGGAGGCCAGTGCAGAGGGATCAAGACAGGATGTGTGCTTACTGGACTTCATTTGAGGGACTATGAGAGGGAAATGGCTATAAGAAAGAATGGCTATAAGAAAGAAGGGAAGAAGGAAGGAAGGAAGGAAGGAAGGAAGGAAGGAAGGAAGGAAGGAAGGAAAAGAAAGAAAGAAAGAAAGAAAGAAAGAAAGAAAGAAAGAAAGAAAGAAAGAAAGAAAGAAAGAAAGAAAGAAAGAGAAAGAAAGAAATGTGGAGCACAAGTGCAGGATTGATGGTTGTTTGAGCTTGCCAAGGAGGAGCCTTTGAGTACTCCTTTAAGGAAAATATGACATCTTGTAGGAAAAAAAGTCATTAGAGTATTGAATAAACACAATTATATAATACATCTGACCTTTTCACTTGTCATAATGTTTCTGAGGTTCATCTTGGGAATGCCAGATGCTCAGGGCTTCTAATGTCAGTCTGTATGTCTATTACTATTATGTGATTGACTATCCTGCCTGTTGACAGATAAATAGGCTGTTCCCAGTGCTTTGCTATTATTAACAGTAGCTGAGTGGTGTCAGGAGCTTTTGTGAAGCCATCTCTTTGAATATACATATGTTTTATATATAGATACATATAGACAGAAACTTAAGAATGAAACTGTTAAAACATATCGTATAGTAGGTATTTTATTTTTGTAATATATTCAGTTGACTTCCAAAGTGATTTTGACATTTTCCATTGCCAGGAGCATGAGAATGAATTGGACAATAATCCCTATCAACACTTAATGTAGCTTTATTATATATGCAGTAAGCTAGTAGTTTAAATATTTAATGAGCTAAAAATTTTAAAACATGCTTAAAAAGTTGAATTAAAAAATTTACATCAACTACATCTCAATTACTTTTTTTCAAAGCTCAAACAAAATCTGTGACTACATTTTCAGATTATTAATTTTATTTCAGCTATAAATGTGGCATGTGAAAATGGGTCTTCTTTTGTGTTGATCACAGGTCTTCAGCACTGCCCTTGACCAATACTTACTGTTTCTGGGAAGCTCTGAACTCTTGCCCTGTATCTGTATGGAGCACAGTTCTCTCTGCACTTTGTTTCTGGATTGCATTAGTACTCGTTATGTTGAATGAAAGCTAATTATCACCCTTAAAAGCCCATTGAAAATAACATTGTTATATTCAGAATTTTGATGAAGCTTCAGGGGAGTCACAAGATGTGCTTCCTAATTCTATCATCAAAGTATTACCCAGAGTAGACATAATGACAGCTCAGATAGTCATTTATCAGTGTCAATGACAGGTATTCTCTTAGAGAGAAAGGTTTACCAGAGCAGAGAGGTGAGAAAGCACAAAGTCAAAATTTCTATAATTAAAGTGATAAAAAAGCACTTTGGTTGTTTAATAGCTTAAAAGTTACATAACCAGATTGTTTCCTCTCAATTCTTAAAAATTAAATGATAAACAGCTTATTTAACCACAGAAAGTTGTTGGCAAACCTGTTGAAGTATAGTACTTGTGATTCTTTTTTTTTAATTCTTTTTTAAATTTTTATTTATTTATGTATGTGTATGAATGTACTGTCTGCATGCAGATGTGTGCACCTGTGTCGTGCAATGCCGCGGAGGTCAAAAGACGGCGTCGGATTCCCCTGGAACTGGAGTTCTCCTGGAACTGGAGTTTCAGACGGTTCTCGGCTGCCATGTGGGTGCTGGGGATTGAACCCGGGTCTTCTGTAAGAGCATTCGGCGCTCTTAACCACTAGGCCATCTCTCCAGCCCTAGTACTTGTGACTCTTAAGATTAAGAATCTTGTGTTGTAAATATATTAATAATACCATATTACATGGAAAGGTTAATTTTAGGTATCAATACTTCTGGGTCATGGGGTGCCCATGTAGCCAACATTGCTCTTGGTGCTTATTTCTAGATATCTGAGTAAAGTAGATTGTCTTCCCTGCTGGAATAACCTCAGCCAATCAGTTAAAAGTTGTATAGAACTTAAGGGAGAATTCTTCCTGTCTGACAAGACTTGAGGCTGGAAAAGAAGGTTTTGTTTTGTTTTCCTGAGTCTCAATCCTATGTTCTAGCCTTTGGACAAAGATTACATCTGAATCTCATCATTCTGGACTTAGATTGGAATCATAGTGTCAGTTTCCATGGGTTCCAGCCCACTGACTTACTGACTTACTCTACAGAGTTGGCAACATGCGTGGTCAAGGAAGCCAATTTCTTATAATAAACAATCCCTGGGGCTGAAGAGATGGCTCAGTGGTTAGGAACACTGGCTGTTCTTGCAAAAGACCCAGGTTCAACTCTTAGCACACACATGACAGCTAACAACCAAACATAACTCCAGTTCCAGGGGATCCAATGCCCTCTCCTGACCTCCATGGACATTCCAGGACACAAATGCGGGCAACACCCTCATACATATAAAATAAAAATAATAAATAAAATATTTTTTTTTTAATTTTTTTTTTTTAATTTATTTCGGTATGTGTATCAATGTACTGTCTGCATGCAGGTCTGTGCACCCGTGTCGTGCAATGCCGCGGAGGTCAGAAGAGGGTCTCGGATTCCCCTGGAACTGGAGTTCTCCTGGAACTGGAGTTTCAGACGACTCTCGGCCGCCATGTGGGTGCTGGGGATCGAACCCGGGTCCTCTGCAAGAGCGGTCGGCGCTCTTAACCGCTAGGCCATCTCTCCAGCCCAGATATTTTAAAAATAAATAAATAATCCCATTGGTTCTGTCTCTGTAGACACTTGTAATAGAAAAGAAGTTCATTTTAAATGTAAATATAAGTCTAAAAGACTTTGTTGGCAAATATTCATAAACATATCATTATATGTAATGAAGGAGGCCTTAGAGCCTTAAAGCCTTGCTTTTCCTGTGTTTAATATCACCAAACAGCAACTTCTCTGTCCCATAGCCATTGATTTTACTCACAGCATTTATCCCACTATTTTCCTTTCTTCTAAAGGTGTCATGGAAAACATATGGAGACTCCTTGATAAGAATATGAGATTTTTTAATAAAACAAAGAGCACAATCAACAGAAGCAAAAATAAACAAATGAGATTATATCAAACCAAAAAGTTTCTGCACAGCAAAGGAAACAACAGAGTAAAGAGGGCTTAATCAAATATATAATTTAATGAACGTGCAAAGGATCTGAAGAAACATTTCTCTAAAGAGAAAATGCAAATGGTCAATGGATTTATGGGAAGCTGCAGCACATCAGTAATCACTAGGGAAATGCAAGTTAAAACCACATGCTCTCTCTTTACTCCTGTTAGAATGGCTATAAGAAAGAAGGGAAGAAGGAAGGAAGGAAGGAAGGAAGGAAGGAAGGAAGGAAGGAAGGAAGGAAAAGAAAGAAAGAAAGAAAGAAAGAAAGAAAGAAAGAAAGAAAGAAAGAAAGAAAGAAAGAAAGAAAAGAAAGGAAAGAAAGAAAGAAAGAGAGAGAGATTACATCCTTATCAAAGGAACAATTAACCAGGAAGATTTCACAATCCTAAATGTTTATGCACCAAATTCAGGTGCACCAAACTATATAAACACAATTACGCAGGTCCTCAAGATACAGGTTAATCCCAGCACACTAATAGTGGGGGACTTCAATAACCCACTGAGCCCCTTGGACAGATCAACTGCACACACAAAAATAAATAAATAAACAGAGAGACATTAGAACTGAACAATACAACAAATGAACCTCACAGACATCTACAGAATATTCCACCCAAACACCAGAGAATATGCGTTCTACTCAGCAACCCATGGAACATTCTCTAAAATCAACCGCATGCTAGGACACAAATGAAACCTCAACAAATATAAAAGGATTGAAACAATTTCATGCATTCTATTAGACCACAGTGCAATAAAGCTCAATATTAACACCAGAATAAGCCTGACTAGCTATAAGAACACATGGAGACTAAAAACATAATCCTGAATAATGAGTGTGTCAGGGAAGAAATAAAGAAAGAAACAAAAGTATTCACGGAACTAAATGAAAATGACAATACAACACAACAAAACCTGTGGGATACATTAAAGTCAGTCCTAAGTGGGAAATTTATAGCCCTAATTGCCCATAATAATAATAAAAAAAAACAGAAAGGGAACAAATAAATGATGTAACACTACAGCTAAAAACACTTGAGAGATGACAACAAATGGATCATAAACTGAACAGACAGGAAGAAATAACAAAAATCAGAGCAGAAACCAATGAAATAGAAACAAAGAAAACAATACAAAAATATCAGTGAATCCAAAAGCTGGTTCTTTGAAAAGATAAACAAAATAGACCTCTAGCCCAGTTAACCAAAAGAAAGAAAAACCTCGAAATTAATAGTATTCATGATGAAAAGGGAAACATCACAAGCAGATAAAGCAAAGATCCAGACAATCATATGAGAATACTTAAAAATCTATACTGTTTGAAAACTTAAGAGAAATGGACAAATATCTTAAATCCTGCAAAACAACAAAGCTTAACCAAGAAGAGGTTGACAGTTTAATAACATTTGAGGAAATTGAAGAAGTAATAAAAAACCTCCCAACTAAATAAAGCCCAGGCCCAGATGGTTTCACAGCAGAATTCTATAAAACATTTAAAGAGGTGATACAACTATTACTACTCAAACTATTCAGAAGTATACAGAGGGAAATCTCCCAAATTCCTATGAAGCTAGCATCAATCTAATAGCAAAACCATGCAAAGACAAAACCAAAAAGGTAAACTATAGCCCCATCACATTAATGAACACAGATGCAAAAATTCTCAACAAAATACTTGCAAATCGCATACACATCAAAAAGATCATCCATCAACAAGATTATCCATCATGATCAAGTTGAATTCATACCAGAGATGCAGGGATGGTTTAACATATGTAAATCAATAAATATCACAAAATACATAAATTGACTGAAAAAAAGAAATCACACAATCATCTCAACTGATGAAGAAAAAGCCTTTGACAAGATCCAGCATACTTCATGTTTAAAGCTCTGGAGGGAATTGGACCAAAGGGAACATTCTTGAACATAATCAAAGCCATATACAACAAAATCCACAGCCAACATCATCCTAAATGGAGGAAAATTAAAAGCATTCCCCTTAAAGGTGGGAACCCAGCAAGGCTGTCTATTGCCACTCCTCTTCAATATAGTGCTTGAAACACTTGCTAGGGCAATAGGAGAGAAAGGGAAATCAAAGGAGTACTAATTGGAAAAGAGGAAGTCAGAATATACCTCTTTGCAGATGATATGATACTTTACCTAAGGGATGCTAAAAACTCCACCCAAAAAACTCCTAGAAAAAATTATGAGTTGCTTGTGCTTCATTAGTAGGATCGAAAGGTTACTCCTGGACAAACTGTCAGCCCATGAAAGGAAACAGCCAGAATTGACCAGAGTCCAAGTCAACAGCTCCAGAGAGAGTGGACTGTTTTACTTCTCATCCACCTGTGCCCCTTTTCTAAGCCTAGGGAACAATCTGCGGAAGAGGGGGCGTGGTAGAATGTAAGGGCTGCGATTGGGGTGAATGGTGAAACTACAGCAATGTAGTCTGGACACTCATTTGATCAACTTGATTGAACAAACAACCTGTCACCCCCCACTGGATGGTGGGAGTCTTGTGTTGTGTGGGTTTGGGCACAACATTCTTTAGATTGGTTTTGCACAAAGAATGCTTGTACTCATAAAAAAAAAAAAAAAAAATAGAAAAAATGAAAAAAAAAAAAAAAAAAACGGAGAAAGATGCAGGACAGTTATGGCAGAATACATGATCTGGGATGGGGTGGGGGTGGGGGGGAAGAGAAAGGGAAATATGCCTGATCTGAATTGGAAAATGATGTATGAAATGCACAAAGCATCAATAAAAAATTAAATTAAAAAAAAAGAAAGAAAAAATTATGAGTTTCATCAAAGTGGCAGGATATAAAATTAACTTACAAAAATCAGTAACCTTCCTTTACACCAGCAACAAGCAACTGGAGAATGAATCTAAGGAGACGTTCCTACTCACAGTAGTCTGAAAAAATAAAATACCTGGGAACAAACTAACCAAAGACACCAAAGATCTCTACAACAAAAATTTTAAACACCTGAAGAGATTTAAGATGACATCAAAAGATGGGAAAACCTCCCATTCTCATTGATTGGAAAAATCAATATATTAAAAATGTCCAAAAGTGCACAGAGCTTAGATAGGGGATTTCCCAGGACCACCTGAAGCACAGGTAGGAGCTGAGAACTTCAGCCAAGTGGATTGTTTGGTTTGATTCATTAGTCTTGTGTGACTGTGGGGGCAGAGTCATCCTGCTAGCTAGTATAAAAGGTGGCCCTGATGCCACTGTGAGACTTGAGGGCACAGAACATAGATTGGGGATTTCCCAGGACCACCTGAAGCACAGAGTACTGGGTCGTGGGCTAAATAGACATAAACACCCTGCCCCCAACTGGAATTGCTGAGGGAGTGTCCAAGCGGATTCTTTGGAAAACCTTCAGAACAGAAAGGGAAGAGTGAGTTAGACCTCCAATAGAAAGCTGAAAACTTGGACAAGTCAACACTCCATAAGCAAGGAGAAAAACAAACAAATAAATAATGAAGGCATCTGAGGGAAGCAAGCAAAGCAAGCCTTCAACACAATGAAAAGGCATTTGGTATTCTCATTGGAATATAGGCAAAGAGAAACCCACATGCCAGGGACACGAAGAAGGGACAACATGGGAAAGATGCAGGATACTTCCACACCAAGCTCTACCAACCCTGTGGGAGATTCCTACAGTGGGATCGCCCTGAGCCATGCCAGATCTCAGAAGAAAAATTGTGGACATACTCAAAAAAACTAAAGACTATAAAGAACAAGTCACAGAACTAAGGAGAGAGAGTGAAAAACTCAAGAAGGACCTAGCGAGAGAAAATGACAAACTCCAGAAGGAAGTGGAAACACTGAAAAGATCCCATGTTGAAAAAGAAAAGGAAACCATCCAGCAAAGCAAAGAGCTACAGGAAGAGATTGAAAGGAAGTGGAAATACTAAAGAAATCACAATATGAAATGAAAAAGGAAATCAAACACTCATCCAATCAAGAGGAAAGGAATAGAAAAAGCCTCAGAAGTAGAATGGAGGAAGCAGAACAAAGACTATCAGACCTGGAAGATAACACAGAATGACTAAAAACCTCAAGTAAAGATTATGAAAAATTTAAAAATACACAAAAGTGGAACACTAGGAATTGTGGGACACTATGAAAAGATCAAACCTCCACATCTTAGGAATAGGGGAAGGAGAAGAATCCCAAGAGAATGGTATTGATCAGATCTTCAACAGAATAATAGATGAAAATTTCCCCAAACTAAAAAAAGACAAACCAATACAAATACAAGAAGCACATAGAACTCCAAACAGACAAAATTAGAAAAGAAACTCTGCATGCCATATCATAGTTAAAATGCTAGATGCCCAAAACAAAGACAAAATTCTGAAAGCCACAAGAGAAAAACAACAAGTTACATATAAGGGGAAACCTATCAGAATTACAACTGACTTGTCAGTGCAAACTATGAAAGCAAGAAGAACGTGGAGCAAAGTATTCCCAGTGTTAAAGGAATATAGATGCACCCAGGTTATTATATACCCAGCAAAAATGTCAATTATAGGGGGCTGGAGAGATGGCCTAGCAGTTAAGAGAACCGATGCTCTTGCAGAGGACCTAGGTTTGATCCCCAGCACCCACATGGTGGCTGAGAACCGTCTTTGACTCCAGTTCCAGAGGAATCCAACGCCCTCTCCTGACCTCTGTGGCATTTCAAGACACGGGTGCACTGACTTACATGCAGACAGTACATTCAACTCCAGATGGATTAAAGACCTCAACGTGAAACCCCAAACTCTGAAGGTGATAGAAGAAAAAGTTGGCAGCAGCCTACAAGACATAGGCATAGGAAAAGACTTCCTAAATCAGACAGCAGCTGCACAAGAATTAAGATCGACAATTGACAAATGGGACCTCATTAAACTCAAAAGCTTCTGTACATCAAAACGAACCATTAAGGAAGTGAAGAGAAATCCCTCAGAGTGGGAGGAAACCTTCACTGCAGAAACACCTGACAAAGCATTGATTTCCAGAATATATAAACTACTCAAAAAAACAATGAAGAAAGAAAACAAATGACCCACTCAAAAGATGGAGAAAAGAACTGAACAGAGACTTCACAAGTGAGGAATTACAGATGGCTAAGAAACATCTTAAAAAGTGTTCAACATTGCTAATAATTAAGGAAATGCAAATTAAAACCACTTTAAGGTATCATCTTACTCCAATAAGACTGACTGGTATCAAGAAAACAAATGATACCAAGTGCTGGAGAGGTTGTGGGGAAAAGGGAACACTCATCCACTGCTGGTGGGAATGTAAACTGGTAAAGCCACTATGGAAAGCAGTGTGGAGACCCCTTGGAAGACTTGGAATGAACTTGCCACCTGACCCAGTCATACCACTCCTGGCTATGTACCCACAAGCCTCATCTTACTGCAGAGATACATGCTCAGCCATGTTTATTGCAGCTCTCTTCACAAGAGCAAGAAGTTGGAACCAACCCAAGTGTCCCTCGACTGACAAGTGGATAGAGCAAATGTGGTACATCTACACAATGCAGTGGTAAAGAAAGATAACATCATGAACTTTGCAGGTAAACGGCTGGAGCTAGAAGATATCAGACTGAGTGAAGTAACACAGTCCCAGGAAAACAATCAATGGATAGTATCCCTCATTTGTGGATGCTAGCACCAATTACCTAATTATATGGCAAACGGAGCAACGTCAATGTGATCTGAAAACAACTGTGCTCTTGTATTGTAGAATTCCTTAAAAAATAAACAAAGAAAAAAAGTCCATTCTACCCAAATTAATATACAGATTCAATGCACTCCCAATGAAAATCCCCATGAGTTTCTTGGGAAAAAAAACCCTTAAATTCATATGAGAAAACAAAGACCCCAAACAGCTAAAGCAACCCTGAGCAAAAAATTCAATACAGGGGGATCACCTTACTAGATATCAAGCTATATTACAAGGCTATAGTCATAAAGACAGCCTGGTACTGAAACAAAAACAGACCCATTGACCAATGGAACAAATTTGAAGATCCACACTTAAGCTCATACAATTTCAGCCACCTCGTATTCAATAAAGGGGCCAAGCTCATTGGAGGAAAGATAGCATCTTCATCATGGTGCTGGCAAAACTGGATCACCATATGCAAAAGAACAAAATTAAATCCCTACCTCTCACCCTGTATAAAAATCAACTCCAAGTGGATTAAAGACCTCAATGTGAAACCAGAAACTCTGAAACTGATAGAAAAAAAGTTGGTAGCAATCTACAAGACATAGGAATAGGAAAAGACTTTCTAAATCAAACAGCAGCCACACAGGAAATAAGGTCAACAGCTGACATGTGGGACCTCATCAAACTCAAAAGCTTCTATACAGCAAAATAAATAATCAAGGAAGTGAAAACCCACAGAGTGGGAAGAAACCTTCACCAGTGATACATCTGACAGAGCGTTAACATCCAGAATATATAAACTACTCAAAAAAAAAAAACCAAAGAAAACAAATGACCTACTCAAAAGATGGAGTAAAGAGCTGAACAGAGACTTCACCAGTAAGGAAGTAAAAATGGCTGAGAAACATCTCAAAAAGTGTTCAACCTCATTAATAATTAAGGAAATGCAAATTAAAACTACTCTCAGATATCATCTCACTCCAATACCACTAGCCAAGATCAAGAAAACAAAAGACACCAAATGCTGGAGAGGCCGTGGGGAAAGGGGAACACTCTTCCACTGCTAGTTGGAATGTAAACTCATACAACCACTGTCGAAAGCAGTGTGGAAAACCCTTAAAAGACTCAAAATGAGCCTGCCACCTGACCCAGCCATACCACTTCTGACTCATCCTACTGCAAAGATACATGCACATCTGTGTTTATTGCAGCTCTCTTCACAGTAGTGAAGAGCTGGAACCAACCCAAATTCCCCTCAACTGACAAGTAGATAAAAAAATATGGTACATCTATCTACACAATGGAGTACTATTCAGAGGTAAAGAAAGATGACATCATGAACTTTGCAGGTAAATGGATGGAACTCGAAGCCATTATGCTTTTAAGTAACACAGTCCCCCCCCTCCAAAAAAAAGCAGGGAATGGTTTCCCTCATTTCTAGATGCTAGTACCAAATCCCCCAATCAAAAGACAAGCTTAACAACATTATTGTTATATCTCTTTCCATCTGAAAGCAACTGTGATGTTATAATATGAATCTCTTAATGAGCCCTAGAATTAATTTACCACTTACTTTCAGACATAGTATTTAATGTATATGGGTGGAAGGTATATATTCATATTTTAGAGTAATATACAATTAAAAGGAAAAATGTAAACTCTTAAACATATATCAGAGTTAACATATGGCTTATTCCTGGAGGACATAATTCTGGTCCACATATGACATCTATATAGGCATATTTTGAAGCAATGTAATTGGGAGGGAACTACAACAACATAAGGACTGGGTCAAATAATGGACTGATATAGTTAAATTCTGCCCAAACCAATAAACCTTTGCACAGAAAAACTTTAAATAGACTGAGAGAAAGATGCAGGAGATGTATGGCAAAATTCATGAACTGGGGTGGGGCGGGGGGAGGGGAAAGAGGAATATGTCTAAATTGAACTGAAAAATATGTCTGAAATATACAAATCATCAATAAAATTATTATGTAAAAAGAATGCATGTGTGTCTTTGTGAAGGGGACTAATGAACTAAGGTTTGTTTTTATTTTTATGATGTATGTTTGTAGCTTTGATAAAGTGCTGAATATTGGACCCATATAATGAATTGGAAACTGGTTCATTCTCCAATTTGTAGAAGATTAAAATAGTAAAGCTTCTTTGGTTATCATGTACATGTGTGGTTTTCTTAGAAGGTATGTTTTTAATTAAAAATTCAATGTGCTTATTATAATATATGATATATTTTTTTCTTCTCCCTCCTAATCCTCCTCTTTTTTTCCTCTCTTCTCTTCTCCTTCAAAGACAGCTTTTTGTGTTTTTAACCTATGCTGCCCTCAAACTTTTGATGCTTCTGCCTCATTCTTATAAGTGATCAGATTTTAGGTATGTGCCACACACCTGGCTTATACTATTCCTTCTTAAACTTTGTTGGGCTTCCTTCCCATGATTTAGCTCATGTCTTCAAAGCTGTCAAATTCACTGACATAAACTTCTTTATCATATTCTTTCTCTATGCTTTCAACATCTACACAACATATGTTGATGTTATGGCTCCTGTTTCTGATATTTGTATTTCATACTTTCTGTTTCTTCTTTCTGATCACTCTGGGTAGATGTTATCAATGTTGCTGATCAGCATAGTCAGTCAGTATTATTTTTCTATCTTTTCTTTTTTATTCTCATTCATTCTTATTGTTTCATTCTTTTTTCCTTTGTCTCTCACTTGCTTTTACTTTCCTTGTATAGACTTGGGTCACTTATCTGAGGTATTTCTTACTTTCAATAAATATATTTTAAAACAAAAAATCTCTGTAAGTAGTATTTTATTGGTATTCCATTAAAGTCTATGCTATACTTTTATGTTGATTCGGTTCAAAATAATTTCTTATTTCCTTAACTGTTTGACTCATTGATGACCTATAAGTGTGCTATTTAGTTTTCAAATATTTGAAGGAATTTCTAGGATTTTTCTGTTTGAATTTCTTATTTAATTTCAACATTGTTAGAGTGTATGCTTTGTATTACTGGTTTACTTGAATTATCTTAAATTCACTGACTTTTTATGGCACAGGATGTGGTCTATTTCATAAATTCTCTGTGTGCCTGGGGTAAACAGTGCATTTTGCTGTTTCTGGTTACAGTGTTCTGTACATTAGGTCACATCTCTCTGCAGTATCATCACCGACTTCATCTGCTCCCTGCTGGTTTCCTGTCCTCTTGTTCAATCAACTCTTCCTTTGCTGTTTGGCTGTGCACATTAGCCAGCATGCTTTTCATTTTCAGCATTGTAGTTTACATTTCTCGAAGTTCCTGTGACATGCTTTCTGTATCTTCCCTGTCTCTATTTCTGTTTTGGGAACATATGGAATACAGTTATAGTAACTGCTTCATGTTTTACTTTTTTTGGTAAAGGTAAAAACAGTTTTGTTGAGACCTAAAGAATGAGTGGGCATTTGCAGTGTGAAAATGGCAAGAGGAGTGATGGAATTCACTGAAATCATCCTTCTTCTAGTAGAATGAATAGCATGTGTAAAAGGCCTCAGCCCAGACAGGATTGGAGTTTCTAAGACATCCAGAGAAGGTCAGCAGGGTGGGTCAGAGTATGGTCAAGAGGACAGTAGTAAAGAGGTGCTGGAAAGAATGTGAACAGTGGCTCATCAGAAATCTACAGGCGTGGGCTTCTTCAGCACAGTCTCAACAGCATATTCTGGGTTGTGCTCTAACAGCAAAGAACTCCCAATCTTAAGGGCTCACAACAACAAAGGATTATTTCCTGCTCATGTCACATATTCCTAGGAAGATGTATGTGACTTTACTGTGCATCTGCCTGCAGTGATCAGAGCTGATGGAACCATTCCTAAATGGAGTATGCCAGCCATATAACAGAGGAGAGAGAACCTTGTTAGAATGATTATATGCCCTGAAAAGCATCTGTTAAGAGTTGGCACATGTCACATCGTGTCATTAGAAGAAAAATTGTGTGAGTGAACTTCATGGGAATGGGGCAGGGAGAGGCAAATATTTGGTACCTACAATACAACCTACCATATAGCATTAATAATGAGTCAGCTTCAGATGACAGTGAAGCAGGGGCATCATAATATTAACCCATCTCTTAAGCTTCAAAGTCACATACAAGATTTATGATCACTCCTAATAGCAATATTTAGGTAAACAAAAATTGAATTTTATAAAAGTAATTGTAAAGTAAATAAAATATTTAAAAAACAAAAAAACAAAAAAGTAATTGGTTTTTGTAAAATGTTTGTCTGGTTGTTATCATCACTTTAAAGTTTATAACTGCTTAACATGACCACTTTTTAGGAAGTAAAACATTTTTCCAGTGTAGAATTAATGATCCTAGATCATTAGAAGCCACAGTTTCATATCCACCAGAGACTGAATGAAGCTGTAATGAAAGAAGCCCTGGGGACTTCTCTTTGAGATACTTTTACTGTTATAATATTCTCTTTTGGAAGATATACGTTCCTTACCAAAGAGTTCGACACATATTTTCCTTAACTAGTTTGAATTTTATCTTATCTTAGAGAGCTCAAAAACTTAAATACATGTGCTTCCATGAGTCAAAAATAATGCTATTTATTATCTAAAAATGTTTTGCTTGCTGTCTATAATACTTTTATCTATTACCACATGTGATATCCAAAGCAGAAAGATATTCTCACTGGAGAAGGCCCTTCCTTTTGGGGGTCATCAGTATACAGGTATCCTAGTCATGTTCTCACAGAGGAAATTAGCCGGAATGAGAGTGTCCATGGTAACTCCCAGGCTAAGCAATAGTACTTGCCAGATAGAAGAAAAGATTTTTAGTTATGATTAGCATCCTCAGACACCATCAACCCCACAAGGGCAGAACATTATCTTATCCACTGTTGATGCAGAAACACAGCTCTCTCCTCAAGGAAATAAGAAAGAGTTTATTGTAGAACCAAAGAAAGATATAAAACAAGGCACTTGCAAAATACATTGGTGGAGGCATGAGGTGGGCAGGTTGCAGCAAAGCAAGAAAATCCCCATTGTCTAATAACATTTGGGGTGCGTATCTGTGAGTTGGTGTAAGTTAGATGTCTATTTGTACATTCTAGGATTTATTTAATTGTAACAAGGCATTAGGTCAAACACAAAAGTGGGCAGTGAATGGCTTTTAAAGGGGCTAAAGACAAGGTCTTTATGTCTGAGAAATCACGAGCATTCAAATTAGTTCATCAGCCTTCTAGAATCTTTTCTGGGAACTACAGTTGGCACCACCCTGTATCCCCTAGCCAGCATACTGCCTGGCAAATCCTCAATCAAACAGATCTAAGGAGTGCAGAGAATTGATCTAACTGACTATTCATCTGAGTGAGCTTGGCAAGAGTCCTGCTAGGAGAGAGGCTTCAGTCCTTGCTGGCAATGTCCAGGAAGAGCTCCAGATGGCTATTCAGTGTGAAGAATGCGGGGAGCCAAGATTGTACTGGCAGAAGGCCCTGGGCAGGGACCCACTGGAAGGCAGCTGTGCTGGAGGAGTGGGCGGTAAACCTGCAGGACAGACTTCAAGATGATAAGGCATGAGAACAAACACATCGGTTTTTACAATGAATTGGAAGGGAGAGGGGATGGACAGCAAAAGGAATTACTATAGATGAAATCTTGTGTTGTGATAGATTCACACCTGATATTAAAAGCCCGCAGAACCGCACACCACAAAGTCTGCTCTACTATGTCAAATTTCAAGAATAAAACTTTTAAGTAGATGTGAGAGTTATGGCAATTTGGGAGATGATGAAAGTGAAACCTTATTTGGGAGGAGTAAAAATTAGGAGAAATAAGTTAAAACATTTAGGTTACACTGAATTTTATATAAAGAAAAATACACAGCACAGACCACAAAACCTGGGGATATTTTGTATATCATAAAATACTCTCAGTTTTCATAAACTTCCCAGGATTTTTCAAACCATAAAAGATCAGGTATTTATTGAGTATCATTTTCATGATCCAAAAAAGCTCTTTGTAGCCCATGAATTATAAGTACAATCCTTTTTGACCATGTAGAATTCAAGAGAAAATTCTTGCTGTTCTTTTTACTTGATCTTTTCACTCTATTTTCTTTTCTTGTAAAGATTTTTTTCATATCAAAGAACAAGTCTAAACCCTGTGTCACTTGAAAGTGTTTCTGTATTGTAATTTCTCTGAAGTGTCTCTGCTGTGCTTGGTTTGGAGTGATAATATTTCTTAAAGGTAAAAGCTTACTGATCAGAACACTGTATCTCCAATGATTTCGTGAGAAACCAAACTCATCCTGGTTTCAAACAAAGTTAAAATCAATTTATTGAGATGGACAAGCTTTCAAGCATTCAAGGGTAAATTAAACCCTAATTTATTTTGCATCAGTGAACAAACGTTAAAGTCTTAGGAGGAAAAATTGCTTCTTTAATGCAATATATCCTTTCCTGGTGAAATTCATAGGAAAAAGGTGAAGCAGTGGTCTGATGAATTTTCAAATTAATAAGCAGATCTGTTAATGAGGACAATCATTGACATGCAGTCACTCAACACAATGCTTCCCAAATATGTTTCATTCAATCCCTTGAACCTCACACAGACAGCAAGATGTGCAATCTCTGGTGTTGTAGGATTCATGTCCTCCTGTAGTCAGATCATCTAATATTTGTTGACAAACATAAGTCTCCTTCTCAGTCTTTCCATTTCTGCTGCAAGGCAAACAGTTTTTCTAGGTCTGGGCTATGAATCAAATTATTCTGTAACTTTACATATTTTATAAAAATACCTTATTCAGTAATACTTTACTTGTATCAAGACAGAACCAAGTAGAGCCTTTTGAAAGATACCTTGATTTTTTCAGGTCACTGGTTATCTTTTGACTTTGAGTATTCAAAGTTAATATTTCTACTAAAAGTAAGATTCTGTGTCAGTGAAATGATGTCCTGGGCTATGGGTGGTAAGATAGAAAAGACATATCTGGAAGATCTCCCACAGCTGGACATCCAGGAAGGACCCTTAGAAAGCAAGTGTTTAAGTTCCGCTCTTAGCAGTGACCCAAGCTGGTCGCACCTGATACAAGGACTTCACCTGCAGTTCTGTGTTGTTTTACTCATGACACAAGTGTATTTGTGCATGCATGTTGACATGAATCTTTACTATAATCCATTTCCAGGCTGTTCTGGACATCATCACGTCTGGTCCCCTTCCATGCTTCCTCAGTAGCAAGCACTTCTAGTATTTTATGGGAATTTTCTCATTGAATCTTCCCCCAAACACTAGAAAATTGAGAAAAACATGCCTTTCAAGATAAAGGGTGTGCCCAAGCTCCAAACATAGGTATGCATTAAAATTTTCCAAACTCCAAAACTTGTACTGACAGCACCACACTGTTCTGTGTAGGATGAATTGCCTAAAGTAAAGAGTTCTTACCACCTGACCCAGTCATATCACTCCTGGGTATATACCCAAAAGACTCATCCTACCGCAAAGATACATGAACATCCATGTTTATTGCATCTCTCTTCACAATAGCAAAGAGCTGGAACCAACCCAAATGCCCCTCAACAGATGAGTGGATGACAAAAATGTGGTACATCTACACAATGGAGTACTATTCAGCAGTAAAGAAAGATGACATTATGAAATTTGCAGGTAAATGGATAGAGCTCCAAGCCATTGTGCTAAGTGAAGTAACACAGTCCCAGAAAAACAAATGGTGAATGGTTTCCCTCATTTGTGGATGCTAACACCAAATCCCCCCAGATGAAAAGCAAGCTGAACGACATTATTGTTATACTTCTGTTTATCTGAAAGCAACTCTGTTCTTATAATGTAAATCTCTCAACAAGCTCTAGAATCCACCCACCACTTATTTTCAGACTCTGTAATTACTGTATATGGGTGGAGAGTATGTATTCATATTTTAGAGTAATATAAAATGAATGGAGGAAAATGTGAATTTCTAAGCATAAAAAAAGACTGAGAGAAAGATGCAGGACAGTTATGGCTGAGTGAGTGATCTGGGATGAGATGGGGTGGGGTGTGGGGAAGGGAAAGGGGAATATGTCTAAGCTGAATTGAAAAATGATGTCTGAAAAATATTAAAAAAAGAAAAATGATGTCTGAAATACACAAAACATTAATAAATAAATGAGTTCTGTACAACATCAAGGAGGAAGAAACAGGAAGAAGAAGCAACAGTGAGTTCACTACAGATGAGAGTATAAAAAGAAATGAAGGACAAAACCTGAAATATTACAAAGTTGCTCTTTTTCTAAGATTGTATTTATTATTTTTATTTCATGTGCATCGGTGTCTGATTGTATGTAAGCACACCTGTGTTATGCAATACCTGTGGAGGTCAGAAGAAGATGTTGTATCCTCTGGAACTGGAGTTATAGACAGTTGTTAGCTGCCATATGGGAGCTGGAAATTGAACCTGGATCCTTTGCCAGACCAGTCAGTGCTCTTAACTGCTGAGCCATCTCCATCCCCCAAAAGTTGGCAGAATATGCCCTGTCCTGACTTTATTTAAGACAATCCTCAGCATCACTGAGAAGAAGTTACTTCATCGATTTCTGGTACTTCCATCTTACCCCCTACAATGTGATGGATGGACCAGTCAGCAAGGCTAGAGACATATGTTCTGTATCTGATCCAGTTCACCTTCTTGTTACTGTGGACTGTTTACTGGTTATCACAAAGCCAAGAAAACTCTTGACAGCATATTCAATGCTAGGCCCCCAGAAACAAACATCCTTACTTTTAGTTATCCCTCGCCCAACCCCTTCTCTCCAATACCCATCCATCCCTCTCCACAATTAACTTCCCTTTCCTAATAGTCCCCTTTCCCCTTATAGGTTTGTGTGTATAATTTAGAATATCTATAGAATCCAGAAAACTAGAAAGGGACCATTGCTGGGAAGGGGGAAGAAAATCTGAAAGGAAGGGAGATAGTAGAACACAGGTGACATGAGGTGGAATTTTTATTTATGTGTATCTGTGTGAGCATAAGCTATGGAGGCCAGTAAAAGGTGCAGGATCCCCTGGAGCTACAGTTGAGGTGGTGAGCTGTTTAACATGGGGGCTGGGAAACAAACTCTGGAAGAATAGAGCACTCTGTAAACTGCTGAGCCATCTTTCCAGGCCTCGGCATTACAGTTTAAGGGTGCTTAATCCTATGAGTCTCACTGGCTCATCGACATAAGGAAGTGAAAACAAAACTGCTATCCCGTGCAAGGATGCAGACAGTGGGAGGGCAGCTGTTCCTGTCTTGCAACACAAGCACACTCATGTTCTTTATTATTCTTGTCAAAATCCAATGCCACAGTCCAGCTCTGGGAAATCCTGCTCTGAAACACACTAAACCACTCAAGATGCTATTCTTTTGAAATCCGAGAGGTCAGGTGGAAAATTCCAACCTAAACAAATGTAAGGGAAAATCAGGGGCCATCTGACATGGTTCTGGAGATATTCATGCACTGTCTCAATTCTCTAAGCAAGCACAAAATTAAAACAGTCTGAGTATGGGTATGAGTCCAAAGAGTCAAGAGGCACGGCCATGATATGTGAACTTTAGCCAATAACATAATTCCCACAGATGTCAGTCTCCCCATCGGTGAAATGGGCTCAGACAATTGCTCAACACATGTGGACCAATGATTGGCTTCGGGAAAGCTGGTCCCATCTCTGCTCCAGAATACCACAGCTGCCTGTAGTAATCCCTATTCCACTAGCAAGTCTCAGCGCTTGAGACCTACTTAGAATTTGTAGAACTGCCCAAAAAGTAGGCAAAGAAGCAAAGCAGAGGCTCCTTGATATTGTAAGATGTTGTGTAGCTGTTCTGAGTTTAAATACCCACTCCCTGAGGGGAGAGGGAGGTTCTTAAGACTTAACAATGTGGGCTGGAGAGATGGCCCAGCGGTTAAGAGCACAAACTGCTCTTGCAGAGGACCGAGGTTCGATCCCCAGCACCCACATGGCGGCTGAAAACTGTCTTTAGCTCCAGTTCCAGGGGAATCCGACACCCTCTTCTGACCTCCGTGGCATTGCACGACACGGATGCACAGACCTACATGCAGGCAGTACATTCATACACAAACGAAAATAAAATAAAATTTAAAAAAATTTTAAAAAAGACTTAACAATGTAAGGACATTTACAGGGCTCAGGAAGCTCAGAAAATTACAAGATTCACAAGTTCCCTCCTCAAGGTTCTAAAAGCAGTAAATAACTGCAGGGAGAGAGGAGACTCCATAGTGGAGATGTGTACAAGTTGGACAGAAAGCTCCCTGGATGAAGATTTCGTGAATCATCACCATACTGAGCTGGGCTTTTTGAGTCACTCACTCTTCTGTAAGCAGCCCCCAACTCATTCACTGGTCCATCAAGCTAGACTTGAGTGGAGTCTTTTCTTTAGTCTATCGTTTGTTCACATCTAGCAACAGTAGAATTCATACTTCATGAGGAAAAGTCTGAGGAGCAGACACAGCCTGGAAGAACTAGTATTTTTTCTGCCTATCTGGAGGATCAGGAAAGAGCATGTGTTTGTGTGGCTGTGAAGACCATGTTGGAAATAAATGCTACCCGGTAAAGAAAAAGTAAGGAATGGGTGTGGGAGAGGCTACCAGCAGAAAACCTTACCCTTAAAACTGCACAGCCTTAACACTTCCCATGAGTATAGAACAAATAAAGAATAATAATAGTCAGAGAGTCCTCACTTAGTGAAAATGAAGCAAACATCTGACTGCAAGCATCGCTCCACCATATCTTCTTTGCTTTCAAGTTGTTCATAACCAACACAGAGCCTGCCAATGGCCAGAGACCTACCCTACAGATAGCAAAATATACCTAAGTATGTTTGGATTTTCATCACTGTGATGAAATGCATGGTATAAACAACTTGATGGGGAAAGGTTCAGCCTGTAGAGTCCTTGGCCAGCTGACTCTGGTCCCATTGAGACAGAACATCCTGGCAGAGGAATTATGTGACAAAGGCTATTCCCTTCATGTTGGCTAGGGAGCAGGGGTATATCAAAGCAAGATACTCCCAAGGACCCATGCCAGGTGATGCCCGTCTTCTAGTAAGCCCACACCTCCTAACGTTAGCAGCCGCTCCCCATATCATGCCACTTACTGGGGTTCAAGCCATTGTCCATGAGACTACTGGAACAATACATCATATCTGAACCACAAGCCGTTAAATGGGAGAAGCTTTGGACAAGTCAACCATTGGCTGGACTTCACTTGAATATACACAAAAGAATTTAGGAGTTGGAGAGATAGCTCAGTGGTTAAGAGCACTGACTGTCTTGCAGAGGACCTGGGTTTGATTCCCAGAATCCACATGGCAGCTAACAATCATCTGTAACTCCAGTTCCAGGGAATCCAATGCCCTCTTCTGACCTCTGCAGGCCTTGCGTGACATGAGTGTACCTACCTACATGCAGACATAACACTCATACACATAAAATAAAAATAACAAATAAAAACAAAACAAAAACCTAAAAAGAATTTGGATGTGTTGTTTCTAAGGTCCTTCCAAACTAACATTCTGGAAGACCACAGAATACATCAGATTTTTTAAAAATATTTTTTTTAATTTTCTCTTTATGTATGTGCGAGTATCTGAATGTGTATATGTGTACCATGTGCATGACTCATGCTTGTAGAGGCCAGAGAGTGTGGCCTCTGCAACTAGAGTTAAAGATGGCTATGAGCCACACAAGATGGGTGCTGGGAACCAAACCTGCATCCTCTGCAAGAGCAGCCAGTGTTCTTAATTACTGAGCCATCTTTTCAACCCCTATATCAGACTTTTTGACTAGAGGCAGTTGGAGAGAATACGTAGAACTTCCACTGGAGGGTTGAGACGAGCTTCTGATCTCAGACAGCTCCAGGGTGATCCAACTCTATGCTCTTAGAGTCCTGATTTAACTCCTCATATTTCCCAGAAATATGTCAAATACTTTCATCTCATGCGTTACAAGGCATTTGTGGAAAGTGTCTGTGAGAATAGTTTCTGGTACATTCATCAATATCTAATCTCAATTCAGCAAGAATATGACGTTACCTTCCCCTTGTAAAAGTCTTCAGACTCTCATGGCTAAGATCAACAGTCAACATTTATGAATTGACTTTTATCCTAAGTTGAACTTTAGCATACACATAGCATCAAAGACACATAAATGAAACTAAAAAAATCATCAAAATACAGTGATACTTTAACATGGAAATTCCATTTTTTCTCCAACTTGTATTGCCCTATTATATTATTACTATCTCTATATATAGATATATATTATAAACCTTACTGATTTTTATTTCTGGTTGTACTTTCCTTTTGGATGCTTAAGGCCACACAGCCCAGATTAACCAAGGTTTTTGTTTTCTCAAGGTCAGTTGAGGGTCTGATCCTCAAGGTTCACTCAGGGTTTTTTTGTTTTGTTTTGGGGTTTTGTTTTGGTTTTGGTGGGGGGGGGACCGTGGCTCCTTTTGGCTTTTCAATCACCAGTTCCATCCACTCGAGGACACAGTTAGGTCTTGCTAGACCAGGCTTTTCTTTTCGAAGCATGAACAGACTTTCTTCTTTATAGGGTGGACACTGGCTGAAGTCCCATTAGTGGATCTCCAAGACTTCCCTGCACAGGAAGACTGGTGACTCACATTTGCAGGACATTTCAAGAGATGGCTTTATCCTTTTTAAAAATTGTCTTCAGTAACATTTTAGACTTGAATTTAGTCACTTCCTTTCCATATCAATCTCTAGACCTCTTCATCATACTTATTTATTTTAAGGACTTCATATAAATGTCCTTGGGTCATTAACTTGTTTTTACTACTGAGGCATATATTAAATTACTGTCACTATGGGGGAACATGATAAAAATCAATGTATGCTGAGGGAAGTCATCTTGTTCATGGCTTCGGCACTGGTCTATGGCTGCTTGCCCCTTTTGTTTGGCTCCCACATAAACAGCAGGGTGTGTGAGGCAGAGGAATCATCTCATATGATGAGATGTGGGAAGGAGGAGAGGAAAAGGGGTCTGGCATTCTAGTGTCCCCCTTCAAGGAGTACCTCCAATGATGCAACTTCATCCCGCTGGGCTCTAACTCCTGGCAGTTCTACTCTTTCATCAGAAAAACAGACAAGTCTTTGGCACATGAGCCTTCGTGGGTCTCTTAAGGTCCAAATAGTAAGAGAGCAGCCTTGGACCACCATCTATTAAGAGTGCTTATAATCTCCCTTCTTCCCTCTCAGAAATTAGATCAGACTTGTACGTATCTGAATAAATGATAGCAACCATGGATATTTCTAGTCCTTAGAGAAATCCTCATCATCATCTGGTATAAAGTTAACTACATATAGCTGGGTGTGGTGGCGCACGCCTTTAATCGTAGCACTTGGGAGGCAGAGGTAGGCGGATCTTTGTGAGTTCAAGGCCAGCCTGGTCTACAGAGCTAGTTCCAGGGCAGCTGGGGCTACAGGGAGACCCTGTCTCGTAAAGACAAAAATAATAATAATAATAATAATAATAATAATAATAATAATAAATAAAAATAAAGTTAACTACATTTGAAACAGGACATGGTTTGATCTTCCCTCCTGAAGGAGGAGTTAGTAGGACACAGGTCTTAAGAAATGGCGTGCCGGATCAAAGATGAAATCATAATAATAGTTCAAATCAACTTAGTGATCACTGTGTGCCACTTGCTGATCTGTTTGTTATATATTTACCTACTTAGCTCTCATAACACAGTATGAATACGAATTATCTTATCATCATCATTATTAGCAACTTATTTACCATAGAGTTTCAGCTAGCTAAGCATTCAGTCAGTAAAAATGGCAGAGCCAGAATCACACGGAAGCTACTTGACTCTGAAGCTTTCATCCAGAACACTCAGTGTGCTGCATCCCTAATCACCCCTTGGTGTGAGCGTACACATACCTGCCTGTTATAGCACTCAGGACACTTTCAATACCAGTTCAGTTTCTGTCTCCCACTGAACCATAAGCTCTATGAGTGTGTGGCCCCAGCCTCACTTTTTTTCTGTCCTTTTGACCAACACTATGTGCTGCATATACAACATCCTTAGCAAATGTGTTGGGTAGAACTGAAAGTGGCTTCTTTGCTGGAATATCAAGACTGAGCAAGCTCATGAAAGGCGATTTCTAGGTTATATAGTTGATGGAGGCCATGTCAGTCTTCCTGAGTGGTAAGTGCAGTTTCATCACTGTCATATTCCAAGCAACTACTTAAGAAAATTCACCAAAGGCATGAACCTAGCCAGGTCAACTTTAGACTCCTTTCTTTCTACTTCAGAAACCATGGAAATTCTCCTCCTATAATGCACAGCCTGCTGGTCTCGGGCTTTTCCACAGGAGCCAGAGGCAGAGGTGGATGGAGTCCAGCCCTACCCTCCCCACTGCTGGCTTCCCCATCAGGATCTTCTGGCCACAAGGATCAGCTTGTGTTGGTCCTTTCTGGCTTATTGCCAGCATGCTTTGGTGCAGATACGATCTCCTTAAAAGCAAAGAGGCAGGCGTTCTGGAGACCAGCCTGAATTTGCTCTGCTGTTGTAGCTGGCCACTTGTAGCTGGCTTATCTCAGATGATGGCAATCTAGCAACCATTCAAATTCACTGGCCCCCTACAGAAGCACCTTTTCCTTGGAGATAATTTACCCCTTTGTATTGCAGCCTGAAAAGGCAGAACTGGTGGGGAAGCCTGCTAGGGGGTTTTGATTTAGTTTGCATACGCACATATACGCCAGTGTAGGGGGGGTAGATTGAAGTTACAGGTGGGAAACAGCCCACTAAACCAGATTTACCATCTCCCAGCTAAAATATACTGATGAATCAATATCTGGAAGGACATCTTCCTCCTACAAGCAGAAACAGTTAAGAATTAATTTTAGAATGGAAAGCCTTCTTAAGAACATCTTCCAAGATCTAAGAAGAGCTTTGTGCTGAGCAGCTATAATGTCCTGGGCATAGTGCTAAGTGTGTCACCAATGTTATTTCCTTCAATACATAGTTTTTATATATTCAAGTCTGTGAAACTGTGAACCATCACAAGTAGGTAAGTTGCTCCAGGTCACATCCCTAGTGACAAGTTCTGGTCTGGTTCTCCTGACAGCCAACCAGACAAGCTACATCAGATTTGGTTTCTGTACTTTGTCAATATTGCCTGTTTTGATGGTATTAAAGAAAACGAGAAATATGCAGGTGCTCTGAAAAGTACCATGTGAGTAATTTAAAGTGAAACAGGGATATTCCCTCATTATACCATAAGCTGCTTGGGGGAAAATGTCTCCTATGGATTTGTCTGTATCCTCAGGCATAGTGAAGAGTGTACAGCAAATGAATGAGTGAATAGTCACATGGTAAATGAACTTTCAGATGGAGTTGCATGGACTCCTCCCAGAATAAGCTTACACTATTTTTAAATCATTTAAAAGTCACTTTCCTTTAAGCTCCTAGGAAATTTAGTGTTTCTACCTAGCTACTGAGAAAAAAATCACACCACCTACATTTGTGAATCTGTGATTCTGTCTTTCTGGTTTCCTAGGAAGAGGTGTGTGTGTGTGTGTGTGTGTGCTCAAATACAAATGACCGAAGATGGTAAGAGCAAATTTTTCACTTGCCATAACCTCATATAGGAAATAGCACACAGAGATTTTAAAATGAAGCTTTCATTGTGGTTCACTGGTTCTATTGATATTTTTGTGATTTATACACACACATTTATATAGATAGATGATATACGATGATGAAAAACAGACAGACATTTACATATATTGTTTCAAAACATCAGTCAAGATCATTGTGTTCAGTAGTCGGGGAGGGGACCTTAAAACTGGACACATGGCAGAGTATAGAAAAAGTAGAAGACGTAGCTTTGTGTTTTGTCCTCTGAGGGGCTACCTGCTCTCTAAATCTGTCCTGGTCTGCCAGGCAGGAAGCACACTAGTCAGTCACAGCTGGAGACACCCCTGGTGTGTTCCTCTGCTACTAGCCAACAGCAATGGGAACTCAGCCCAGGCTGGCAGCCAGCTCCATCCACATCGATACTTGAAAGTAAAGCCAGGGGTGGCTATCTGCCACTTTAACTGAAGTTGTAGGGAAATCCAGCTTGAATTGCAGACTAGCTTTCCAATTAGCATGCCTCAGGGCACCTCGTGGCCAAGAGTCTGGCTCAGCCCCAAGGAGGAGCAAGTAGCATGGCTTAGATACATGATACTGGGTGGAGCAAGGTATGCAGTGGTTCGGAGTTGGGGGGGCTCATGATTGGTCTTGGGAACTGACATCATTTGGTTTATAAAAGCAAGCTGTAGCAACGAGTAAATTTGAATTCCATAGTAACATCATCACAGAATTTCCGGCCATTATTATTTTTTTATTGATCAATTTTTTTTTTTATTTTCTAAGGGATTCACAATGGTGCACAGTTGTTTTCAGATCACATTAATGTTGCTCAGTTTGCCATACAATTAGGTTACTGGCACTAGCATCCACAGATGAGGGATACCAGTCATCGTTTGTTTTTCTGGGACTGTGTTACTTCACTTAGCATGATATCTTCTAGCTCCATCCATTTACCTGCAAAGCTCATGATGTCATCTTTCTTTACCACTGCATAGAACTCCATTGTGTAGATGTACCACATTTTCTCTATCCACTTGTCAGTTGAGAGGCACTTTGGGTTGGTTCCAGCTCCTTGCTATTGTGAAGAGAGCTGCAATAAACATGGCTGTGTATGTAGCTCTGTAAGATGAGTCTTGTGGGTATACACCCAGGAGTGGTATGGCTGGGTCAGGTGGCAAGTTCATTCTGAGTCTTCCAAGGGTTCTCTACACTGCTTTCCTTAGTGGTTGTACGAGTTTACATTCCCACCAGCAGTGGATGAGTGTTCCACTTTCCCCACAACCTCTCCATCCGGCCATTATTTTTATTAATTATTGCTCATGTACAAGCTAAAGTAGGCCTGCATTTCGTTGGAAAGAGATTCCTTTGCAGATCACCAACCTGGGTAGTGGTGTTGTGAGTGAAATTCCTTTCCTGGCTCTGGGCAGGTGAAAAGTCATGGCCAAGAGTGGAACATGTGTCTCATGGGTCCAGGCTAAGAGCCTAAATTGGAATTATCACTTAGGCTGGGCTATGGGAAGTAGCAGGCTGGTCTCTGTGCTGAGAGGCCAGCTCCCCACAGCAACTGCAGGCAGATGCTGTGTTCCCCTCCCCCTTAGCAGGGCCGCGTGGTCCCTGTTCGGAATAAAAAGAAAAGCTTCCTACATAAGTGATGCTCAGTTTATAACTGGATTCACATAGAATCCCAGTGAAACAGTCAGAGCATCACAGTTATTGCCTTCTTGATCTGGTATGACAGGTGTGGGTGATATAAGGTGCCAATGCTGGAAGAAGAAGGTAACTGAGAACCAAAGTTAATCTCTCCAGCTGGCTTGGGATGGAGAAGTGACACCAGAAGAGCTACATATCTCTGACCCCAAGGGAGAGGCAACAGATAGATGGGAGAAACAATCATCATCTGAGGAATCCATGTGGTAGTTAACTCTTCCAGCTCCTTCCCAAATAGCATATATCACATGTATCAGGGGTGGCCAGGACATGTTAGGGTATATAAATAGCCCCAAAGCAAACAAAGCTTATTGAGGTTGACTCTGCTTCCCATATAAAGGCAAATGAATGATGTGTTAAAAGAAAGTCTTGTGACTTATATTTGTAATTGTTTCCTCCACTATGTGCTACTTCAGATAGGGCCCAGGAAAGGACAAACATTCGAAAGTAACTATGCTTCTAACCTTTGCTATTCCTAAATCTCCACCATAAATGTTTACATAAAAATGAACAAATAAACTACTGGGAGATGATTAGCTTTGAAGCATGAAGTAAAAACAGTCCTGTTACACACAGACACACAAACACACATGCGCGCGCACACACACACACACACACACACACACACACACACACACAGCTTTCCACTGGGGCCATGCAGGAAAAAAACCTATAGGTTAGAACTACCATTGCTTGAATGTCTGGTGAAATTATGCATAACAAAAGTGTCTTTTAGACTGTAAAGGGAGGCCCAGATGTATGTGGAGAGTTATTTATGGAAATGATACAACATCCAACCCCTTCCTCCCTTCTGTGATTGGGCAGACTTTACTTGATCCCAGGAACATACATGTGTGGGCATCTCTAGGATACAGGAACAAGCTGTTCTTCTGACCTTCATGTTTCTCTCCTCGGCTCCTTCATATTTCATAGCATTCTTTCCTTTTCGCCATACTTGAACAGGCTTCATAGGATTTCTGAGGTAGTTCAGGTACCCTTCTACCCAAACCCACTGCCAGTCTACATTTTTATATGTATGTACTCATGTGCATGTGGGTATACATATGTGTACATGTGTGCATGTGTGCATGGAAGTCAGAGAACAAATTGAGGTGTCATCTTCAAGTTTTGTCTATCATTTCTTTTTTTTTTTTTTTTTTTTTTTGTCCTTTTGAGACAGGGTCTCCCTGTAGCCCCAGCTGTCCTGGAACTCACTCTGTAGACCAGACTGGCCTTGAACTCACAGAGATCTGCCTGCCTCTGCCTCCCAAGTGCTAGGACTAAAGGCGTGAGCCACCACACCCAGCTGTCTATCATTTCTTGAAGCAGGGCCACTCATTAGCTTGGAACTCCTGGATTCGGCTAGGCTGGCTGACTAGTGGGGCTCTGTCTGCTTCCATCTCCCCACCTCTACTATCACCACCACACCTGTTTGTTTGCTTTTTTAATGTGGGTTCTAGAGATTGAACTCAGTGGTATCTTTTCTGGTTTGGACTCTTAGTTAATTGAGTCTTTACTCACGAGTAACACGGAGAGACTGTAGCCAGGAGACAGTCCTTCTGTTTCCTCTGCAATTTGTAAACAGAGTCAAAGAGAACATCTTGTTATGCATATAAATAGCAAGGTCCTGCCAGGTGCTGACACAGACAACCTGGCCTTGATTTTAATTTCCCTGGGATTGTTCTCTACTAGTTGCCATGGTAAGTTATTACCTGATCTAGCTCTGTTGTTGTTGTTATTATTATTATTATTATTATATCAATATTAAATTTGTCTACCATTGTGAGTTTCTAGCTACCGATCTTGAAGAAATTGTTTTATCCTTTCAAACTGCTGAAATTGTTATGTAAATTGTATGCAATTTATAGGGACACTCTGAATAGTGAGACAATTCTTGTAAAATATTTAGACATTGCCTGTCACATATGAAGTATGCAACATACCAGCCACTGCAACTCCATGTGTCATTTTTCATATACAAGTGAAGTCTGCCATTTTCCTGTGGTTTGGTGCTTGGGGTCCTGGGAGAGGAGAGATACACACAGGCAAGTAGGTTGAAGTTAAAAGTTCCTTGTGGAAACTTTTGTTGTTCAAGTAAAACTCAAACTACTTTTCTTCAGCACATGGTCACCTCTTTAAGCTCTGACTAACAAAATCATGGCAGAAACTGCTACTAATCCCACTTACATTATATCATTTAGTAATATCAGTGTATTAAGACAAAGGGCTAATAAACTCAAATTCCTCCAGTTCCTCTCACTCTTCCAGACACTAAGGTTGTCTAAGAACCAGGACCCCACAGATCACACCATGAGGCTGTTTCTGGAAGCTCCATGAGTAACCAGTTCTGTATTCCATATTTGTTCTCCCAGTCATCACTAAAAATGCAGCCCGAAGCTTCTCCTGAGCAGTGACTGACACCCAAATGATTACAAGCTCATGGCTAATTCCACAGAGTGCTCGGGTTTTTTATATTACAGCCTATATTAGACAAAAATATGAGCTTCTTTTCCTCAAAAAGAAGAGGGCAAATTTTTAATACCAAACAATTCCATAAAATGTAAAGAGGAAATTTTAAAGCAAGTTATTCTTAGGTAAGTCTGAGGGGATGAATCCCTCCAGATATCCCACGAGTGGTGGTACATTTTCTTTGTATTTTTCTGAATTATTTTTTCCCATTGACAGAAGTCTGAACCTGAAATTTTTTCAGTCTTCTTCCCACTAGTTAGCAAGAGCATGTTCACTAAATGTCCAGCTAGTTTAAATTTAATCTGATTTACTGTGTGGGTGTTCCTCCCTTCAGCAAATGTTCAGGTATTTTTATAATTTTACTTAGTTTCATATGTCTCCTACCTTCTCTTTTCTGCCTTTCTCCCTAGAATACAGGCCAGCTGTGTGGGAAGGACTCTCACTTCTTTTCACATCATGGGGAAGAAAAAACACGCCTGGCTTAATGCAGTCCTTGACCTGCACATTAGTATCCTCCATCCCCATAGTGTTGCCTCTGTCCTTCATGAGTGATCCAATTTTCCAGACCGTCGCTGATTTAAGTCATGAACTGTTTCTGTTGGCTTGCCCAAGGCCTAGAAAGATGTCCCAGATAAAGCAAGCTCTTCTTGACTCCAGCTAGCTGCAGACCTCCGAGGGTGTGGCCCCTCCTGGATCCATCTCAAACTCTGCTACTGAGCTACCTTACCTGTCGTGGCACTCTGTTTGCACTTCCACAGACCATCTCCTCAGTATCGATGGCCCACAGGCACAGGCATCACCTGGGGTCTTAGACTACTGGCCTTCACTGCATCTAACTCTGTAGCCTGGTAGTCCTGGTCTTACTTTAGGCCATTGCTAGTGCTGAATAGCTTTAGTGTCAACTTGACACACCTGGTATTAGGGAGCCTGAATTGGGGAATTTCCTCCATTGGAAACTGTCCTGATTGTTGAGTGATGTGGGAGTGCCCAAAAAACTGTGGGTGGTGCCATCCTTGGGCAGTAGTCCTGTATTGTATAAGAAAGCAGGCTGAACATGGGCCAGAGGAGAAAGCCAGTAACAAGTATTCCTCCATGGCCTGTGCTTCAGCTCCCGGATCCAGATTCCTGCCCTGAGTTCCTACCCGGGGCTCCCTAAGTGATGATGAACTATGGCCCAGGAGATGTAAGATGAGCAATTGAAAGGAAACTAGAACAGCTACCTAAGACCAACCAAGACCAAGGTAAGGAATTCAAATAGGCAAAAAGAAGGACGTCAGTAATTTTAAATATGATTCCTGTTGCATATGCAATTCCCACTCCCACACCATTTCATGTACTCTACATTTATTTCCAGAATTGTCCTTAACTATTTCAAGAGTGCTTGTTTCCCAGATAAACTCAGGCAGCATCAGAAAACCCACTTCACAGATGTGAAAAACACTGTAACCTTGCACATCCATCAGATGTACTAGAATCTCAAACAAGCATCAAATAGTTTATTCTTTTCCTCCAGACAAGGATACTTCATAGGGAGAAGGAATCTCATCATAGGTTCAAATGCTATAAAAAGTCAGAAAGAAGACAATACCGGGAATTTTGGCATAAAGAAGTATTTGTTTGATCTAAATGGACTGTGCAGGTTAAATCAATAAAACAGAAAGGAATCTCCCTACATCAGGACATGCTACAGAGAAGCTTCACAAATTTTCTATGCCAAATAGAATCAAGGGCTGTACTCTCAGCGAGTGTCTGTCTGGAATTTTAGCTGTTCACTAAGCAAATTGAGAAATATCAACAGCCAGAGAAGCATGAGCATGCCAAAATCTATGTTCAATCTGTGAAAAAGAGCAGTCATTTGAAATATGAAGTTCATTTTCAACAGCAGAGGAGGAAGTCATGGCACTCCTAAGCCCTCTGAGCATTATGTGTAGCCTTGCTTGCTAACAGGTAGGCTAGGCTGGTGATGGGGAGCTTCCTCTGCTGTCAGATCAATTCTTGGCATACTAATAGCTCAGTCTTTAATTAGGTGTTTGTGTTCACGTTCCTGGGATCTGCCCCTTTGTAGCCTTCCAGTGTTCTTCCTCCCTTCACCAGGGCTAGGGACTGCAGGTTCCCTGGATCACTCTGGCCTGCCAGTCAGGGAGCCAGGTCCTAGCCCTGGAAGGGAGGGGGAGGGATAAGGTACTGAGAAGTCTGGAGAGAGGGGGAAAGGAAGGACAGAGTCAAGAATGACCAGAAATTCCATGGGGTAATAAGTCAACTTTACTTTTACAACCTGGGGTATTTATACCGGACCTTCTGGGGTGCAACTGGGGCTTGGAGCATACAGGGTTTTACACCATATACTTCAGATCACTACAGGAATGTGACAATGTTTTGCCCAAAGCATCAAAGGCAATGGTGCCAGGCAGGTTCGAAAAGTGAGCAGGAAATCAGCAGGGCTCCAGCCTGAGGAGTGCTTCAGCCAAAGAATCCCGAAGAATCCGCACACCCCTTGGTTTCTGTGCTTGGTTTTCCCCCAAGAACAAATAACCCAATGAGTTACAGTTGTGAAGAATGAATTTTTCTAGGACTGTGCTATGTCTAGCTTCCTGTGTCAGTTCAGAATACAGCTTTGAAATTGACCTGCATTACATAGAGAGAGGATAAAGAGAGCAGACAGCCAATGAGCATGTGCAGGTTTGGGAAGCCATGAAGCCCACTGGTGCCGAGCACCCTGAGATCAGCCATGAAGCCCACTGGTGCCGAGCACCCTGAGATCAACCATGAAGCCCACTGGTGCTGAGCACCATGAGATCAGCCATGAAGCCCACTGGTGCCGAGCACCCTGAGATCAGCCATGAAGCCCACTGGTGCCGAGCACCCTGAGATCAGCCATGAAGCCCACTGGTGCCGAGCACCCTGAGATCAGCCATGAAGCCCACTGGTGCCGAGCACCCTGAGATCAGCCATGAAGCCCACTGGTGCCGAGCACCCTGAGATCAGCCATGAAGCCCACTGGTGCCGAGCACCCTGAGATCAGCCATGAAGCCCACTGGTGCCGAGCACCCTGAGATCAGCCATGAAGCCCACTGGTGCCGAGCACCCTGAGATCAGCCATGAAGCCCACTGGTGCCGAGCACCCTGAGATCAGCCATGAAGCCCACTGGTGCCGAGCACCCTGAGATCAGCCATGAAGCCCACTGGTGCCGAGCACCCTGAGATCAGCCATGAAGCCCACTGGTGCCGAGCACCCTGAGATCAGCCATGAAGCCCACTGGTGCCGAGCACCCTGAGATCAGCCATGAAGCCCACTGGTGCCGAGCACCCTGAGATCAGCCATGAAGCCCACTGGTGCCGAGCACCCTGAGATCAGCCATGAAGCCCACTGGTGCCGAGCACCCTGAGATCAGCCATGAAGCCCACTGGTGCCGAGCACCCTGAGATCAGCCATGAAGCCCACTGGTGCCGAGCACCCTGAGATCAGCCATGAAGCCCACTGGTGCCGAGCACCCTGAGATCAGCCATGAAGCCCACTGGTGCTGAGCACCATGAGATCAACCACCTTCTATCTTCCTTTCTTTCAGTAAATTTTGTAACTCAAGAGGGAGGCCTCACCATCAGTTGGACCAATTTATTGTACATGGACTGACAAGGCAATTAGGAGAAGGTGGCAATCATGCTGAGCTTTGAGAAGCATCATTTTCCACATCTGTGAGATGCCTTGGAAGTTCCTTCTGCCAGGAAACTGAAGCAAATGCCACCCTTTTTACTTTGCTCATTTTCCAGGAACACTGAGGGGGCAACGAGCTGGTGCTTGGCTTGGTGTTCCCATGGAAACAGTATCTAAACCCAAATCATGTGCACCCCCAAATTCCAGTGTCCCCACGGAACCTTTATAGCATCCCCACAGCAAATAGGGAGCATCTTCCTACTAGGAGGTCAAGCTTGAAAATCATGCAAACATTGCAAGCTGCTCCTGATAGGTGCTTTCTAGAAACAGAGGTGGGAATCCATTGTTATAAAACAGTATATTCGGGACTGGAGAGATGGCCTAGCAGTTAAGAGTGCTGACTGCTCTTGCAGAGGACCCGGGTTCAATCCCCAGCACCCACATGGTGGCTGAGAACCATAACTCCAGTTCCAGGAGAATCCAACACCCTCTTCTGACCTCCGGGGCATTGCACAACATGGACACACAAACCTACGTGCAGACAGTACATTCATACACATGAAAAAGTAAATAAAATAAAATTTTAAAAAAAATCTTAAAAAACAAACAGTATATTCATTCATTGCTTACACCGCTGCTACAAGATCTCATTTAATATTCAGAAAAATCCTAACGGTATTTTCGTATTCCTATTTTCTAGATAAGAAAAGTGATGTTCAGCATGGATAAGTTAGTGGCCTACAGGCCTGTGGCTAATACGAAGTTTTGGTGGGATTCGATTCCTAATAGAAACCTGTCCTTCTATGTTGTCTTACTGTCACAGAGTCTTGGTTCTTTCTTTAAAAATATTTTATTATTATTTGTGGGGGTTTTGTGGTCTTTTTGGGACAGGGTCTCCCTGTAGCCTCAGCTGTCCTGGAACTCACTCTGTAGACCAGGCTGGTCTTGAACTCACAAAGATCTGCCTGCCTCTGCCTCCTGAGTGCTAGGATTAAAGGCATGTGCCACCATGCCTGGCCTATTTGTTGTTTTATGTGTATGGGTGTATTGTATGCATGTATGTAAGTGAACTCATGGTATGGAATGCTTAAGGAGGTCAGAAGAAGGTATCAGACCCTCTGTAACTGGAGTTATGGATGGCTTTTAGCCACAATGTAGGTTGTGGAAACTCAACCTAGGTCCTCTGCAAGGGCCTCCAGTGCTCTTACCCTCTAAGCCATCTCTCCAGCCCAGAGTCTTAGTTCTTGGTATCTATCTACCTGAGCAGGCTGCCTTCCCTAAATGAAGCAAAAAATATCTGCACTGAGAATAAAATGATAGTCACTTATATTTCACTAATACACACACTCTATCACTTACTATGATTATGAGCTGTTTTCAACTGCTTTGGGGAAGATTGAATATTATGAATCACACAAATCACACATATGTGTGTATGCACATCTATTCATTAATGAATAAAAACTTTTTATATGAAGCTCTGAGTTCGAAGACTCACAAACTTCAATTGTCTGTGCTGCTGTCCACTTTTAGTGCTCATTTTGCTTATTCAGGTGGCAAGCCATCAATTTCATGAAGTTTAAATCCCCTACATTTCAAATGGCCATCAGACTTTATCATCACCTCCTGCTACTGAAGTCACACTTGGCTAAACACACCAAATAGAAACCTGTTACAGCTGTGCAAATTCTCTAAGCTTCTCTGTGCAAGGAGACTCCAGGGGAGCATGAGTTCCTCCACTTTTCAGCAAACTCTGAAGCTGGGCAACAGGACCTCCATAGTTAAGGGGCCTGAGAAGAATCTTCAGTAATTTGTCTTTGTTTTGGGTGTCTAGTGTTTTAACTACGATATGGCATGGGATATTCCTTTTCTGATCTTGTCTATTTGGTGGTCTATGTGCTTCTTGCATTTGTATGGGTTTGTCATTTTTTAGTATGGGGAAATTTTCTTCTATTTTTCTGTTGAAGATCTGATTAATACCTTTGTCCTGGGATTCTTCTCCTTCCTCTATCCCTATGATGTGGAGGTTTGATCTTTTCTTTTCATAGTGTTCCATATTTCCTGATTGTTCCACTCTTGTGATTTTTAAAATTTTTCATACTTATTGCTTGAAAGCATTGCGGTTCTTCCACCATGTCTTCCAGTGTTGATATTCTACTTTCTGCTTCATCCAATCTGTTACTGAGGCTTTCTCCCATTTTTCCTACTGATTGGATGAGTTTGCAATTCTCTTTTTCATTTCATCCTGTGATTTCTTTAGTATTTCCAGTTCCCTTTGGAGTTTGTCATTCTCTATTTCTAGATACTTGATTCATTGGTCACTTTCCTGTATCATTTCACCATGGGATCTTTTCAGTGTTTCCACCTCATTCTTGAGTTTGTCATTCTCTCCCTTCATTTATTTGAGTATGTCTATTATTGCTCTTTAAGATCTGTGTCCTGGGTTATCTCCAGGGAAAACTCATTGTTGGAGTCTTCTATAGGACAGATAGATTTGGGTGGGGATTTATTATTTGCTTTTTCCCATGTTGTTGATTTTCCTTTGTGCTCTTGGCATATGGATTTAATTTGTTGTTTATAACCTGATGCAAAATTCAAGTGCATCTTCATTTGGTTGAAGGCCTGTTCTTCTAGGTTGGAATGTTTGCTGTCTCTTCTGTTACTTTGTGCTCTGAGTCACCTTCTCTGTTCCCCCCGGGGGTTGGTGCCAGGGGTGGTGGGCGGCACTGGTCTTTGCCTGCCCAGTCCTGTCACTGACAAGGTGAATGTAGGGCCTTACCCAATCCAGTCTGGAAGTTGGAGCTGCTCCAGAGATCCTGCACTGGAATTGATGGGCTCAGATGGTCCTAGAACCCTGTTCTAGAAAAAAACGGGGCTCACTCAGATGGTCCTGGAACCTGCCTGCCGAGAAGCCTGGCCTCTCACTCTCCCTGCTCTGGAAGCTATGGATGGGGCTCTAGTGGTCCTGGAACCCTGTGCTAGAAGCGACAGGTCTCATTTGGATGGTCCTGGAACCCGCCTGCCAGTAGTAGTAGTAGTAGTAGTAGTAGTAGTAGTAGTAGTGTGCATGATGTGGGTGTACTCACTTGGAGACCAGAAAACAACTTTATGGAGTTGGTTTCTTCCTTCCACCTTCCTGTGGATTCCAGGGATTAAACTCAGGCTACCTAGCTTGTGCTATACGCACCTTTGTCTGCTGAGCCATCTCACCAGCCTTGTACAATTCTTATGTGTCATTTAAAACAAATGAACTGGGGCTGGAGAGATGGCCTAGCAGTTAAGAGCTCCGACTGCTCTTGCAGAGGACCCAGGTTCAATCCCCAGCACCCACGTGGTGGCTGAAAACCGTCTGTAACTCCAATTCCAGGAGAACTCCAGTTCCAGGGGAATCCAACATGCTCTTCTGACCTCCACGGCATTGCACGACACGGGTGCACAAACCTACATTCAGACAGTACATTCATACACATAAATAAATAAATTAAATTAAAAAATAAAACAAATGAACTAAATGGAAATTTCAGGGAGAAGGTATATTAGAGACACATGAATTATAATAAGGGAGTCCATATATTACAGATATTCTTTCCAGATATTACTTTAGATATGGGGAAAACCCCGACATTATCCCCCAAAGAATTCTTTCTAGATTTGGGAAAACAAATATTAAAAACATGTATAGAAAGGCATAGAACTAGACCAGATATACAATTTTGACAAAGAAGAATAAAATTAGAAATATCCTATACTACCTAAACTAAAAGTCTACTAGATTCCTACATTGCCAAGCACTGTATTATTGGCAGGTGTACAGAAATACAAATCAATAGAGAGCTCATAAATAGACTCTAAAACCACAGCCAACTTATTTTCAAAGATTGAAAAACATCAAATGAGATTGAATGGTCTTTTCATCAAATGCTCTGGGAACAATCGAACATTCACAAAACAAAAAATATGTAAGACTCCAGCCTAACCTTTCCACTGTCTCTGTTCCCCCAGACCCCACTTGACTTTTCTCATGGGCCTTTCCACCAAACAGAATAGCATATTTAGTTTTCAGTTGTCTACCACCTACTAGAAGAGTATAAGACTTGTGGTAACATGGACTCCATCTGCATTGTCTGCTGTTACATCTCTATAACCTAGAACAGCTACTGCCATGTACTATATTCATTGAGCAAATGAATGCAAGTGGAGATGCAAGTGGAGAAAAGGAGAAAGCAACAAGTTATACAACCTCAACACTGAAAAATTGCAGAAGAATTGAATGTATACTACTGAAGACACCTTAAAGCTCCTGTATTAACACAAAAACATGAAGGTTAGGAAGAAAGAATACAGAAGGAAACAACTTCTTAAGAATAGAATGACACAAAGCTTCCTTTACAAATCCATGTTTCAGTGTATTTGAAAGCTGAAATAAGCTAATATAAGTAATAGTTTCCTTGCCACAGAGATTAGTTTTCATAATAGTCCCATGAAACTACAAAATGATTTGAAAGAAACATGGGTTGTAGCTAATATATTTTTAAATGTGTTTTCCCAATTTTAGAACCTAGAACTGACTCCTGGGAGTGATGGCATTTATACTTGTAACTCCACATTCTCTCCCATCTAATTTGAAATTTTTATTTGCTCAAAGTTTAGTTATAACACTAAACTTATATTATGTAGACATGATTCTCACGACTGTTCAGTTTTAGCTCTCTATATAAAACACTGCTGCTCCGTTCATCCCAAGCATGTCACCACACTGACTTCACATCTGACTACTGCATGGCGATATATCTACAGACTGACGAAAATTGTTAAAATGTTAAGTCCATGTTTTTCAAAAAGGGCTCTGAGGTGTTTTTATTGAAGTTTTGTACATTTCATACAACATTTCTTAATCAAATTTAGACCCTTTCTTTCTCCCTTCCTTGCCCCCCATACCACCAGAGCTCATTCATTCTGTCATACATGTCTTGCATCCTTTACTTGGTCTTTTTAAATTTTCAAGGCAGAAGTTTACAGTTTGGGCCAGAAGTTTACTGTTTCAGTCAGATGTTTGACCCAGTCTTTTTGTTGTTGTGGTTGTTCTTTCCAATTTGTATTCCTCCAAAATATGCATATATACATGTCACACATATACCAAAATTATGATGTCTGAAAATAAACTATAGGTTAATTCCAAAAAATTTTTAGGGATTCATATTTTAACAGTAGAGTTGTATGCAGATAATGAAAAATATTACTTTGAATTCCTACATTACATAGCAAGTTGAGGAGTAACATCAGGTATTATATTTACTACCAAAAAAAAAAGAAAAAAAAGAATTACTCAGTTTGCCTTGCAAATAGGGATTTGGTGCTAGGATCCACAAATGAGGGACATCAAATGTTATTTGTTTTTCTGGGACTGTGTTATTTTACTTAGCATAATGGATTCTAGTTCCATCCGTTTACCTGTAAAGTTCGTGTCATCCTTCAGTAAAGTGACAGAATACAAAATTAATCTAGAAAAATCAGTAACCTTTCTTTGTACCAATAACAAGCAATTAGAGAAGGACTACAAGGAGATCTTCCCATTCACAATAGCCTCAAAAAAATCTAGGAACAAACCTGACCAAAGACATTAAAAAAATCTCTACAATGAAAATTTTAAATCCCTGAAGGACATTGAAGAAGACACCAGAGAAATGGAAGAACCTCCCATGCTCATGGATTAGAAGAATTAATATAGTAAAAATGAGCATCCTACCCAAAGTAATATATGGATTTAATGTAATCCCAATTAAAATCCCAATGAGCTGGGGGCTGGAGAGATAGCCTAGAGGTAAAGAGCGTCAACTGCTCTTGCAGAGGACCCGGGTTCAATCCCCAGCACCCACATGGTGGCTAAGAACCGTTTTTAACTCCAGTTCCAGGGGAATCCAACACCCTCTTCTGACCTCCTCGGCATTGCATGACATGGGTGCACAAACCTACATGCAGACAGTACATTCATACACATACAAAAATAAAAATCCTAATGAGCTTCTTCACAGACCTAGAAAAAAACATCCTAAAGTTCATATGGAAAACCAAAAGATCCCAGATAGCCAAAGCAACCCTGAGCAAAAAGAGCAATTCAGGGGGGATTAGTATAACGAGATTTCAATCTATATTATAGGGCTATAGGAATAAAAACAGCCTGGTCCTGGTACTGGCACAAAACCAGACCCATAGACCAATGGAACAAAACTGAAGATCCAAACTTGAACACATGCAATTTCAGCCACCTCATATTTGACAAAGGGGCCAAGAAGTCTCAATGGAGGAAAGACAGCATCTTCAGCAAATGGTGTTGGCAAAACTGGATAACCACTTGTAGAAGAATAAAATTAAACCACTACATCTTACCCTGTACAAAAATCAACTCCAAATGGATCAAAGACCTTAATGTGAAACCCAAAACTCCAAAAATGATAGAAGAAAAAGTTGGCAGTAACCTCTAAGCCTGAAAGATTTCTCCTATTAAGAAACTCTCCTAGGTGAGTGTGGTGGTGCATGCCTTTAATCCTAGCACTCGGGAAGCAAAAGCAGGCGGATCCTTGTGAGTTCAAGGCCAGCCTGGTGTACAGAGTGAGTTCCAGGACAGCTGGGGCTATAGGAAGACCCTATCTCAAAAAAGACAAAAAGAAAAAAAGAAAAAAAAAGAAACTCTCCTATTTCCTTTTGTTCTTGAAAACTATGTGCCAGTTGGCATACCAACCCCTGAAGAATTAACTTCTCTAGGAATTAGCTTTCTTTCATTTAAAAGCCCCCTGAAAACTAGACGATTACATAAAACAGTTGTTCCTCAACACTGAACAAAAAACCAGGCAGGGAAAACCTATACTCCCCAAGGAAAAGGCAAAGCAAATGAGCCAACCCCTATGCTAGCCTCACTGGAAGGCAGTTTTAGAGATATGGCACTGGGTAGGTTAGAGGGGCAGGAACAGAGTCTGGTGAGGTTCCTTATTTCAGGAGCTGAGGACCAGAATGTGCAAATGTACAGCTACTAATCATGAAGGAAGGACACAGCATAGAGGAAGAATGCCTATGTGGAGATCTGCAGGGGAGGCCCTGTCTAAGGGAGCCACTGGGAGACTGCTAAAGAGAAACAGGCTACGAAGTTGCGGGCAGCCCTCCATACTGTTGACTCAACCAATCCTGGATCTAAGATAGTCAGAAAAAAATGTACCTATACTAGATATGGTTGTTCAATTTTCTCCTGTTACTATTCCCTGAACAACACAATATAACAATTATTTACATGGCATGTTCATTGTCTTAGGTATTACAAGGACCCTATGAATGGCTTAGAGTGTGTCATAAGATACATGCACATTTCTTTCAAATGGTACTCCATTTATATCAAGAACTTGAGCAGTTGCAGATTTTATCTGAGGATGATCTTGGAATTTATGGGCACTAAGAGGATATATATCAGACTTTTCAAATGGCTTGTAGTTCATGTACTGGGATGGAGTGACAAAATTAAAATAAGTGTCCCCAAAATCTAACTGTATATAAGTAGCTTACAGCTCACCAGAATAAATTCCAGTACTTGTTAGAAGAATACAAAAAATAACCACCTAGCAACATAAAATCCACTATACCTGCAGAATATATATATATATATATATCAGGCATGCAAGGAAGGAAACTCTTTGTTACTCAGGAGAAAAAATAATTAATAAGTCAGAAGTGACAGAGAAGATGAACTTAAATGTTAGAACAGTTATTTAATATCTCTTCAGTAGGGGCTGGAGGGATGGCCTAGCAGTTAAGAGCACCGACTGCTCTTGCAGAGGACCCGGGTTCGATCCTCAGCACCCACATGGCAGCCGAGAACCGTCTGAAACTCCAATTCCAGGAGAACTCCAGTTCCAGGGGAATCTGACACCCTCTCCTGACCTCCGCGGCATTGCACGACACGGGTGCACAAACCTGCATGCAGACAGTACATTCATACACATACAGAAATAAATAAAATTTAAAAAAAATTTAAAAATCTCTTCAGTATGCTCATCACATTATAATCCAATTGCTAAAATGCAGAAATTCAACAAAGTAAACAACCACTCAGCTAAGCAGAATATTCTTAAATTCCCTGTTATTTTTCCTCAGAATTCCAAGGTGTTCTCCACTGGGTTTTCTATCAATCATTGATTATTTCTCTGGAAAAGTCCAAGATAAATCTGATTTCCCCCCGATCTGACTTTTCCACCTAGTTGTGGGAAGATTTTTCTCCTTATAGCTCGAGCTACCAATTATATTTTCATTTCTTTGCATTTGGTTCCTTACTACATATATTATATTCATATATATAAAGAGTTTGAGGTTGCCATATTATATATTAAGGAATGCAATATATTAAGGAATGCATAATATATACAATGGGTCAGCCAGTATGTCCTTGAGCACCCTTCCTGCCTCAGCTACTGAAGTGCTGTGATTCTAGGCATGCATCATATTAATATTGGTAGTGCCCAGGAGTAATCTCTTTTTTCTCCATTTTTATTTATTTTGATTTGGGGATCTTTTGGCATTCATAGATCATCATATTTTCTAAAGTAGAAAAGCACCTAGAATTGGTTAATACTTTGCATATATGCTCTTCCAGATTGGACTCACTTCCTCAGATGATTTCACCTTTCTTTTCATTTTTTTCCTAAGTGTTCCCTTAACTTCCTATTTATTATGGGCTAGTTTGGTTCATCTTTATTTTGTTCTGATATACGGTTATGAATTTTTGTTTTGAAGTAAAAAGAAAATCCATTGCAAACTTGAAGTAAAATGCCAAAGGGTAACAAGGCTAAACTCTTTCCTTTATTGAGTCAATGATTACATTGCAACCAGTGCTTTTCTTATTTGATAAACAAAGTTAATGAATCCATAATGCATTGCATGTAGTTGGTACATCTAGGCATCAGTAATTTTTCTGGCACTGAGAGAAGAAGCAGTACATTGAGGCAGATATTGATTCAGCTGGAGATGCGGCCAGTATTTATTTGCCTTTTTATGAAGATGCCTGAGCAAGCAAGATAACACGTAATGCTTTTGTGCTCTTTGTTCATGAAGAAAGAAGAGCTCATATGAGGAGGGAAACCACATTCTCAAATTCAAAAACATCCTTGTTTTGATCATGTGAGCATCAGTTCCAGTGACTAGATAAGAATTGGGAGACACAGGGTATCAAACCCTTCAAGGGAAATTGCCTGCCAAAAAATTCACCACATACTTGGAGAGGGCTCTGGAAAGCATAGCACTCTCAAACCACAGGTGCAGTAAATTATTTTTACGACATGGAAAGGTTTGATCCATTTCTGCAAATGTATTAGATCATATGCCATGGATTTGGAATTTTGCCTGTTTCCTCTTTGTCTGTGATAAAAAAAAAAGTTGAATTATTAGTTGTCTGTTCATGAATGAGAAGTCTAACAATTTCCCCAAAGAAAAGCCTTATTCTGGCCTTGATCCAGGAGGCACTAAAACTTTCCCCCCCTTTTTGAGGATCCTCCTGTAGCCCCGGCTGGCTGGAACTTGCTATGTAGTCTAGGCTGGCCTCAATATTATAGAGATCTGCCTGCCTCTGCTTCCCAGGTACTAGAATTAAAGATGTCCGCTATCACGCAGAGGCTTAAACTCCCTTTTAAGTGGTCCATCCCTTTGGTGGTGATGTTAAAACAAATTACTACTCATGATCTTTTAAAAATATTTGTATTTTATGTGTACCAGTGTGTTGCCTGCATGTAAGTGCACCAGGTGCATGCAATGCCCACAGAGGCCAGAAGAGGGTGTTCTATCCCATGGAACTGGGAATGACAGTTGTTAGCTGCTATATGAGTACTGGGAACTGAACCTGGGTCCTTTTCAAGTGCAACCAGTGCTCTTAATGGCTGAGCCATTTCTCCAAACCCCTATTCATGATATCTTAACAACTTATGTTTATTATTTTTAATTATTTGTGTATGGGGAAGGGGAGTAGGCTATGTGCAGTGGAGTGAAGGTGCTCACAGAGCCCAGAGAAATAGAATCTCTCCAGAGCTGAAGTTACAGGTGGTTGTGAGCCGCATGACATGAGTGCTAGGAACTGAACCCAGGACCTCTGCAAGAACAACACATGCTGAATCACTAAGCTTTTTCTCCAACCCCTTATGTCTTTAGTGTGTATTTATTGCTATTGTGAAAATAGCACCGCACTAACCATTAAAGGTTTGTTTTCAAAGCAAGGCTATGCATCTGATTGATGACAGTTTGCCTGCCCAGTCACAGAATAAAACATCAGCTTTCTTTAACTTGTTTTATATGAAAGACTGTAATTCACATGATAAGAAAGAGTTATGGGTTTTAAGACTCTCGTTGGGTTTTGGCTTTATTACCTTCTTTCCTCTTCTTTGCCTCAGGAAAAAAAAAAATGATCAAAGTATAAAGACAGTACTCTACAAAATATCTGTCACATGGATTCTTGGCATTTCACTTCATTAATGCAAAGTCTTTAAAATAGAATTGGAGGGGCTGGAGAGATGACTCAGCAGTTAAGAGCACTGACTGCTCTTACAGAGGACCCGGGTTCGATTCCCAGAACCCACATGGTGGCTAAGAATCATCTTTAAGCCCAGTTCCAGGGGAATCCGACTTCCACAGCATTGCACGACACGGGTGCACCAACCTACATGCACATACAAAAATAATAAATTTAAAAAAATTAAAATAGAATTGAAGTAAGAAATTACATAGGCTAAGCAATGTGTTTTTTCTAAGATCCCGGGTTAGTAAACAATTCATTACCATTAGTAGATACTTGGGATTTCTACCTGAAAACTAAATCATTCACTATTTCATGTAAGAGGTGAGAGTAGCAGTATAAATGTAAAGGGCTGGGATTTTCATGAAATGGGAGCCAAATTCCTGATGGAATTGAGTAAATTTCCAATGTGGTATCTATTCCCAGCATTTGTTAACAGACAAAAGTATTTTATTTGTCCAAAATCTCTGTCAATAGAAACTCATTTTTAAGTTATAAAGCACTAAGATTAGGCATCATTCTGCCAAACACTTCAATCTTAGACATTTTAATTCATTTTATTAATTCTCTGATTACTCTTTTCTTTCAGACCAATAATGCTGTTTGTCTAGGGATACTGTTGCTAAATCCAAAAAAAACCATTGCAAATTGAAGATGTAAATTTGTACAGCTATTATGGAAAACAGGATGGAGTTTTCTCAAGTTAAAAATAGACCGCCCATATGATCCAGCTATCCCACTCCTGGGTGTGCATCCAAAAGAATGGAAATGAGTATGTTGAAGAGATCTCTGTCCTCCTCTGCTCACTGCCAGAACCTTCATGCCAGCCTTTAAGAAAGGGAAATCCTATCTTCTGCAATGACCCTGATAGGCTTGCAAAGTAAAATAAGACATGCACAGAGAAGACAGGTACTGCATGAACTCCCTCATGCGTGGAACCTAATAAAGTTGGATTCATGCAAGCAGACAGCAGAGCTCTGGTTACCAGGGGCTAGGGAGAGAAGAAATGGGAAGAGCTTGATCGAAGAACACAAAATTTCACTGATGAATACGTGGAAGAGATCTGTCGCACATGGTAATTGTAGCTAAAATAATGCATACTTGAATAATTGCTGAGAAATGTTAAGTGTTTCCTCACCAAAAAATAGATACACAGGTAATGCATAAGCTAATTAGCCATTGTACTCTATGTGCACCATATTGTACATGATAGATACAATTTAAATTGTTGACTTAAGTAAACAAGAAGTTTGAAAGATGAAAAGAAATGGCTTAACCAAAACTGGAGGAAGTACCTACCTTGCGACACCCAGATTTGCTCTGAAGCACCAGCTACAAGTCTGAATCTGTGCAGCTAGTTTCAAAGTCTGCTCTTTCTCTTAATTTGTTGTCAGGTGAAGGCATCATTTTTGTCTCAGAAGAATATCCTGCACTTAGTATAAGTATATTTTCTGAGCATATTCTATATAATAACTAATGTAATTTAATTTAACAATTGACAGCACAAAATGAGGTAGGTACTATTATTCCCACCTGAAGTAGCTGAGTGGCAGAGTTGGGACTTATATACAGGCAGTCCTGACAGATAAGAAACAACAACATACCTGCATAAACAGGAAACAAAACCGTAGGAAATTACCCTGAGCAAGTAAGAAGGAATTTTAACTAATTGAACTTTGCAAATGCAAGTGGAAAGACAGCAGACCATTTGTTTGCAATTACTTCTATACTTGCCTTTCATATTTGAAGAACCTCTCACACAAACATATAAAGGGTTTTGAATTCCAAGCAGTACATCTGATAGTTACCACCTCCATTTTAAAAGGAGAAATAATAACATTTAGTTTAACTTTCCTTTATTAACCATTATCCAGGCATGAATTAGAATAGTTAAGTTCTCACAAAGCTACAATGAACACAGTGCTGCAAAAGAAAATCAGCCTAGAATGACCTCAGATTTTATTTTTCAAGACTATAATCTCTGAGGGGGATTAGTTACATCTGCATTTACATTTGTGTAAATGCAGATGTCACTAATCTATATGCCACTACATGAAACAGTGCCTGGTATTGAGGGAAAACACTAAGTCAAGGGATGGATGGTTGGATGGATGGATGGATGGATGGACGGATGGATGGTTGGATGGATGGATGGATGGATGGGTGGATAGTTGGATGGATAGGTGGATAGGTAGATGGAAGAAAGGAAAATGGATGATGGATAGATGAAATGAAGATGGATATGTGGATGGAATGTTGATCCCTGTCTAGTCCCGAACTCTCTGTACTTTCAAGTCACCCTCTGGCAAATTCTTTACTTTTTCTTTTCTATACTTCAGTGTCTTTAAAATTGTTGATATTCTCTTCTCAGTCTCTTCTACTTTTATATTAGTTCATATCTAGGAATAATGACAGTTAATGCTTGAGTACTAAACAGTTCCCGGCACTGAATGAATTGTCTTCTATGCATTTTCTGATTCAATATGCACAGAAAGTTAAGGGCAGGTGTGGTCACTCTACTAATTTTGTAGACATAGAAATCCATGCTTTTCCAGACTAAGTCACTTGTCCCACAACTTTGGTTGCAGAGCCAAGATCTAGACCCAATCTGTGTGTCCCAGGAAACCTAAGCTCTTTAGGATGGTGTCCACTATCCTCACTTTTTTTTTCCTTTCCTTTTCTTTTCTTTTCTTTTCTTCTTTTGTTTTGTTGTCTGGAACTCATATGTAGACCAGGCTGGCCTTGATCTCATAGAGATCTGCCAGTCTCTGCCTCCCAAGTGCTGGGATTAAAGGTGTGCGCCACTACACAGGGCTTTATTCTCACTTCTCTAGAGGATTACTAGAGCTTGCAAATTCAAATCTTTCTTCACCATTCTTTCCTCTCTAAGCTGCCCACCTGCCATCGGAAGCATCATTTTCATACCTATATTTGACCATATGCCTTGCTCAACATATCTCAAAATATATCAAATAACAAATTTAAAGTTGTCTTTTCAGTCACTTAAAATTCAGCATAACCAATTGACCTCTAATTTTACCTCTTTCTAATTTTATTTCCTGACACCCCAGTTCTCTGTCATCTAATCCATTTGTCTGGAGTCACCCTATTCTTTTCTCTCGGGGACATTGGCTTTCCAGAAGTTCATTGTCTTGTTTCTTACCACAACAGAGGATGATTTGGGAGAGGATGCTTTGCTGTGCCCTTTTAAGGCCGCTGTACCATAGTGGTTTCTACACTCCCTTAAAATGTTTTAGGCAGCTGGGTGTGGTGGTGCATTCCTTTAATCCTAGCATTTGGGAGGCAGAGGCAGGCAGACCTCTGTGAGTTCAATGCCAGCATGGTCTACACAGCGAGTTCCAGGACAGCTGGAGCTACAGGGAGACCCTATCTCAAAAAAAGACCAGAAAAAAAAAAGTTTTAGGCAATTGCACTATAGCCAAACAATGATAAATCAGATTGTTCTTCCTAACGCTTAACTGCTCCTCTGTCATAATTGACATATCAACCCCCCTGTAGTGTACAGATCCCCAGAGCCTCCTACAGAAGCTGTCTGCAGTGCTACTGACTTGCAGCGATTTTCGCTGACTTGTGTGATTTTTGCCATCCAATGGTTCTCCCCTCACCACCACATTCAAGGCATCTCAGGAGTGGGAGCCCTTCAATCATACTTTTTTCTATCCTCCACTCACTCCAGGTAGCAAACCTATTCATGGGCCAAGGGTGGCTTTTGTCCTTTCTCATGTGGCCCAAGTTATTTGCTAAGGGAAATGTTGATCTACAGTGCAGTCACAAGGGCCGTAGTCAACTCCACAGCAGTGCTGACACTGGGAGCGACTTCTTTTTTTAATTTTTTTATGTGTATGACTGTACTGTCTGCATATAGGTTGGTGCACCCTGCCCCCATGTTGTGCAATGCCACTGAGGTCAGAAGAGAGCATCGGATTCCGCTGGAGTTGGAGTTAAAGACAGTTCTTAGTGCTGGGAATCGAACCCAGGTCCTCTGCAAGAGCAGTCAGGGCTCTTAACAGCTGAGCCATCTCTCCAGCCTCTAGGAACAACTTCTAAGTCTTCATCCTGAGTGAAGATCCCCCAGTCTCTCTTGCATCCACCAATCATTCTGTATAGGCTGTAAGAGAAGGGCTATGATCTCAGACAAGGTGCTGTGGACAATTCCCAGTGGGATTAAGAGCTATAGCCCCAGCATTCTTATAGGGTAAAGGAAAAAGACATATGTCCCTACAGGATCATAGCAGGACAGCACAGTAGCCAGTCACCAGGGATTTCCAAGTTCTGGCCCTGGACCAACAACATCAACATAGCCTGGGAACATGACACAGATGCAGATGGCCAGCTGCATGCTAGACCCACTGACTTAAATATCCTAGGGATGGGGCCCAGCAATGTCTTCAGCTGTCCAGGTGATTATGATGTATGACATATTTTGCAAAGCACAGTGCTTGACCAGTACTGGCAGGGAGCTGGATGGTTAGTTAATATTGAAGCCCCAGCTCCCTTACCTACTTCCCAAGAAGGTTTACTATCTCTGTAACAGAGGGCCAGATATGCAGCTATCTCGACCCCTCCAGCTCTGCTGTATGGCTACCAAAGATAGAAGCTGAGCTACTGAGCACCTCTCTTGCTGCAGTCTGAAAGCTTGCTCCCTAGGGATGAAGTAGGCAAACTCCTTCCTCCCTACTCTCTCAAGTCTGACCTGCTGATTGGCTTCCAGCTTCCAGTATAACTCTTTTGCCTGCTGATAAACCTTCTATGCCTGTAAACTCTAGTTTCCCTAACAACATGCAGCATAAGCCAATAAGTTTGTAAATGAACTCGGAGAAATGAACTAGCACAGCTGTTGCTTTTGGATGACTCCCACTCAGCCAGAGTGCTGGGTGATGAGAATATGTCCAGCTTATCAACTTGTCCCTGTGGGTCTCAGGGGCTGTCTAGGATTTTGTTGTCAGAGCTGCCTCTCAGATCTTTAAGTGTAACATTGATTTCAGCCAATGGCATGTGTAACGATCACTCAAGATTTATTTAAAGGGTCAGAAGAGATGGCTCAACAGGTAAGAGCACTTGCATGCAGACCTGTGTTTGGATCCCAGAAGCCATGTAAAAAGTAAAGAACCACCTACACACCTACAACCTCAGCATGATGGGGTTTAAGACAAGGGCTTTGTCTGCTGTCCTGGCTCCCAAGTCCAGGGAGACGCTTCCCTAAAGGAATAGGCAGAGAATGATAGAGCAGGACATTTGATAGTCTCCTCCAGCCCCTGCTCACATAGGTCTGCACAAACATACACATACACCACACACATACACCATACTCACATATGCCACACTCACACAGAAAACACTTATGTTAAGTGAGTTGTATTGTGATATCACACATTCTCAATGTGCTCAGATTCCAATGGAGTGAGATTCAAATCCTCATCCCATAACTCCCTAGCTTTGTGAGCATGAATAAGCTAACCACATTCCCAGTAAGATCAAAATTACAAAAAAACTGCCTTATCAAGTCATTATAAGGGCACCATGAGGCTAAGACAGCAAAGTCTCCAGCACAGTGCCTGATACATAAGCCTTTATGATTATTTCAATCTTTAATATCATGCACATAGTTAAGATTCTTGTACAGTGTTTGCAATGGATATTCTCAAATCCAACTTAAGCTCTAGAATCAGCTGGGAGATGGGCCTCTGGGCCTTGCCTGTGAGGATTTGTGTTGATTAGATTATTTGAAATGTCAAGACTCACCAACACTGGGCAGTGCCATTTGCTGGGAGCAATCCTGAGCAAGGATTAAGTAAAAGCATGCATTCATCTCTTTCTACTTTGTGATTATGGATGTGATATGACCAGCTGTTTCAAGCTCCCCCTGCCTAGACTTCCCTGCCATGATGAACTGTGAGCCAGAATGAACCCTTTCTCCCTATTTGCCTTGGTCGCAGTATTTTACCACCACACAAAAGAAACTAAGACAGTGATTTGGGGTTCTGCTTATTTCATTTAGAGATTTTACCTCCATGAAAATTTTATATTTAATATCATACTGTCTCATGGGCAGTTTTGCCTTATTCTTGTAAATCACAAAATGTAAAGTTTTATTGTTTGCATTTTAGAGATGAAGTGACTAAAGAGAGCAGAGAACTGTACCTTACATCACATTCGCAGAATGAGGATGGGCACCAGAGGCCAGCTAAATTCTGCGCATCCCAAAGACAGAAGAATACAGAGAGTACAGGGGACAAATAGCCTAACATGTATCCAATAGGAGCTCCAAAAATATTTCTGAATTTTTTAAAGCGCCATCTTGCAACTCTATTTAGAATCAGAATCACTGTAAATGATGACAGTATATTAAAACATGTTTGGAAGGGAACTTCCCTTATAAAAATATTCTTAGCAAAATTTTCAGCCTTTTATGATAAAGTTATCTTCTGTTTTAAAATTTTATTGAATATTTGTTATTTTTACAATATATGTTGATGATATTTAGATTCCCATCCCTTAGCCCAACTTTCCTATATATTATTTCTTGTTCAGGAGTCTGTGTTTAATCTCCATAAGTTTCTATAGTTATTAGAGCTAGCTTTATTGTATTTTGATCCAATAGAATACATAGAATTATTTCAAATTTTTGTATGTGTTGAAGTTTGTTGTGTGTCTGTGTTAGAAAAAATTCCATGGGCTGATGCTTGATGTCTTTGGTGCTTGGGTAGAATGTTCTATTCTGTCACACCTTAGAATTGCCATGTCTGCTTGTTCTGTAGTGCCTTTTTTCAGTCCCTTGTATGGATTACAGTATATCTCTGTAGGGATGGTTTGATGGACATGAATTCTTTCAGCCTATTAGTATCATGGAAGGTTTTTCTTTTCCCTTAGACTATGATAGTTTTTCTGGGTAAAGTATTCTGGACTGACATCTATGGTTATTTAGAACTTGGATACCTTGCTCCCAGGCTCTTCTTGTGTTTACAGTTTTCATTGAAAAAAATCAGCTGTAATTTTGATGGATTTTCTTTATATGTAACTTGCTTTTCTCTTGCAGCCTTCAGTACCCTCCCTTTGTTCTGACATTTACTGTTTTTACTATGATATGACATATATGGGGAGTTTCTGATCTGGTCTTGTCTATTGAGTGTTCTATTTGCTTCTTGTATCTGTATAGGTATGTCTTTCTTTAATTTAGGGAAATTTTATTCTATAATCCTGTTGAAGTTTAGGTCAATATCATTGACCTGGGATTTTTCTCCTTCTCTGCACCTATGGTACATAAATTTGGTCTTTTCATGACAGCACACATTTCCTGCATATCCCATTCCTGTGGCTTTAAAAAAATCATATTCTTTGCTTTAGCAGTCTAATTCTTAAACTTTATCATCCAGTCTTGACATGCTGTTTTCCATTTCTCTCATTCTATTGGTGAGGCTTTTTGTATAATTTTAAATTTGCTTATTGCATTTTTCAATTCCATCTTCATTTCAGCCTGTTTGCTTCAATGTTTCTCTTTCATGAATTCATTTTCCAAGTCCTGAATTGTCTTTGTCATTTAATTTATGCACATATTTGTATTTTCCTGAAATTCCATCAGGAGTTCATCCCTGTCCTCTGAGTTTTGGGGTTGTTTTTGTGTTCTTTAATTGTGTTTAATATTTTATCATGTTTATGATTATTCTTTTAAATTATGTATGCTGAGGTTCCTCTAGGTAGTTCTCTTGTAGAACACTTCTGTAAGCCTGGTTGGATTTGGTGGGGGACATATTATCTTGGTTTTTCATCTTATTTGTCTTTCTCTAGTGGCATAGGCATACAGATTTCTTTGGTTGGTTTGATATGAAATTCAAGCCTGCCTTTTTTTTTTTTTTTGGTCTTTTCGAGACAGGGTCTCCCTGTAGTCCCAGCTGTCCTGGAACTCACTCTGTAGACCAGGCTGGCATTGAACTCACAAAGATCTGCCTGCCTCTGCCTCCAGAGTGCTAGGTTTAAAGGCATGCACCACCATACCCAGCAAGCCTGCCTTTTTTTAACTTGAAGTGTGGAGCCAGACAGATCCATTGTGGCTGAGTATAAGAGAGCTGGCTTCTTTCTCCAATAACCTAGAAGGTGGGTTTCACCCCAAATACCTACAAAGCCAGCAGGAGATGAGACCGCTGCTCCCACTTGTCTTATCAGACAACAGACATCTACAGCCCAACCCCCAGGGGAGTGTAACTCGAAGAGGAGCATTCCCAAGCCTTATTCCTCCTGAGGCATGTCTGTCCTGTCCTCTGGAGGAAAATGGTGTAAGCCATAAGCTTTTCTGGGGGGCTGCAGGGGGAGTGCCTACAATTTTCCTGCCATAAAACTTAGCCATTGCAGTATGTATGTACACTTCTCTTCTGTCCCGCCCACCTCCTGGCCAAAGAGCCCAAGGAAAGTATATAAGTGCTTAAACCCCTGCAATAAATGTGTTTTGCTTACTGACACAACTCCCAGGTCTTTCCTCAGATCTGTTCAGGTTTATCACCTTCTAGGGGACGGCTTCGCTCCCTCCCACTTTCCTCCTTGCAGCCTGGCAGTTGAGCCAAGGCCAGGCAAGACTGCCATACCTAGGGCCACAAGGCTGGTGACCTGGGAGGCAGGAACCTCACTACTCAGAAGAAGTCAACATTGAAGTTTAATTCTGTTATATTGTTGATGTGGCTTGGTTTCTTTCTCATTCGGCATGAATAGTTAGTTGGTCTGTGCTTCAGCTTGTCCTTTGATCTTTTTTATTGGAGCAACCAGATAGTTCCAGGGAGGCTTGTCAGGAGCTCTCCAGGAGGGTGAAAGAGGCTAGGCTTAAGTCAGCGTGATGGGGATCAACTTGTCCTGTTCTATCTATCTAAGCAGAGAAGATGGGCCCTGGAGGGATGAGACTAGAGCTGGTCTCAAAGCAGGGAGTCTCGCTAACTCACTCAGCGAGTCAAGTGCTTCCCCAGTGTATTTTCATCAAAGCATCAAGGAATATTGAGATATCAGGTATAAAAGAAAGATCTGCAGGCATAAGATCCATGCAAACTCAGACAAAAACCAGCATAGAACTAGAGAACTGGGCAGAAGGCCACAACTTTGTTGAGGAACTAGTGACAGCTGATTACAGCTGATATTAAGATGTATGAAATATTTGTATCTATAAATATTCAACAAAACATATTTAAAATTAAAAAGAAAATGATTTAAACAAAGGCAAAATAGAATGATATATAATTAGTAAAGTTCTGAGCATGTCACTCCATGCCTAAGACAAATGACTCAATTGTCCACACACAGTCATACACATGAGTTTCCTCTAAGAACAACCTAATGCAACTGGTCTGGAGAGGCCTGGATATTTCCTTTTAAATCTTTGGCCACCTGCAGCATAATTTCTAGGGGTGCTTATTAAAAATCCATGCCCCAGGATCTCACCTCAATTTTGTTGAATCAAAATGTAAGAACCAAAGCATCTTCATTTTCCAGAGAACTATTGAGGGCACCCATGTTTGGGATATCCAACCCCTACACACACACACACACACACACACACACACACACACTCACTCACACACACATGCAGCTCAGAACTCAAAGATAACAGTCCAGATACTATCATACATAATTAGCCATCTGTTCCTTCTCATGGCATCTTGTCATGAGACATACCTCAATCTGTCACTAATTAATTTATTGAAATTGGTTATTGATGGTTTTCCTCCCCACCATTAAATATCATTTGTAGGGTAGGGAGGTTGAAGCAATTATTCTATAGCAACAACATATAGCACAGTAGGTTGTCAATAAATATTTATTAAAATATATTTCAAGCACAACATTGTCATTATGAAAATCAATGAAAACCTATCATCTTTTGAAGGTCTATTACCTTATTCCAATTTAGGCAATTATTTCTATGAAGTCAGAGGTGTTTGAAAGGGCCAGCAATCATCTACACTCTGAGCTCCAGGAGCCTAATTATTACCACAGATTTTCATGAATCCTTTTAATGCTCTCGTCTCCCTTACATTGCTCTTATATCCTATAATGTACTACAGGAATGTAAACCAACAGTTGGAAGGCCCCTGTTGTCAATGTGAATCTCACCGGCACTTTTTTTCCTCATTTTAATAAAGGATATAAGCTTGCCTTGACACAGGAGCAGAGGGGGCTGGTTTCACAGGTGGGGAAACATTGATCAGCATGGTGCCCTTTAGAATCTACCCTTCAAGGTCACCTGCCAACCTTGATAACGGGGCAAGCAAAGAGCAGAGACAGCAGCTTTGTAGGCTGTGGCTTCATGCATCACATTAATAACCAGCAAATAGAGATGGATGAGGGAGCATGGTCAGCAAGTGGGGAGCCGTTCGCCTCTCCATGCTTACTACCTCTCTCATCTCCAAATAGGTCCCTGAGTTGTTGATATTGGAGAACTAATAGTGATACCTGCTGCCAATGGATGTTTCCATTAAACGCTTGGCTCCATGATATACTTTCCTTGCTTAATTGCTTTCCTTCATTTCCCATTGAGTAAAAAATTGGAAAGTAAACAATTGGAAATTCACTTAGGTTTGTGCTATGGTCTGCATGTTCCTCCTTCCCTCGCCCCCTCCTGGCCTCACCTCACCTCAATTCAATTCATGTATTATAATCTTAACCCACAAACTTGAAGCTATTGAGAAGTCATGGCCTTTGGAAGGTGATTAGAAGCAGAGACCCACAGAGCTGGTTTGTCTCTTCTCCTGAGAATACAGGGGAGAAGACTCTATCCACAGACCAGGATAGGAGTCTCCTCAGATGTCAGATATCTTGTGCCTTGACCCTGGACTTTCCAGCCTCTAGAACTGTCCAGGATAAATTTCTACCATCCATCTATTGTACTTTGTTATACCAGCTAAGTAGAATAAGACAACATTCTTAAATCTGGAAACATTTTTGTGTTCCAGAACTTCCCTGGCTGAGCCAAGCGCTGCACTTGGCAAGGAAGTCTGTATAATTCTCCAGAGCTCCAGTGGGAGATAGCCCTTCTCCTCGAGGCCCCTGATTGGTCCCTGGGTGCCTGGAAGCCTTTCTTCCTGGCTTTCACATTCCGGCATCTTCCTGAGGCCTGACCCCAGGCTTGCTCACTCCCCACCTACTCAGCTCAAAAGCATGGAAGAATTAGTCATTCCGGGACAAATGAGTGAGGGTCTGAGGGTGGGATGTGTGTCTGGTTTCCAGGCCCACAGCACAGCTCTCTAGCACTGGTCTTGATGACATAACCCTCTTCCCTTCCTGTGCTGCCCAGAAAAGAGCTCTTTTCTTTTATTAATTGTGCAACAATATGTTTCAGGCTTTAAAAAGCTTCTTATGTGCATCATGTTAGTCCTTTAAAAATGTCAGCAATTTACAAGATGATTCCTGCTGTTACTCAGCAGCTCCAGATTAGAGACATGCCAAACATGCTTAAAGTAGATCGTGGGCTGATGCCACCTCCTGGCATTTGCCACTGTGAGCTCCAGAGCTCACCTGTGTTCTTTTCTCCGGGTGGCTTTGCATTCACTTGAGTGGTTCTCAGACCCAACCAAACATTAGCATCACAGGGAGAAACTTTGAAAACATAATTCCCTACTGGAAATTTTGACTTAGTTGTTCCAGGATGGGGCCCAACAACAGTAGAACTCCCAGATGCTTCTAACTGAAACTAAATGGAGTGATACTGACCACAAGACTTTGTCCTTGTCACCAACCTCCCCTTAGACCCCACCACTTTTTCTCCTTCTTCATCAGAAACTTAAAATTTTCTAATTTAATTTTTCCCCATTGGGGGAGTTTCCCAGTTTCTGAACACTAATCCTAAGGCTATAAAAGCTCACACTGCTGAACTGGAGCTTGCTGCCCACATGGAGGTGGTATTACCTAAGAAGGTGAAGTCCAGCAGATAGACTTCAGCTCAGAGGGCATGCTCCAGAAAGGTAGCTCTCATGTACTCACCTGAGCTTTTACAGGACATTGTTAGGACAATGTTAGGGCCTGCCAGGCCAGAACTGTCATCACGTGCTCATTCCATCGCTAGCTCCCACTTTGCTTTCCTCCAGGATGTGATCGTAGCCAGGAGGGCCTGCACCAGAGCTAAGACCATACAAGCAAGCTTCAGGCCCATAGACCCTGTGAGTTAAATAAATATTCTCTCTTTATAAAGTTGATTGCCTCTGGCATTTTGTTACATGACACAAGCCAGACTACTGGAATATTCTTGCAGTTAGGCATGATCATATAACCTAGTTCCACCAATCAGAGCCATTCTTCTGGACTTTGACTTTGAAACCATTAAAACAAAAGAGGAAAGAAAGATTCTAGGACTCTTCTGGTGATAGTGGTAGTGGTTGTCCCGTGTCTAAGCCCACTGGTGACAGAGTGAAACCTGCTCTAATACTTGATAGTTCCCATGTGATATCTTAACTAACTTCTTTCCATGCTTTGATGATGGCTCTCTTTAATGGCTAGAAAGTTTCAAGCTTTGTTTTTTTCAATGACTCTGTGTAAGTACACATCAATTTTTATAAAATATTATTTTTTTATTTTATATGGATGAGTACATTGCCTGCATGTATGTAAGTGTACCTGTGTCATACATTGCCTGCAGAAGTCAGAAGAAAGCATCAGATCCCCTGGAACTGGAGTTCCAGATGGTTCTCAGCTGCCATGTGTGTGCACTGGGATTTGAACCCAGATCTTTTGCAAGAGCAGTTAGTACTCTTAACCCCTGAGCCATCTCTCCAGCCCCAGTACACATCAATTTGGCAAATAACTTTGCCTGTTTCATCATCCAGCATCTGCCTCTGTTTATAACTAGGAACCCTGACTAGCTTGCTATATTAAATAACCTTCAATGAGGGGATGTCAAAAAGTCTTAGAGAAAAGCTGCTTTCATTTGACAGTAGTGGTAATATTGTCCTGTGTCTAAGGAGTCACAGGTAGATAAGACATACTTTATTCATCAACACACAGGCCACAAGGTAGGCAGCCACTGACACACACAGGCTACACATAGGCAGGGATAGACACCCATGCAGATCAACACAGGGCTTATGTCAATGTAGGCACACAAGCCTACAAACAAACACACATAGATAGGCAAAGGCAAAGGCTCAGGCCTCTGACCTCAAGGCCATATTTACACAGGTCACACAAAAGTGGCACTCTGCCAAAAATAGTTATATAACAGATTACATCACTATTTTCTTTGGGGTTCCCTGAACTTCTGGTATCAGCCATTTTGTGCTGGCTTATACTCCGAAGTCCAGCGTCAGCCATGTTTTAGCTGACATATATTAGATACTACATCAGCATCATATTGTCTAAACATAAACTGTCCTTTATGACCTTTTATTTCTTTTTTTTTTTTTTTGGTGTTTTTGAGACAGGGTCTCCCTTTAGTCCCAGTCTTACTCTGTAGATGAGGCTGGCTTGAACTCACAGAGATCCGCCTGGCTCTGCCTCCTATGTGCCAGGATTAAAGGCATGTGCCGCCATGCATGGCTTTTTTTTTGGGGGGGGCGGTCTTTTTGAGACAGGTCTCCCTGTAGCTCTGGCTGTGATATGTAGACCAGGCTGGTCTTAACCTCACAAAGATCCGCCTGCCTCTGCCTCCCAAGTGCTAGGATTAAAGGCATGCACCACCATGCCTTGCTTTATGAGCTTCTATTTTAACAAGCTTCTAAAACAGAGAATCCTTCAGACCTTCATTGCCAGATAAGGACTGCTAAGGTGCTCAGCTTCGTGGACTGAGCAAGGTTTGCAGCCTCTCTAGTAGGCAGACAACCATTGTCGGGCTACTCAGCAGGTATCATGAAGGCCAATATGAAAAATCTTCTTGTGGTATGTATTGATTCTACAGGTTCTGTTCCTCTAGAGTACCCTGAGTAATACATTTATAGGAAAAAGAAAAGTTAGGACCTGATTATTTTGTGACACCTATCCACAGTGCACCTAGTGTCCTGTGATTGGGAGGAGCCTAGATGGACAGTGTAGAGGGAACTACTGCTAATGGGGTGGCACAAGCTTTGTTATGACCATGGTTCATTAATGGTTGAACCATAAAAGGTATGGACTGAACCTTCATGAGGTGCTGTTTTCCTACAGTTACTCGGCTTTCATTATGAACAGGAGCAGATCTTAATCCTGATCCCCACCAAAGTATCTTCATTTTAGTTCTAGAGTGAGTCACTAATTTGTTACTCAAACATCTAACATATATTCAAGCTCTCAACACATGATACAAACTCCAGTTAGGGGAGCCACCAGGGAAACAGATTGTGATGGGACTCCCCGCAAAGTCCTGGCACTTCATCTCACTGATTTCTTTAGAAATGTTCCTAACAGTAACAGCTTAGAGAAAGCCCACCAACTGGTTATGGTCTTTGGAGTTCATTCACTTGGAGTGCTGACAAGTATTGGAAACCACTTCCAACCTATGTGAATCTAGAAAATAATATTTTTCCCAGAGTTTTTAGCCTCTGGGTCACAAAGGACCAAACCCTAAAAACTTGACTCAGAGATGTTTTGGTGTTCACAGATGCTAGACTGTGTTTTCACAGTCATGAGACTGTTCTTTTAACATGGTATCCTAAGCATCTACACAAACCTGTTGTCCTTAAAACACATACTTGTAACAGAACAATGATTTAGTGGACAGATATATGAAGAAAACAGAAATAATGGGAAATAAGGGCAGGAAAGGAAGGAACATGACACAAAAGTAATTATTAGGTTCCCCTTGCAGAGTGTGATAGGAGTCACAATGACCAAGGTCATAATGTTTCATGTCAAGAACTTTTCAGTCTTTGATATATCAGAAAGGTGGTTAAGCCAGGAGACAAAGTAGCTAATATTCTCAGATCTTCTCTTCTATTGCATTATGTCCAGAACCGCTCAGTTAGTCGCTAGCACTTCTGTTGCTGTTTATAAAACTGAGATAAATGACCTAATATCTTGGACTTCATCCAACATTAATGTTCTAAGATTGTATGAATGATTGCAGTGGAAAGTAAAAACTGACAGAAAGTACATTGAATTTTCATTTATGCATTTTAATAATGTTTTGCTATAAGATTAAGTTTGTAAGTCAGTTTTACTTTGAAATATAATAATTAATGGAGCCAGTTATATCATGAGCCTATAATCCCAGCATTTAGGAGGCTGAGGCAGAAGGTTCGAAAGTTCAAGGTCATCCATAGTAAGACCTCCTCTAAGAGACAAAAACAAAAGTAAGCCAAAGAGAGACAGTGAGCAGCTTTTGACATTGAGTTACAAAAGACACCTCAGCTTCTCTTCTTTGTTAATTCCAGCTGATATCATTTGTTCTGAGGAAGCTAGCAGCAAAATTGAGTATATTCAGACAACTTTGTAAAAAGTTCCATGTGGTGGGGCTGGAGAGATGGCAAACACACGCATACACACACACACACACACACACACACACATATAAATAAAAATGAAATAATTTTAAAAAGATAGCTAATGAGCACACATAAAAATTCTCACTGTCATCAGTTATTGGAAAATATAAACTAAAATCACAATGATATGTCACCCATAACTCCTAGACCAGCTCTAATTATAAAAGCCGATGGCACCATGTACTGGCGAGATAGAGAGCAGCTGGAACTCCGACTTTGTGTAGTAACATGGAATGGCAAGACAATTAGAACTCTCTTTGAATATTAAAAATCCACTTTACTGTAAAAAGTCTTTTCTTTTTGTCTTTCTGAGAGATATCTCCCTGTAGCCCCAGCTGGCCTGGAACTTGCTATGGAAACAAGGCTGGCCTCAGTCTCCCAGAGATCGCCTGCCTCAGTCTCCCAAGTACTGGGACTAAAGGCATGTGCCACCACTCCTGATTTTAAGTTTTGATTGCCCACATCTTTCACACTTCCTTGGTTAGATTTATTCCAAGATATCTTTATTTTTGAGGCTATTGTGAATGGGATTATCTTTCTTCCTGATTTCTTTCTCAAAATATTTGTTGTTGACATATAAAAAGGCTTCAGATTTTTGTGTGTATTAACTTTTGTCTTCTGGTGTGTTGTTGAATGTATTTATAAAGCTCTAGGGGTTTTCTGGTGGAGTCTTTAGGATATTTTATGTATAGAATCATATTTTCTGAAAAGTAGGAGATTTTGACTTCTTTTCCTATTTGTATCCCATTTACTCCTTCACTTGTCTTACTGCTCTAAGACTTCAAGCACTACGTTGAGCGTGAATGGAGAAAGTGGGCATCCTTGTCTTCTACCTGATTTTACTGGAAATGCTTTGAGTTTTTCTCCATTTAGCATGATATTGGCTGTGGGCTTGTATATTGTCTTTCTTATGGAGAGATCTATGCCCTGTAACCTTAGATACTGTATGACATTTATCATGAAGAGATGTTGGATTTTTGTCAAAGGTCTTTTCTGCATCTAGTGAAATAATTATGTGGTTTCTGCCTTTGAAGCCTGTGTATATCTGATGGTTACATAAAGTGGAAGAGAGAAATTATGGAATAAGAAGGGTTAAATGGACCAAGGTGTAGGGGGCCAGGGTAGAGAAGGGAATATGAGAAGGGATAAATAATACTAATGATCTTTTGAATGACCCTTTGAAGAAAGTCATATGGAAACCTACTACTGTAGAAAATTCTTAAATATATGCACATACATATATAAAAGTAATTTAAATGGAATTACCCTACAATAGGAGAACAGTGTCCCAACAGATACCATAGGTTAACAAATAAAAAGCCCAATCCCAAGAATGGGCTCCTCTTTTGGAGTTCTTAACCAGGGAGGTCTAACAGACTCTCAAACGATACTGGTTATTCCCATTGCTCTAGGTTATCCTCTAGACCTTGATGGTTAAGACTCTATTGCTAAGGCTTAAAGCTTCATCTCTTCTTCCTAGCTTTCATAATGCTAGAAGGTACAATGCATGCAATCAGAAAAGAAAAGTAGTCATTAACCTTACCCATCTACAAATCCTGCAATCTATGATAATGACTGGCCTAGGAAGATACACCCACTGTTGTAACAGTGGCAGTGGCACAAACATTATATGAATAACTAACCACTTTCTGATTAGATTTAAGGCCTGCCTCACAAGACAAAATCCATTCTGGCACTGTTATCAAGGCCAAGATATTGTGGCTGAACAGGTCACAGGCATAGGGAAAATCTACTACTATTATTCTATTAAATGCACATAATATTAAACCAACTCCCAATGACTTATTGCTATAGCCATAGCTTACTGCATCTCCCATCTCTCACTAGAGAAGAGAACCCATAACTGGTAAACATGTAGAAAATAAGAAACCACAGAGTGCTTGGTCCTAAATGGGATACTGTCATACCTTTTTCTCCCAAAGGCTCAAGGATCTTTGGGATGGGGGGACGCAGAAAGATGGTAAGAGCCAGAGACTAAAGAAACCAAGTTTTCTGGACACAACAGGACAGTTGCACGTATGAATCCACAGTGCTTGTGACAGCATGCACAATACCCGTACAAGCTCAAACCAAGCAGAAAACCAGGATGGAGGTATGAGGTAAGCATGAAGCACCAGCCTTAGCTGAGGAACTATTGGCAGTTGATAGGTCCTGGGGAAAAGAGAATCAGTTTTCTTTAAGGGTATGATGCTAAGTAGGTTTATCAGGTTCCAGGGTGTGGACACACACGCAACAGCATTTAGAGAACACAAATTAGTTTCCATAGGCTTTAAAAGAAAATAATAGAGGACATAAATAAGGAAGTAGGAGGGCAGAGGTGGTCTGAGAGGCAACGAGGGACAGCGTTCGAGGGGAGGGATCTGAATAGGCTCAAAATATGTTGCACGGAAGTCTCAAAGAATATTATTTTTTTAAATGTACTTATGAGTCATTCTTTGGATATTTACCCAAAAGAAATAAAATAAAGGCCCATACAAAGGCATGTCTATGAATGTTCTAGAACGTTCATAACAGTAAGAAACTGTAATCAAGCCAAATATCCACCAATAAGTAAATATATGAGCAAAATAAAATGTTTCCATATGGCAGAATGCTATTCAGCAGCAACAACAAAAAGAAACTCAGGCTCAGGAAATGGCTCATTAGTTAAAGTACTTCTTACTCAAACCAGTTGGCCAATGTTCAGGTCCCCAGAATCCATGTGAATGCTGGGTAGGCATGGGAGCCTGCTTGTCATTCTGTCCTTGGGAGACAGAATAGGAGATCCTAGGAGCAAGTTAGTTAATAAGAGACTGTCCTGGAACTTGTTGTATATCCCAGGATGACCTCAAGATGGGGTCAATTTTCTTGCCTCAGCCTCATGAATGCTGAGATTAGACATGTGATACCACATCTGACATAAAGTAATTTAAATGGCAAACAATTAACAATTAAGAAACAATTCCTATCTCTTCGTTCTTTTGTTCCCTTCTTCCCCTCCCTTTTCTCTGCAGCTTTTCAAAAGCATGAATGACTGACCCTCAACTAACTGCACTCAATTATTAATAGTTGATTATTAATTCTATAAATTAGCATAGGGAAGGTTCTGAAATCAGAATACATGGAATCGAGTATCAGCCTCATTATTTATTTGGGAAAATTATAAATCTTCCCAAGCTTTTTCCTTCTATGAAACAGATGAAAATAGTTCCTGTAATTAGATAGTTGTCATGAGGATTGAATGAACTCATTCATGAAAAGCCCTTCCCATAGCACTGGCACAGAGAGAATACAGAAGGTAATGGTTTGCTTTTCAAGCCTCTGACCAGATTGTGACACACTACTGTACTGTTCAAAAAAAGGGTCATCCAAATAATCAAAATTTCTACTTCTTCGGTGGTAATTATATGCCAGGCATTCTACAAATCAAATTCTATTTGATTTCAAAATACTTCAGCCCAATAAGTATTATCTACTTTCACAGTGGGAAAACTTAGAATCAGAGAGGTTAAGCATTTGCATAAGGTCATACTCATTTGCATAATTAGTAAATGACTGAGCTCAAGTTGCATCCAAAATTTTTCAGTTTTAAAATCCATCCATCCATTTTTCTAATTAAAGAGGGGAGCTGGAGAGATGGCTCAGTGGTTAAGACCACTGACTGCTCTCATAGAGGACCCAGGGTTCAATCCCAGCACCCACAAGGCAGCTAGCAAATTATAACTCCAGTTCCAGGGAATCCAACACACTCTTCTGACCTCTATGGGCATTACACAATACCAGTGTGCTTACATACATACAGGCATAACATTCATACACATAAAATAAAAATAAAGTATAAAAAATTAAAAGTCAAGAAAAATCTCAGACTATCAGAGAGCAAGAAATAAATTTCTATTAAGATCTAATCACAGCCACACCCAAAATCACACACACACACACACACACACACACACACACATACACACTCGCATAGACAGATGAAGCTCTCTACAAGTGCAGAGGGGAATTCAGAAATGGAGAATCCAATGTTCACAGGAGAGTCTGTGCTTTTAAGGGTTTTAGTAGTTTCTCCTCCTCTAATTCTGGATTGACCAACCTAAACAAAAAGGAGAAGTCTGCAATCTGATCTATCTCCACAGCTCCGTGAGTCCAAGAAGTTAAGCTGAAGGGGCCCTGCTGGAGTTAAAAATATGGCCTTCTTGCAGGAGACTGAGAAGCAGGAAGTACGCCACCTTTACTGCTTTTGTGATTTATTTACTCCCCTTACAAACATGGTTTGTAGAAATCAAAACATTCTAATGTAAAGTCAGATTAGTGCCTTAAGAGGGTTCCCAGGCTTTTTAATTTTCTTTATTTTTAAATGTAGTTATTGATTGATTGCTTTTTAACTTCTACCTATGGCATTTTTGTAACAGTTTAACTTAATTAGTTATGAGATCTTCTTATTAGAAGATGAGTCCACTGTGATATGGAGTGGAAACGGAAAACGCAGTAGAGGAGAAGTACCGAGGACTTAAACCACCTCTGTTCTTGGTCTTTGCTGCTCAGATGGTGAAGTGGACAGTTTCTCACCTCTTTTATTAATTTTTTAATTAATTTTTATTTATTTCTGTATGTGTATGAATGTACTGTCTGCATGTAGGTCTGTGCACCCATGTCGTGCAATGCCATGGAGGTCAGAAGAGGGTCTCAGATTCCCCTAGAACTGGAGTTCTCCTGGAATTGGAGTTTCACACGGTTCTCGGCCGCCATGTGGGTACCGGGGATCGAACCCTGGTCCTCTGGAAGAGCGGTTGGTGCTCTTAACCCCTAGGCCATCTCTCCAGCCCAGTTTCTCACCTCTTAAAAATTCTTCAGGTGTCCTGATGTAGTCTCGCCACATCCCAATAGAAAGGTAAATACTAGTTCCTTTTTCCCTCTTCTGAAATGTTTCCAACCTCTCTTCTCTCTCACCCATACTTCCCCCAAAGTCATCCAAACCAGTTTCAATGACCAAACCATGCACCGTTTGCCTTTCAACTTCCATCACCTGTTCTAGACACTGTAGGCCCAATGAAAAGTAATCCCATCTACTGGAATAGGGAAAAGAGACAAGAGAAAACACTTGTCCCATGAGCTAAGGGCTCAATAGAGAAATATGGATGATGTTCTGGAAGCCCAGACTCAGCCTTTGGCAGCTCAGGAAGCCTTTCTGGAGAAAACAACTCTAAACCATGTTAGAATATTGCAGACAGAAACAACATCATGCTCCTCGCAAAGCTGAGTGTACCATGATCATTCCAAAGAACAAGAACCTGCTAATCACAGTTCATAGTTTCATTATCAAGTTATTTTTTTTTTGATGGAGAAGGTATTCATTATTTATTTAAAAACATTTACTGTCCATGGTAGTATGTGTTAGGTGCTACTCTTGGTACTAAATTAAGGGAGGTTTTTATTCAAAGTTGGTAGAAATTATGTCCCAGTCTATAAATACAAACATTTCTGATGATTTTAAATGAGCAAAGGAAATTCAAAAAGTGAAATAAGATAGGAAAATGAGAGGTAAGAAGAGTTATTATTGGAAAGAAAGTGGGAGAATTTTCTAGGTGTAAGGTCTAGTGTGAAAACAGATATTGAAATGAGGCAGGAAGGAAGAATTGAACAGAAGGAACTCCAAGTTTGTTCTCTTAGGATGGAGGAAGCAGCTGAAACAAGGGGAACGTTGAGAGTTCATGTGACCAGAAGGCGACACAGAGGAGGAACACGGTTTTACGAGAGGCATAGAAATGAGACATGAAAAGGCTCCAAGTAGTCTAAATTCAACTAAGGCTTACATCAGCATTTTGTGGCCATATTATTGGTTACTTTGAATTTAAATCTACAAGGCATAGAAGATATGAATCTTGGAAGTAACCTGGCACCTCAGCAGCTGTAATATTACCCAGGTTTTCAGTAATATAAGACAAAATGGTATGTCTAAGACTCATATAATCAAAGAATAAACTGATGTAAGGCCAAGGGCTAGTGCTAACACCTAATCTCACAGGTGCTAGAAATCCCTCCATGATGACTAAGAAGCAAAGAGAGATAGCATTCCAAGATACCTTTCTGGGTCATGCCCTCAGTAATTTAACTTCTTTCTTTAAGGGCTCATTTCTCACCTGTCTGACATTTCCTAATAAGATAATGGGCTGGTGTCCAGCCTTCAATACACTGACCTTCCGGGAACATTTAAGATCCAAACACCTATCTAAAGCTATAGAATATTTACACCATCCCAAGTCCTCTCTTTTTTGTGCTTTGTAGCTCATACATCCCCAAAGGTGGCCTCCCTGTCATGCTATTGAGAGAGTGGAACCTCTAGGCTATGAAGTTACAGAATACATAGGGAGCCCCAGTCCCTGTCCTCATCTCTCTATTTGCTTCCAGGCTAATTTGAGATGAGAAGCTTTGTTTTACCACATTGTCTGGCATGAATTCTGCCCCTCCACAAATCAACCCAACAATCATGACAAACAGCCATGGAGAAAAAGTAATGAAACTGTGAGCCACGATACATCCCTCCCACTGATAAACTGGTTATCTTAGATTTTGACATAATGACAGAAATTGAACACACCTTTATTTTCCTGGAGGAAATTTTGCTTCTTTGTATTATTTTGTTTGAATTTCAATAAATATGTATTCACAATTACTTATGTAACTTATTTTTTTTTCTCCTTTTATTGAATTTTGTGAGTTTTACACAATCTGCTTTAATCCTATTTAGATGCCTTCCTCTATCTTCACCTCCCCCTTTCATTTAATCTGATGTGTGTGTGTGTGTGTGTGTGTGTGTGCCTACAGAGTGAAATTTCTGACCCCAGTTGTCCTTCACCATGGGTCCTGATTGGGTCCTGATTAACCTACAATGTCCTATGCTTAAATGAGACTGACTCTCCCTTTCTCGGCTACCATTGGTTTTTAGTAGTTCCTCAGGTAGGATTAGAGTTTCTTATGCACATCTCCATTTCTGTGTTGGGATTTTTGTCTGGTTTGAGCTTATATTTTTACTTGTGTATGCTATCACCATTTCTGTGAGTTCATATGAGTAACTGATCAGTTATCTGGGAAACTCTACTTTGTTCATATCATCTACCACCTCTGGCTCTTAAAATCTTATCCCTCCCTCTTCTGCAATGATCCCAGAATTTGATATATAGAGGGATATTCAATTTTCAGTCTCTCATGCTTGACCAGTTGTGGGTTTTTGTATAAATGACCATGTGCTATATAAGGAAATTTCTCTGGTGAGAGTTAAAAGATGCTTTACTTTATGGCCTTAACAAATCATTAGGTGTTGTTTAATATTATGTCTATCAGAATAATGATATTACACTCTCCCTTATGGCCTACGACATATCTAGCCCCATTCCTAGGTCTGTTATCAATGTTAGGTATGGACTCTTCCTTACAATGCAGACCTTAAATCCAATTAGAAAGTAGTTGGTTACTCCTCTAATATTCATGGCACCATTGCACCAGAGGCTATAACATACCAGGCCAGTTGGCAAAACATGCAGGATTCACACATACACACACACACATACACACACACACACACACGCACACACAAATGTGGAAACCTAACCTAAAGCTTCTTAAAATATAAACATATAGCCCGGTGTGGTGGCACACACCTTTAATCCTAGCACTTGGTAGGCAGAGGCGGGCAGATCTCTGTGAGTTCAAGGCCAGCCTGGTCTACAGAGTGAGTTCCAGGACAGCCAGAGCTACAGGGAGACCCTGTCTCAAAATGATTATATATATATTATATATATTATATCTATATTATATATATAATATATATCCACAACCATAGATGTGAACATATACTGTATAAAATGAGATTAAAATGGCTAAACTTATAAGATGGGGAGATTGCCTCTGCTAGACACCATAGGTTAGCCAAGAAAATTGCTGGAGCGATTGGGCCTAGTGGTCAAGAGCTCCGACTGCTCTTACGAGGACCCTGGTTTGCTCCCCAGCACCCACATGTGGCTGAGAAAACCGTTCTGAAGCTCCAATTCAGGAGAACTCCAGTTCCAAGTGAATCCAAGACCATCTTCTGAACTCAGGGGGGTTGCACGACAAGAGTGCACAGACTTGCATGCCGAAAGTACATTCGCATTACACATACAGAAATAAATAAAATTAATTAAAAAAAAAAAGAAAATTCTTAATGCCAGGGATGAACTCCCTCTTTTGAAGCTACTAATCCTGGGTCCCATAAATAGAGCCTCAAACAATACTGACCATTGTGCCTGTTCTTCGTTACCCCCAGAACTTGATGGTAAGACTCTATTGCTGGGCTGAGGAGATTGCTCAGTGGTTAGGAGTACTGACTGCTCTTGCAGAGGACCCAGGTCGATTCCCAGCACCGTAGATACATGGCCAGCTTAAAACCATCTCTAACTCCAATTCCATGGGGTCCAGTGCCCTCTTTGCCCTCAGGGACATTGCACAAACATGGGTGCCACTTCCACAATGCAGGCAATACACACACTCTACACATTATAAAAACCACAAGACTACTCTATTGCTGGACTACCCCACAAAACAGGGAGCCTTAGAAACCAACTAGGAAAACTCCAAGGGCTGGTACTATCCTTAAACTTCATCTCTAATGTCTTCTTTTCATGTGCTTGACAAGTTATTATACTACTTGAAGAAAAAATTAATCCTTAATTGTACATCTACATTTAAAAATTTGAGTTTTTCAAAGCCCATATGTACAAATCTTTCATGGTTCTTATAACAATGATTTTTTTTTTCTTTCTTTTTTTAATTTATTATTTTCTTTATGTGATGGACTGTACTGTCTGCATGCAGGTCTGTGCACCCATGTCGTGCAATGCCACGGAGGTCAGAAGAGGGTCTCGGATTCCCCTGGAACTGGAGTTCTCCTGGAATTGGAGTTACAGACGGTTCTTAGCCACCATGTGGGTGCTGGGGATCGAACCCGGGTCCTCTGCAAGAGCGTCGGTGCTCTTAACCGCTAGGCTATCTCTCCAGCCCTTATAACATGATTTTTGCATGGGAAAACTATTTCTTAGCAAAAGAGTGGAAATAAATTGGCCTTTTTCTTATGCAGCAATAGTACCAAGTTCATGTTGAACTTTTAGCAAAACAAATTGCTCTCTGTGCTTAGTTCTGACTGCTACTTAGTATGCCATGTGGAAACATGTACATAAACCCCAGGTCGCCTGCCAGCAGTGTTCAACATCTGCAAGTAACATAAGGTCAACTCTATGATATGTTAGACAGCCACTGGCCTTCCAGCACCAAAATTATATTTCATGAGAGTCAGTGTCACCAGTCTAGACACAGGAAAGAACAGATAAGAGCTGGAGCTGTAAGCAGTTTGTATATACTGACTGAAATTAAATGACCATTAATAATCAGAGCCAAAGACATTCCAAAGTGACACACTGCAGTCATTGTCAGAGCCAGTTAAGAGCAATCTTCCTCTGCATCAGCGGCATGAAGAAAATCTGTTCCTGTGTGGATTTGAATGGAGGCCAAAGCTGTCTCCGTTGTGGTTCCCACTTGATTCTTACAACTGTGGCAGGTGATATTTCCATAAGTAGAGAAACTGAGACCCAGAAAAGGAAGTGAGGGACTCACAAAACCAGCCAGTACCTGGGGTTGATCATCCCCTATGCAACTTCTGGACACAGCTGTCATGTGCCCTGAAAGGTAGACTGCCAGCATCCCCAGAAATTTTAGGCAGGCATTAAGAAGCCAAAGTTTTGCTCATAGCAGACTCAGCAAGCTGTGTGAAGTCATTTCTTTCAGTCCTAGTCAAGGACTTTTCAATAATATCCACACGTCAACTTCTACAGACCAGGACAGTAAAATGTAGATACAATCACATGTGCCTGTATCTCAGTCCTTGACAATTATCCTGTCTACAATGACATGTTCTCACTCTCACTCTCACTTTCTTTTTCCCTCAATTTCCCCTTCTTTTTGCCTTTCTCTCCCTTTCTCCTCCTTCTGGTCTCTCTCTCCTTTTCTCTGTCTTGTACTCTTTCAATTAGGGTTATTATAATTTGGCAGATTATCCTCTTTTCAAAAGTCAGTTTTTAAAATCTATCCCACTCCCATCTTGTCCCCTGCTAGCCACTGCTGCTGGTCCACCCAGGTTCACTCCAATTCCTCTGCCTCAGATTTCTGGACTAGCTTCCTAACCCAGACTAGCTAAAACCTCTAGGGTATGGTTGCTAATTCCTTCCTCATGTGGTCCCCACCCCCATCTTTCCCTAGCTCCTGACCTGCCTGACACAGACCAGCCCTCCTAAAAACCCTGGTGAGTCAGATTCTGCCCATTGGGTCTCCATTCCATTCTGTTTCAACCTGAGCACTTCCAATAAATCCAACTCTACCTTATCTCCCTGCTAGCCTTGAGCCCAGGCCAGCTCAAATTACTTTGCCTCCTAACTCTGAAATAGCTTCCTAACCCAGACTGGCTAAATCCTCTAGCCTACTCTGTTAAGACCTTCCACAGGCAGTCCACACCTCTACCTTCCTCTGGACTCCTGACCTGCCTGACACAGACAAACCCTCCTTCTACACTAAACATCCTGCCTGCTACCCTGTCCCACCAACTATCCAGGCCAGCCTACTACCCTGCAAGAACTTGAAACACACACTACTTTCTCATACCTGAGCAAAAAGGAACTATGATACACAAACACTATAAACATAATCAAAATTCAAATTTAAAGAGGTAGAACATAATTTCCTACTGGACACAAAATCAACAGAAACAACAACAACAAATCTTTATGTCCAATCAGCAGCTCAAAAAACAAATAATGTGAAAAACCAAGAGAATATACTCCAAAAAAACCCCCACCAGTCCTATAGAAGTGCACCACAATGAAAACTGCCCAGAATGCAGAATTTAAAAGAACAATCATAAACATGATCAAGGAACTTAAGAACACACACAAACAACTCAAAGAACTCAAAGTGCAAGAAAATACAAATATGCAGATGAATGAAATAGCAAAAACAATTCAGGACTCAAAAAGTTAATACACAAAAGAGATAAAAATATTAAAGAAAAAAACACACCAAAATGAACAAGGAAATGATAAACTCAGTAAGCCAATTGGTTATAACAGGAGAAAGCCTGACAAGTAGAATGAATGAAATGGAAAACAGAATATCAAGATTGAATGACAAAGTTAAAGATCTGGACTCTGTAAGCAAAGACTATGTAAAGTTTCTAAAAACACAGGAATAGAAGATCTGAGAAATGTGGGACAACATGAAAAGACCAAATCTACACATGATGGGCATACAGGAAGAAGAAGAATCTCGGGCCAATGGCATTGACCAGATCTTAAATAGAATAATAGAAGAAAATGTCCCTAAATTAAGGAAAGACTTACCTATACAGATCTGAGAAACACATAGAACACCAATTAGACATGACCAGAACAGAAACTCTCCACCACAAATCATGGTAAAAACATTAAATATACAGAACAAAAAGAGGGTAATGAAAACTGCTAGAGAAAAACAAGTTACATATAAATGAAAACCCATCAGAATTACAGCTGACTTTTCAATGCAAATTATGAAAGTCAGAAGAATCTGTACCAAAGTATTCCCAGTTCTAAATGACCATGGATGCCAAGCCTGGATACTTTATCCAGCAAAACTATCTGTGATAGTAAAAAAAGAATGGAAAATTTTCCATGACATGAATAGCCTAGAAGGACTCATGTCTATGAAACCAGCCCTACAGAGAATGCTTGAAGCAATACAAAAGACCAAAGAGGAATGAATATACACAACAGATTACAAGAAGAAAACAAAGAAAGGTATAGTTAAGGAAACACAAACTAGGACCACAAACACAAGCAAGTTAAATGACAGTAATCAATATGCAGCTTTCAATAATACTAAATATCAATGACCTCAGCTCCCCTGTCAAAAGACATAGGCTAGTAGAGTGGATTAAGAAAGAAAACCTGGGGCTGGAGAGATGGCCTAGTGGTTAAGAGCACCGAATGCTCTTGCAGAGGAGTGGGTTTGATCCCCAGCACCCACAAGGTGGCTGAAAACCATCTTTAACTCCAGTTCCAGGGGAATCTGACACCCTCTTCTGACCTCTGTGGCATTGCACGACATGGGTGCCCAAACATACATGCAGAGAGTACATTCATACACATACAAAAATAAGTAAAATTTTTAAAAAGTTTAAAAAAAGAAAAAAAGAAAGAAAACCCATCTTTTTTGTTGTCTTCAAGAAACTCATCTCACCTTCAAGAATAGACACTAACTTAGGGTCAAAGGATGGAAAACAAATCCCAAGCATATGACTCTAAGAAGCAAAGGATTCAATTCTAATATCTGACAAAATAGACTTCAAATTAAAACTAATCATAAGAGATAAAGAGGGTTGCTTCATTCTAATCAAAGGAACAATCAATCAAAAAGATATTACATTCATGAACATACATGCACCAAACTCTGGTGCACCAAATTTCAGAAAAAAAGTTCTACAGAAATATAAAACACATATTAACACCAGCTCACTAATACTTGATAAATTCAATACCCCCACTATCTTCAATAGACAGGTGACCTTCAAAAATAATAGAGAGCCATCTGAACTAAATTACATGTTACATGAAATGAGCCTAACAGACATCTAGAGAATATTCTACCCAAGCACCAAAGAATACAATTTCTACTCAGTAGCCCATGCAAATTTTTCTAAAATTGACCACATTCTGGGACACAAAATGAATCTTAAAAACTACAAAAGAATTGAAGATTTCCATACATTCTATCACACCACAGTGCAATAAAACTTATAATCAACATCAAAAGTAATGACATAAACTCATGGTGATTAAACAACAAACTACTGAATGATGAATGGGTCAAAGAAAAAATTAAGAAAGAAATAAAAACATTCCCAGAACTAAATGAAAATAAGAATACAACAAAACAAACTTCTGAAACACTTTAAAAGCAGTGCTAAGAGCTGTAGCTATAGCTTTTAGTGCCTACATTAAAAAAATCAGAAAGAACACATATAAATGAGCTAATAATAAAACTCAAGACTGTGGAAAGGCAAGAACAAACCAACCCCAGACCTAATAGATAAGAAGAAATAACAAAACTTAGAGCATAAATTAATGAAATAGAAAGACAATACAAAAAAAATCAATGAATCTAAGAGCTGGTTCTTTGAAAAGTTAAACGAGATAGACAGACCCTTAGCCCAGTTAGCCAAAAGAAAAAGAACAAATCCAAATTAACAAAATCAGAGACAAACATCAAAACAGACACCAAAATCTTCCAGAACATTATAAGGGAATACTTTAAAAACCTTTACACTATTTCTTTGTGAGTTCAAGGCCAGCCTGGTCTACAAAGTGAGTTCCAGGACAGCTGGGGCTACAGGGAGACCCTGTCTCGAAAAAAAAAAAAAAAAAAAAAAAAAAACCTTTACACTATTAAATTTGAAAATCTAAAAGAAAAAAAAAAAACCTTTACACTATTAAATTTGAAAATCTAAAAGAAGTGGATGAATTTCTAAAGTCATGGAGTCTACCAAAGTTAAAGCAAGAAAAGATCAACAGTTTAAACAGGCCCATAACAAACTGAAACAGTAATACCTCCCAACTCAAAAGCCCAGGCCCTGATGGATTCACAGCAGAATTCTATCAGTCATTCAAAGATCTACAATCAGTACTGCTTAAATTATTTAAAAAGATAGAAACAGAAGGAGAACTCCCAAACCCCTTCTATGAAGCAAGAAACACTCTAATACCAAAACTAGGTAAAGACAAACACACGCACACACACACATACACACACACACACACACACACACACACACACACACACACAAATGATAGCCCTGTCGTGAGAGGAGGTGACTGGAGCAGTAGCAGAAAGCAGAGACTCACATCTTCAAGCGAGCCTTTAATCTTAGCACTTGGGAGGCAGAGGCAGGCAGATCTTTGTGAGTTCAAGGCCAGCCTGATCTACAGAGTGAGTTCCAGGACAGCCGCGGCCACAGGGAGACCCGTCTCAAAAAGACCAAAAACAAACAAACAAATAAATAAATAAATAAATAAATAAATAAATAACTAATAAGGCTTAGGAATTCTCCCAGTGAGTGCTTTCTCCAGCAAGGCCACACCTTCAAAGACCTCCTGAAACAGTGCCACCAACTGATACCAAAATATCTGAATACTTGGAGTCTATGGGTGACATTCTCATTCAAACCATCACATTCTACTCCCTGCACCCCACAGCCTTAAGACCCCAGGCCTGCTTCATCCACATTCCCAACTTTTCTCTGCTGTGATTTTTTTAGGAGTAGAAAACCCTTACAGCACTTTCCTTTCACAAGTTGGAGGCTTAGTTGGGTGTGGTCTTGCCCTGAATGTATTCTTTCCATTGTTTACTATCAAATCTGTAAAACCCTCCTTAATTACTTTAATCTCCTTATCAAAGGGATTTCTTCTTTCAGCACAGGTTTTGGCTCCAATATTAATCTTCCTAGTTTTTTTTTTTCAATCCAAACTGTACATTCTGTATTTCTTTCTACCCCATTTGCTCTTTTTCACATAATAGATCTACATATTTTTTCAAATCCAATTTTTATTGAAGCTTTGTGCATTTCGTACAAAATTTCAAATCAAATCTAGACCATGTCCCCCTCGCTACCCCCCCACCCCACCAGAGCTCATGCATTCTGCCAAACATGTTTTTCAGCTTTTTCTCAGTCTCTCAAAATTCTCAATGCAGAAGTTGACTGTTTTGAGCAGAAGTTCACCGTTTCAGTCACTTCTTTGACCCAGTCTTTGTTGTTGTTATTCCTTCTAATATGCATCACTCCAAATATGCATATATGCATGTCACATATATCATAGGTTTTAGCATCTTCATCTTAGGATTATTTTTTTCTTTATTAGGCTGAAAGATGACATGTTTGAAGGCTCCTCCTTGGCAAGCCCAAACCACTATCAGTTCTGCTCTTGTGCTCCACACTGGGGTTTTCCCTTCCCATGGTCACCAGATGAGGTCCAGTAAGCAACTCGTCCTGTCTTAATATTTTTTTCACATAAAGGATCTCTGTAATATTTTTCACATAAAAGATCTACATAATATTCACCATTAATACCCAAGCCTCCATCTACATTAGGCTGTCTTGAAATATCCTCCACCAAAGAAATTAGTCCATTTCTTTTTTTCAGCTTAGCCTCAGGCAAGCTATTAGGCTTTTGGCAAGCTCTACCCAGACTTTGCCAAAATATCCCAGTTGCTGCTTAATTCCTTATTTCCCTGTAGAACTACAATGTTCTCAGCACTATTTTCTTCCAGGTCCTGCTAGAATGGACCATTAAGCTCTAATTACAACAACCAACAGCTTTTCTAGCCCAAACTTTCAAGGTTTTCCACATCCTTCCAAAAACTCACATACTCAGGTTCTTCACAGCCAACAGCCCACACTCTGATATCAATTTCTATATTAGTTACTTTTCTGTTGTTGTGATAAAATGCTGTGACAAAGGGAACTTATAAAAGAAAGTGTTTATGTGCTAGCTTCAGCAGCACATATACTAAAATTGGAACAATACAGAGAAGATTAGCATGGCTTCTGTGCAAGGATGACAAAAAATTAATTAATTAATTAATTAATTAAAAAATAAAGCATTTATTTGAGCTTACAGTTCTAGGGGAAATAGAGTCTATCGGTGGCAGGGAGGCATGGTGGCAGGAGGTCGCCAGAGAACAAGTGAGCTTGTGGCAATTGTGCATAGAGCACAATACCCATGCTGACTCAATCAGACAAGGACCCAGAGAGGAGAGAAAGAAATGGGTGGTGGGTGGCCCAAGTCTGGGAACTGTTGGAGACTGATTACTACTGGGTGAGAGAGAGTAGAACTTAAAACCTCTTTATAGGTTGACTAGAATCCAGGGGACGAATTTGCACTGAAGGACATGTAGGTACAAATGTTTGACCCAGGTTCGATCCCCAGCACCCACATGGCGGCTGAGAACCATCTTTAACTCCAGTTCCAGGGGAATCCGACACCCTCTTCTTCTGGCATCTACAGCATTGCAGGACACAGGTGCACCAACCTACATGCAGACAGTACATTCATGCACATAAAAAAATAAATAAATTTTTTAAAAAAAGAACTGTTGTATGAAGTGTACAAAAACTCAATAAAATTTTAAAAAATAAAAAGTCAATTTTCCATATCAAAACAGAGCTCTTGTTATAATAAAATTCCAGGGGCTGGAGAGATGGCCTAGCAGTTAAGAACACAACTGCTCTTGCAGAGGACCCAGGTTCCATCCACAGCATCCATGGCAGCTGAGAACTGTCTTTAACTCCAGTTCCAGGGAAATCCGACACCCTCTTCTGACCTCTGCAGCACTGCACAACACAGATGCACAAAACTACATGCAGACAGTACATTCATACAAATAATAAATAAATAAATAAATAAATAAGTAAGTAAGTAAATAAATAATAAAAAATAAAATTCCAAAATTAAGTAAGAAATATCCAGAGAAATAAGACAATGGCAGATGTCCAAACTAAGAGAAATGCAACCCAGGTCACAAAGGGAACTGAGGGTGGACGAGAGAAAGAGAGGCAGCAGAATCAAAGCGGCTGACAGTGGGGAAGTGCCAGCTTTCCACACTGGCTGCCCATGCTCTGTGATCACGGCAACAGCGGAGGGTAATGGTGGTTCTGCGCACACTGCAGAGTGCCCCCTTTCCATAGTTTATTCTCACTGTTTTCCTCCTGGAGGCTAGACATGGTGGTGCACGCCCACAATTCCAGCATTCCAGAGCTTCAGGAAGAAGCATCATTAATTCAAGATTAGTCTGGGCTATGTAGCAGGATCCTACAATTTTTTTAGGTGGCCAGGATATTTCAAGAATATTTTGAGTGCAGAACAGCTTCCTTTGTTCCCACCTCATTTTCTAGCCATGAAACCTTAAATGACACACTAACATTTAACATGGTGGAGCTGCTATAAAGATACCTGTGGGGTGTTTTTGGTAAGTCTCTTCTACGTAGTATGTCTTTGATCTCTTGCTTTAAGAATTTTTTCTCTTTGTAATTTGGGAAATTTGCAATTTGCCTTGCTTCTTTTTCTTATTCATTTTTCTTGTGACTCATTGAATACTTGCATGAAGGCCTACAGATTTAGAAGATATTCAGCTATTTATTTTTGTCTTCATTTCTTCATGCAAAGATTAAATGAGGTTGATTAGAGTTCAATCCACAGACCTAGTGTTGGCGCCCAAGTCATGACAGGATGTTCAGGCTAACCATGAAGCAAAACCAGAACATGGCAAGGTCTTGGTTACATAGGAAAATTCTCATTTTAATTTCTTGTATTCTTATTTTTCAAACAAAAACAATAACAAATGAAGTATACTTTAACTGTGATTTTAAATGTGATAAAATGAATTGACCACAAGAAGTGGGGGCTTTCAAGGCCAAAGGGCCAGCATGATCTTATGTACGGGTGCAAGAACACAGAAGGGCAAAATGTAGGTGGGTGCACTGTGGAGTATCATCCCAGTAACAGAAGAACTTGAACAGAAAATGAAGGTGGGTGCACTGTGGAGTATCATACAGGCAACAGAAGAACTTGAACAGAAAATGTAGGTGGGTGCACTGTGGAGTATCATCCCAGTAACAGAAGAACTTGAACAGAAAATGTAGGTGGGTGCACTGTGGAGTATCATCCCAGTAACAGAAGAACTTGAACAGAAAATGTAGGTGGGTGCACTGTGGAGTATCATCCCGGCAACAGAAGAACTTGAACAGAAAATGTAGGTGGGTGCACTGTGGAGTATCATCCCAGTAACAGAAGAACTTGAACAGAAAATGTAGGTGGGTGTACTGTGGATATCATCCCAGCCACAGAAGAAACTTGAGCAGAACATGTAAGGTGGGTGTAAACGTGGGAGTATAATCCCGCAAAATAGACCTTGCACAGAAAATAAGGTGGGTGCACTGCATGCTGGAGTACTCATCCCGGTAACAGAAGAACGTGAACAGAAAATGTGAGGGGGGTGTACTGTGGAGTATCATCCCGAGCAACAGAAGAACTTAACACAAAATTTAGGTGGGTACCTGTGGAAGTATCATCCCGGCAACAGAAAACTTGAACAGACAACTTGTAGGTGGTGCACTGTGGAGTATAATTCCCGGCACACTGAAGAACTTGAACAGAAATGTAAGGTGGGTGCACTGTGGAGTATCATGCCCGAGCAACAGAATAACTTGAACAGAAAATTGTAGGTGGGTGCACATGTGAGTTCATCCCGGTAACAGAAGAAATTGAGCAGAAAATTTAGGTGGTTGTACTGTGGAGTATCATCCCGGCAACAGAAGAACTTGAAGCAGAAAATGTAGTGGCACTGTGGAGTTAAGTTGAACCTAACAATAGGTGGGCACTGTGGAGTACATCCCAGTAACGAAGAATTGAAAGAAGGGGTCATTGGATACGAGTAAAAATTGAAAGAAAATGTAGGTGGGTGCAGGTGGAGTATCATCCGGCAGTACAGGAAGACCTGTGAACAGAAAATGTAGGTAGGTGCAGCTGTGGAGTATCATCCCGGCAACAGAAGCAACTTGACAGAAAATGTAGGTGGGTGGCATGTGGAGTATCATCCCGTAACAGAAGAATTTGAACCAAGAAAATTGTATGGGGTGCATGTGGGAGTATCCATCCCGAGTAACAGAAGAACTTGAACAGAAAATGTAGGTGGGTGCACTGTGGAGTATCATCCCAGTAACAGAAGAACTTGAGCAGAAAATGTAGGTGGGTGCACTGTGGAGTATCATCCCGGTAACAGAAGAACTTGAACAGAAAATGTAGGTGGGTGCACTGTGGAGTATCATCCCGGCAACAGAAGAACTTGAACAGAAAATGTAGGTGGGTGCACTGTGGAGTATCATCCCGGCAACAGAAGAACTTGAACAGAAAATGTAGGTGGGTGCACTGTGGAGTATCATCCCGGCAACAGAAGAACTTGAACAGAAAATGTAGGTGGGTGCACTGTGGAGTATCATCCCGGTAACAGAAGACTTGAACAGAAAATGTAGGTGGGTGCACTGTGGAGTACATCCCAGCAACAGAAGAACAACAGAAAATTGAGTGGGTGACACTGGAGTATCATCCCGGCAAAGAAGAAACTTGAACAGAAAATGTAGTGTTGGGTGTACTGTGGAGTATCATCCCGGCAACAGAAGAACTTGAACAGAAATGTAGGTGGGTGTACTGTGGAGTTATCATCCGGCAACAGAAGAACTTGAACAGAAAATGTAGGTGGGTGCACTGTGGAGTATCATCCTGCAACAGAAGAACTTGAACGAAAAATGTAGGTGGGTGCACTGTGGAGTCATCCCTGCAACAGAAGAACTTGAAGATAAATGGGTGGGTGCAATGTTGAGTATCATCCCGGTAACAGAAGAACTTGAACAGAAAAAGGTAGGTGGGTGCACTGTGGAGTATCATCCGCAGTAACAGAAGAACTTGAACAGAAAATGTAGGTGGGTGCACTGTGGAGTATCATCCCGAGAACAGAAGAACTTGAACAGAAAATGTAGGTGGGTGCACTTGGACTATCATCCCGGCAATAGAAGAACTTGAACAGAAAATGTAGGTGTGTGCACTGTGGAGTATCATCCAAGCAACAGAAGAACTTGAAACAGAAATGTAGGTGGGTGCACTGTGGAGTATCATCCCGGTAACAGAAAACTTGAACAGAAAATGTAGGTGGGTGCACTGTAGAGTATCATCCCGGTAACAGAAGAAATTGAACAGAAAATGTAGGTGGGTGTACTGTGGAGTATCATCCCGGCAACAGAAGAACTTGAACAGAAAATGTAGGTGGGTGCATACTGTGGAGTATCATCCCGTGTAACAGAAGAACTTGAACAGAAAATGTATTGGGTGCACTGTGGAGTATCATCCCGGTAACAGAAGAACTTGAACAGAAATTGTAGAGTTGGGTGTAATGTGGAGTATCATCCCGGCAAAAGAACAACTTGAACAGAAANAAGAACTTGAACAGAAAATGTGGTGGGTGCACTTGTGGGGTTCATCCCGGGTAGTAACAGACACAACTGAACGAAAATGTAGCGGTGGGGCGCACTTGGAGTTCATCCCCAGAACGTAACAGAAGAACTTGAACAGAAAATATAGGTGCCTGTGGAGTTCCGTCAGAGATTTGACAAATGTGTACGTGGGTATCATCCCGGTAACAGAATAACTTGAACAGAAAATTTAGGTGGGTGCACTGTGGAGTGTCATCCCGGTAACAGAAGAACTGAACAGAAAATGTAGGTGGGTGGCTACTGTGGAGATTATCCCGGTAGGTCAACCAGAAGAACTTGAAAAAGAAAATTATGGGTGGGTGTACTGGGTAAGTATCATCCCGCAGAGTCCACAGAACAGAAAACTTGACGGACAGAACATATAGCCGTGGTTTGCTAACGTGGAGTATCATCCGCGCAACAGATAGACCTTGCACAGAAAATGTAGGTGGGTGCCACTGAGATACCATCCGCAACAGAAACGAACAAAAATGTAGGGGGTGACTGTGGAGTATCATCCCACGAGAATGGGGTGTTTGGTTACGTACAGTGAAATGGTAAGGTAAGGGTGGGGTTTGCCTGTGGTTCTCCGGGCAGGCAGGTTAACTGAACAGGGCATGTAGGTGGTCAGTTGTGGTAGATCACCGCAACTGAAACTTGAACAGAAAATGTAGGTGGGTGCACGTGTGAGTATCATGCCCTGAGGTTGTGTGAGGTGAACAGAAGAATTGAACAGAAAATGTATGTGGGTGCCATGTATGCAGATATCAGGGGTCCCGGGTATTAACAGAAGAAGATGAAAGAAGATGGAGAGCAGAAAATTTAGGTGGTTGTCACTGTAGAGTATCATCCCGGTCAACAGAAGAAATTGAGAGAAAATGTAGGTGGCTGACTGTGGAGTATCATCCCAGTAAGGGGGACTAAACTTGAAGCAGAAAAGGTAGGTGCGTGTGCACTGAGCACCATCGCTTGAAGATGTAGTGTCAATTGATATCATCCCGGTAACAGAAGACTTGAACAGAAAATGTAGGTGGTGCATTGTGGAGTATCATCCCGCAACGGAAGAACTTAACAGAAAATGTAGGTGGGTAGCTCTGTGAGAGTATCATCCCGGCAACAGAAAGAACTTGAAGCAGAAACTTGAGGTGGTGCACTGTGGAGTATAATTCCGGCAGACAGAAGAATTTGAACAGAAATTGTAGGTGGTGCACTGTGGAGTATCATCCCGGTAACAGAATAACTTGAACAAAAATTTAGGTGGGTGCACTGTGGAGTATCATCCCGTAACGGAAGAAACTTGAGCAGAAAATATAGGGGTGTACTGTGGAGTATCATACCCGAGAACAGAAGAACTTGAAAGAAAATGTAGTGTGGGTGCTAGGTGGAGTATCATCCCGTGCAACAGAAGAACTTGAACTGAAAATGTAGGTGGGTGCACGGTGGAGTATCATCCGGCAACAGAAGACACTTGAATAGAAAATGTAGGTAGGTGCAGTGTGGAGTATCATCCCGGCAACAGAAGAACTTGAACAGAAAAGGTAGGTGGGTGCAATGTGGAGTATCATCCCGGAACAGAAGAATTGAAACAAAAATTTAGTGTGGGTGCATGTGGAGTATCGCTCCCGGTAACAGAAGAACTTGAACAGAAATGTAGGTGGGTGCACTGTGGAGTATCATCCCAGAACAGAAGAAACTTGAACAGAAATGTAGGTTGGGTGCACTGTGAGTATCATCCCGGCAACAGAAGAACTTGAACAGAAAATGTAGGTGGGTGCACTGTGGATTATCATCCCGGCAACAGAAGAACTTGAACAAGAAAATGTAGGTGGGTGCACTGTGGAGATCATCCCGCAACAGAAGAATTTGAACAGAAAATGTAGGTGGTGTACTGTGGAGTATCATCCCGGTGCAACAGAAGAGACTTGAACAGAAAATGGTAGGTGGGTGCACTGTGGAGTATCATCCGGCAACAGAAGAACTTGAAAGAAAATGTAGGTGGGTGACTGTGGAGTTCATCCGGCGCAACAGAAGAACTGAACAGAAACATGTAGGGGTGTACTGTGGAGTATCATCCCGGCAATAGAAGAACTTGAACAGAAAAGTAGGTGGGTGCACTGTGGAATATCATCCCGCAACAGAAGAACTTGAACAGCAAAATGTAGGTGGGTGCACTGTGGAGTATCTCCCGTCAACAGAAGAACTTGAACAGAAAATGTAGTGGGTGCACTGTGGAGTATCATCCGGCAACAGAAGAACTTGAACAGAAAATGTAGGGGGTGACTGTGGAGTATCATTCCGGCAACAGAAGAACTTGACAGAAAATGTAGGTGGGTGCAATGTTGAGTATCATCCCGGTAACAGAAAACTTGAACAGAAAATGTACTTGGGTGTACTGTGGAGTATCATCCCAGAACAGAAGAACTTGAACAGAAAATGTAGGTGTGTGCACTGTGGAGTATCATCCGGTAACAGAAGAACTTGAACGAAATATGTAGGTGGGTGCACTGTGTAGCTTATCCGTACAGAAACTTGACAGGAAAGAGGGGGGCCTGAGTTATCGCAACAGAAGAACTTGAAAAGAAAATGTAGGTGGGTGCACTGTGGAGTACTCATCCCGAAGAACAGAAGAATTTGAACAGAAAATGAGGTGGGAATGCCACTGTGGAGTTATCATTCCCAGCAACAGAAGAACTTGAACAAAATTTATGGTGGGTGCACTGTGGAATATCATCCCGGGGAACAGAATAACTTGAACAGAAAATATAGGTGGGTGCACTGTGGAGTATCATCCCGGTAACAGAAGAAATTGAGCAGAAAATTTAGGTGGTTGTACTGTGGAGTATCATCCCGGCAACAGAAGAACTTGAACAGAAAATATAGGTGGGTGCAAAATCATTTTTTGGTGAGTATCAACCCGTTGTAACAGAAAGAACTTGCACAGAAAACGTAGGTGGGTTGCAATGGTGAGTATTAATACCGGTTGGGTAAAGAAGAACTTGAACAGAATAGTTACTGAATGTTTTGAACTTAATTTTTTTTTTTTTTGTTTTTTTAAAAGCAGTATTTCCTGAAACAACACATTATTTTTGCTTGTTTTGTAACCAATTTAACAAAGAGAAAAATATCTTTTTTTTTTTTTATTTTTTTTTTATTGATGCCTTTGTGTACTATTCATGCATCATTTTCCCATCAGTTCAGGGCCATATTTCCCCTTCTTCCCTATCCCCACCTACTACCCTACTACACCCAGATCATTTCATTCTGCCGTAAAGTTTTCTGCATCTTCTCTGGTTTTAGTTTTTGTTTTGGTATCCTTTTTTTTACATCAGCAATTACTTTTGAGTACAAGCTCTTTCATGTAAAACCACTTTGCAAGCCGTGTGCCCAACCCACACAGCTCATGGGGTTCCCCCATCCAGCAGGGGGGCGCTTTTATGTTCAACCAAGTTGATCAAATGAGTGTCCCTCTATACTGTTGTAGTTTTCACCATTAACCCCAATCGCGGACCCTTACATTCTACCACGCCCCCTCTTCCGCAGTTTGGTTCGCTAGGCTTAGAAAAGGGGCACAGGTGGATTGAGAAGCAAAACAGTTCGACTGTCTGCTGGAGCGGATGTCTTGGTCTCTAGTCTAGTTTCTGGCTTTTTCTTTCATGGGCTGCCAGCTTGTCCAGGCATAAACTGTTCGATCCACTAATGAGCACATGCAATAGATATTTAGGTAGGTTTAAACAGTATAAATATAGACTCCACGATTTATAATAAGCACATTGTTCTAACAAGAGATAATATAAAAACAAAAAGACTAATTGTTATGGTAGGTTACTTGGTATAGACACATGTTTTGATATGTAATGTTATTGAATATTTTCTGTCTGTAAGAGTATGGCAGGGTCTTGTGAGTTTATAACATCTCCTAACCATTAGAGGAGGTAAGATGTGGCATCAGCCGTGGGTATCCTCCAGGAGAGAGAGAGCCTAATGCCATTAGTTTGGGATATACAGACAGATGCTGCCAACTGCTGCACAGTATTTCCAGGCAGTGTAGGGTAGCTGGTGCTGACAAGGGTCTTGCTTGACTCAAGGAGACCTATTTTGCTTATTGGTTTAGTGGTCCTTTGGTAACACTCTCTGGCATTCCAGAGACCATCTGTATACTTGCAAGTGCGGTCTCCATACATCTTTCCCATGTTTATATCAGGTCTTCAACAGCAGGGCCTTATCGCCTCTCTTCCTGCAGATATCCCAGTTTGGAGGCAAGGAGCCTTTACCATTTGTGGGGGCTTGGATCCCCTGGCCAACATCTCCTTGGTAGAATAATCCATTGTTGATGTCAGAGCTCCTGTATTAATATATTTTGTTTAAGTGCATAGCTTAAGGAGACTTTAGCAAAGAGAAAAAAAAATCTTAAAACAACAGACCAAAGACATACTACATGGAGGGGAAAAAAAAATCCGGGTGGGAGATGTCGCATGGAAAACAAGTGAGAAGAGAGTGAAGTGATGTTCTTCATCAACTAATGGCAGAAAATGGCTATCTCTGCTCTGCAAGATTTTTCAAAAAGCAAAGCAAAATCAAATTTCTTCAAAATTACAAAAGTCAAAGGAATTCATATTAGAAATATAAAGGGGGAAATGTTGAAGCAAGTCTGTCCAGCAGGAGGAAAATGATGCAGATAAAAATGTATATCCACATAAAGGAACGAAGAGCAGTGGAAATGGGAGTCCAAGAGCAAATATCTATTTATCTACAAGTAGCTAGATGTGGATGTGTGTATGTACAGATATAGTTTCTCATTTATTCAAATACCTTTAAATGTTTAATATTAAAGATAATAAATATCCTTGAATATCTGACATTTTAAGTAAAACAATCAGATATTGTTGGTTTCCTACTATTAAACTGATATGTGCTGGTTTTATATGTACACATATTCACATATGTATATGAACATATATGAAGAGGAACAAAACACAATGTGTTTATTAGTAAAGCAAAACAAAGAATGTATATTATTGCAAACCTTTCAGTACTCATGTACTACTCACTCATAGCTTGTCTGTGACAAGTAAAAGATGGAGAAGGAAAATCATAAAACAATCACAATAACAGAACAGCTACTGCTTATAGAACAAGAAGACAAATAAAATAATGAAATAGATAGTTCATCCAAAAGGAGAAATAAAAAGAGAAAAGAAAAGAAAAAAGAAATATGATAAAGGTGGCAGATTCATACCTATGACAAAATCTATAATCATATGAAATGGAAACGGTTAGAGTATCATTAAGTACCAAGACTGACAATATATTAAAACATGAGGCCCAACTGTATACTGTTTACAAAGATAAATACAAAGACACAAGACAGCTAATGGCCAAACAATTTAAAAGAATATATTATTCTAGCACTAACAAAAAGCAAATAAAGGTGGTTATAGCAATACCTGAAATAGTAGAATCCAGAACAAAATTTATTAGGGATAAAAATGGTCATTCCTGATTGAGAAATCTGTCAGTTTATCGACAGGACTTAAACATCCTGAATATTTGTGCACTGAATGTAAGAGAATTTTATATAAACTATGCAAACTGCAATAAGACAAAAAGAAATTCAGAAATATAAGTGGAAGTTTTCATACTTCTCTCTCAATAATTAGTATAACAAATAAAATATCAATAAAAACATAGAGTGTTGAAATAATATTATCAGCCAACTCAACACAATTAACATTTACAGGATGGTTTCCCTGAAGGCAATAGTATACTCATTATTATCATATGCAAACTGAACATTTACAATTATTTAACACAGACTCAGATGAGTTCAAATTGTATAAAGAATGTTATTCACCACAATGGAATAAGTTAGAAATTTCTTTATTTTCTTCTGTAACAGAAGAAATAAAGAAAACTAAAGCAAGATATTTTTGAAATATTTGGAAATCAAACAATATATGTTTAAATAACTCATGGGTCAAATAATAAATGAACAGGGAATTTAGAAATTATTTTAACCAAGTTTAAACACTTCAAAATTTCTGACATGATACGTTCATATTAAGGAATTTTCCTGGTCTTTGTCCCTGATCCACAAAAGAGATAATAAATCCTTGGAAGCTCTTGAGTAGTAGTGAAGTGTTTGGACCACTGAGATCACACCTATGTTCATGCAAAGGAACAGCATAACTCTGGATGGGGACTGGTCATCAGAAACACCAGTCTTGTGACTTGAGAATGAGGGCTTTCGTCAGCCTGACCAGTAGGGATGCTTGTAGCCCTAACTAGTATTTAAGACAATAAGAGGAGATTGGTTCAATGTTCTTAGAGTCTATCTTAAGAAACTAGAAAAGTAAGAACTGGTAAAATCCTGAAAGTAAAACAAAACAATCTACAGATCAGAGTAAAAGTCAATGGAAATAATAAGACAGTAGAAAACTAGTAAAACCAAAAGCTGATTGAGACAATGAAGTTGACAAATAACAAGCCAGACATTTAACCCCAGAAATCAGAAGGCTAAGGCAAGCAGATCTCTGTGAGATTTAGGCCAACCTGGGCTACACAGTGAGTTCTAGTACACCTAGGCTACAGGGAGACTTTGTCTCAAAACAAAACAACAAAAAAATTAATGAATATTTAAAACAATTTTATGTGATTAAATTAGATATTTTAGATAAAATAAACAAAATTCTTGAAAATTACAAAGCTCCAACCTCATTCAAGATGAAATAGATAGATAGCCATATGTGTGTGTGTGTGTGTGTGTGTGTGTGTATTCAAGAAACTCAGCTTATAGATTAAAACCTTCCCACAAATAACACTTCAGATCCAATATCTTTCCTGATAAGTTCTACTAGGGTAAAGGAAGAAGTAATACTAATTCTAAGTAGTCTTTCCAAAACTGAAGAGGATAAAGCCCATTCTGTGAGACCAGACCAGTATTAAGCAGATACTAAACCAAACAAAGGTATTACAAAATAAATCATAAAAACAAGAATTATGAACAAAATTTAGCCAATCAAATCAATTAATACATTATGACCAAGTAAGGTTTATAGTGGCATTCAAAAGCTTTCAATTATATATAAAACATTTGATAGTATCCAGTATTCATTCCTGAGCCAAAAAGAAAATCTCTTGGAGAATTAAGAACAGAAAAGAACCTCTTTATTCTAAGGTGAAACTTCTAAAATCACTAGATGACATTTATGAATGTGAAAACCACTAAATACTTCCTGCCTAAGAGCAAGAGGAAGACAAGGATTCTCCTAGACCATTTGTGTTTAATACAAACAAGAGTTCAGTCATTGCAATGATGGGAAAACTGGGAAAGAAAGAAAAGACACCTATTTTGGAAAAGAAAAAGCAGTGTTTGATTTGCAGTAAATATGTTACTGACTTACAAAAATTATTTATATTTATGTATTTTGGCAAAAAGTAATCAACATTGAAATACAAATGGTATTTACAATAACATCAAAATATTAGTGATAAATTGGACAAAAGATGCAAATGAACTTTATATTGTAAATTATAAAATATTAGTACTAAAATTTTAAGAAGACCTAAATAAATAGACTGATAGAGTTTTCATGGGTCAAGAATCCAAATACAAGTAAGAAGCAATTATTCCTTAATTAATATGCAGAATCAGTACAATTATAAAGTCTTGAGAAGCTTTATAAAAATAAAAATTGTCAACTGTCTAATAATTCATGAAAACATGTAAATGACATCAAAGAACAAAAACAAAGCTGAAAAGGAGATTGGAGGGCTGATATTATCTACTTTCAAGAACTATGAAACATACACTGCAGCTAGGAGTAGTACAGAATGGTAGAGGTCTTGGCTAGTGTGTGTGAAGCCCTGGACTCAATTCCAATTACTGACAAAATGACATTGTAATAAAAACATCACTATTTAGGCCAGATAATATACAGATTGATGAAGTAGAACAACCCAAGAAATAAATCCACACATACATTGAGAATTGATTTTTGATAAAAGTTTAAAGGCAATGCAATAAAAGGTAGACTTTTCAAAAGCTGTCCCTGAGAAAACTGGATATCCAATTTTTTTCAAATAGAATTTGAGTGCTCACTTCAGCAGAGCATATACTCAAACTGGAACCATACAGAGAAGCTTGCCATGGCCCCTGCACAAGGATGACACATGCAAATTCATGAAGCGTTCCATATTTCAAGAAAATAGAATTTGACCTGTAACTCACCATGTGTACAATGCACAAATATGAACACAAAGGAGGATAAACCTAAATGCAAAACTTAAAGACTGAGGCCAGGCATATTGGTCACACCTTTAATCCCACCACTCGGGAGGCAGAGGCAGGTGGATTTCTATGAGTTCAAGGCCAGCCTGGTCTTCATAGTGAGTTCCAGGACAGTTGGAGCTACAGGGAGACCCTATCTCAAGAAGACCCCCCCCAAAAAATAATAATTAAGACTGAAATTTTCTGGCAAAAGACAAAAGAGAAAATCTTTGAGACTATAGCTTAGGCAAAACTTTCACAGATATAATAATAAAATACAAGACATGAAAGTACAAATTGGAGTTCTCCAAACTAAAAAAAAAATAATCTGTCCTTGTCTGGAGTTGTTAGGAAGAGACCAAAATACATGCCAGAGAATAGGATGAATGTGATGAAGCTTGTATCTCTGATGTAGGACTTATAATCAAGATAATGAACTCTCAAAATCCAATAAGGAAACTAACAATCCCAAAACAAAGGGCATTAACACATAAAAAAGATGTTCCACATGACTATTCAATTAGATAAATGCAAACTAGACTCACCATGGTACATAGTTATGCAAGTGTTAGGATGACCACAGTTAAAGATACACTAGACACACAAACTGGAGCTGTCATGTGTGACATGACAGATGGAAAAATATATACTTATTTTTTGATATGGTCATTCCAGGCCAGAACTTTTACTCAAAAGGAATGAAGTCATCTGTTCACAAAGAAAACATGATAAGGTAACAGTCAAACACTAAGAAAAGCTCACATGTTCATCAACAGCTAACCAGGCAAAATATAGTGTACCCACATGGCAGAATAATGCTCGGTAGTGAAGAGAAATGAACTCTGGCATGGGTGAATCTCAAAATAATTCTTCTGTGCTAAAAAAGCCCAACAGAAACACAGAGCCCATACTTAATTATTGCTTTGATGTGAGGTGCTAGAAGATGCAAACACCTGCTTGTTTGATTAAGCAAATTGCTGGTTACCTGAGGAGGAAAAAGAGGAACAGAAAGATTATTTAAAATAAGTTTAAAAGGAAAATTTTAAGGGCAATGTATGTAGGGAACATTTTCATGTGTGCATTTACGTGTTAAAACATCAATTTATACATTTAAATGTTCAATTTACTGTAAGTCAACTTTATTTCAAAAACACTTTCACAATAATCAAGTTCAAGGGCTCACTAGCTACATACAGCATACCACACTAGCTACATACTACATACCACACTTAACATTCTCAATGCACTTGCATCAATAGGAAATGAAAATGGAATCTTGGGGAGAGACTCTGAGACTAGAGTAGGGGCAGGTAAGGAAACAACCTGAGAAGACAATCAATGTCCATCAAAGAATGGTTGTGCAGCTTTTTGATTGGGTAATGCAACTGAGTGGGCATGTTCTGGTGCGTAAGCTTTGGGACTTCTGGCTGCTTCAATCATTTCTTCGAACCCAGAAATAAGCAATTACAATTACAAGTAAAACTCTTTGTTCCTCAGGAATTGGAAAGGGCAGCTATGAGAACTAGGAAAGAATGACTAAGTATAACTCAGTTCTTTCAGGGGTGGTAAAAACTTACACTGGAAGATTTTTAAGAGAAAATTGGGGTACATAATGCAAGTTCTAAGAAGATAGAGCTTAACATAAATGTTGTTAGCACAACCTCATGCACTGATTTTCCTTCAGGGATAAAGTTCCTAAGTTTCAGCATCCTGAGGCCAACTGGCACCTAGGAACAGCATGACGTGCTGAACAGCCTAGAGTCACTCAGCTTCCCCGTATTTGGCCTATTTTAATGAATCTAGATTTCTGGGCTGTAGAATTATTTTGATTCATTGTTTGCTTTCTCTTGTGTATATTCGCTGTCTGTCAGTATTTTTTTCCTACTACGCTCACCCTTGGATGATTCACCAAGCATCACCTATCATTCAAAAGGTCTGTATTTTATCAGTAGTGCAAACTTACTTGTTTATTATTTCCTCTCAAAGCACAAACCTCTGTATGAACACTAGAAATAAAAACTAAAAACACTGCTGTTTTCCATTATATCATGGCTTCCCCTTTTAGCCAAATCACCAACCCAAGAACTAAATCACAAATCTTTAGAGAAAGAAGAACAGTTACACTAAACTTCTAGGTCCCATACTAACTTCTTGTTAAAATAATTTTCATGTCTGCTAATCAACAACAAACATCTTTACAAGTGAGATGTGATGTCAGATGTCAGAACAGGGCAACCGGAAGGAAATAAGAACTAGGTCATTATGATTTTGTCTTAATACAGATACTGAATTTCAGAATTAATTAATCTCAGGTTGCCCCAGAGATCGGAGTCATTAGAAAAGAACTCACTTAAGGATTCCTATTCCTAAACATAATGAAGAGGCATTTTGGATCTGCTATCTCCCATTTCCCAGAAGTACAAATACGAGAGAGGATACTGTACCCCCTTCTCTTCAGGGCATTAGAAGGCTGCTGACTTGCCTGCCAACTCAGAGGAGAGCTTGTTCTGAGCTGGCAATTAGGAAACTCCCATTTTAAACAAAATTATGGAATATGTTACTACTTATGTTTTTTTTCTGAATCTTATTACAAGAAAACCAAATTCAAGTTTCTCTAGTCTTTTCTACTATATGATGTGTCTAAGGTAAAATTTTCAAGAACATAATAAATACTTATTCATTAACAAGTGTTGTTCTAAGCACTTTACAAGTATTAGTTCATGTTAATTGTTATTATTATTATCTCCATTTTAAAACGACCTGCCTAAGTCATGAGAATTGAGCAGTAGAGCTAGTGTGAATGATGCTCTCAGTAGAGATTAATGGAGCAGATTTATCTCATGTATTTCTGTTACAGATGAAATTACTAAACCATGCTGTGCTACTTAGACCCTCCTAAGAATTCAAAACATTGAATTAAGCTTTAGGTATATTTTATTGAGATACACTTGGAACACTATTTTTCCCCAAATTTTCCAACTTTAAAAAAGCCAACAAAATACTGGAGAAAAAAATACACAGCCACAACAAAGTTTTCTTCTCAGATATTTTTATTATTTTTAATTAAAATCTTAACTGTGCAAGTGATGAAAACATCACATAAGAAAGGTAATTTCTACTTAATTCTAAAGAAAAAGTTCACTGTGCATATGAAAAAGTCTAGGAATAACCTACCAAATTAATAATTAGATGATCATATTATCAAGAATCTCCCTGGGTTCTTTAGTAATAAATGTACATTTAGAATGTATTTAATATATTTAAATGTGGGAGTTTTATTAAACTAAAATGTTTGTCTTTAACTAGGCATTATTTGTAATCAAGGGGAAGATAAGTCATAAAAAACTGAGAGGAGGGGCTGGAGAGATGGCCTAGCGGTTAAGAGCGCCGACCGCTCTTGCAGAGGACCCGGGTTCGATCCCCAGCACCCACATGGCGGCCGAGAACCGTCTGAAACTCCAATTCCAGGAGAACTCCAGTTCCAGGGGAATCCGACACCCTCTTCTGACCTCCGCAGCATTGCACGACACGGGTGCACAGACTTGCATGCAGACGGTACATTCGTACACATAAGAAATAAATAAAATTAAAAAAAAAAAACTGAGAGGAATTTTAAAGACCCTTACAGAGCTATCTCCATATCTGGATGCCTCTTCCAAGGACACAGTGCTCCTGGAGACACCAACCTGGGAGAGGCATTTTAGTATTCCATTGACTTGTGCTGAAAGTGAGTCGAAAAAGAAAGCCTGTCTGCCTTGAGAGTTGATTTGGACTTGCTCCAGAGGCAAACATCTCACAGATCCTCTGATAAACATTACACATACTTTTGACATTTCCTAAATATACTTTCCATGCTAAAAATTAACCAGCAAAAGTTGAAACTAGAACAAGACATGACCACGGTAGACGAAGGTGATGAAGGAAGTACGCCTGCAGGTATAGCCACCTTACTAAAAACATCGATGGGCCCATGAGTGGAGAGCTCGGAGTTCCTGACACAAGGTGGAAGTATCAACTTGGCACACTCAAAGACAGTCATATTATGATGACCATGGGGCTTATGAGCATTTGTAACTTTTTATAATTTCCATGTTGCATTTCTCATATGTGGACAACTTTTTGCCACTAACTGGATTCTCCAGATGCTCACATCCTGAAGATGTTGAACAATCATTTTACAAAGCAGTTTTCTGAATGGAGATTAGTTGGTGATTGTTTGTAACAAATATGCTAATGCTTTAGAAATGTCAGTATTTTTGTAATTATTTCTACCTTCATATACATATATATATATATAGTCTTTCAATGGATAATGTGTGTAGATTTTTACATGTGCCTTATTTGACAATGCTTATATCTTATTTTTGCTTGTCTCATTTGATGTTTTTATTATGTTAGTTTAAAGACTGCAGCAGTTTAGGTTATATAGCCTTTATTTTATTGCTATTTGAAGCAGATGTTCACCAATGTCAGTAAGAACTCAGCTTGAATCTAAAGGTGGCATTCCATCTACTAACATCCCCAGGTCCTCTTCGTACTTCTGTTAAAATATATTTGCTTGGCTAGGCACTAAGTTGTTTTCCAGTGAATATTAGCTAAATTTCCTGCTCCATGTCTTAACTCCTTCTTTCATTTCCTGACTGCACTGACTGTGCATATTGACTCTCCCTATTCTCGTGCACTTTTCATTGATTTCCTGCTCTCAGCTTTGCCTTCTCTTGGAACTGTTACCCGATCACTTCTGCCCCAATTCTCTTTCTCTCCAGTGCATTTCTTACTGCCATATCTCCACAGATCAGCAAAATGTTGGTGACATTTTTCTTTTCTGGCAGAAGGGCTACTTCATTACAAAACAGACTGATGTTACTTTAAACTAAAGCTGCATTAGATACTGCATGGAAATAGGTCATTAACTTTAAACTCTTACCGAAATATAACACCAGTTTCCAGGATTTCCAGTTCAGGACCACCTGAAGAGAAAAGCCATTGTTCAATTCCAGCTCAGCGTGGGTGACGAAGTAAGATTTAGAAGTAAAGTTGTCTATTTGATATTTCACTCTTTATTAAATCTTTGTTTAAATTTTTCCCTGTCGGTCTATATTGCTATTTTCATCATACACCAGATTCTTTGTATAACTTGTGAGTTTTATGTGTTTTGTTTTTATTCTGTAAATATCACAATAAACTTATTTATAAATGAAAAAATACTTTTCATACCTTCATCTCCACCTTGAAAGCTTCTTATCTTCTAAGTCTGCACCATGGATCTCCTCAACCTATGTGAAATATTTTCTGTTCTCTTAAGGCAGATTGTCTCACATCCATATTTAGAAAACTGGGTTCAAATCCAGCCAAGATTCCTGGAGACCAAATGGCAGAATGAAACAGAGTGTGTATAAGACATTGAACTCAGGGCCCCAGATGCATCAAGTGCAGACAAGTGTAAGGATAATACCCTCTGGGAGCCAAATAACAGGGAATGCCAGTGTCTGTGTTCCAGTCAGTCCTGAGAGAAGTGCAGACATTGTAAAGCAAGGGACCAAGAAGGGCTTTGCATCAAAGGAAGCAGGAACAGGTAGAGAGAGAGTACCAGTACTTCGTGAACACAGTCCTCACATTTACAAATGCATCATGCCAGCAGTGTGTGTGGAGAGTACAAAGACAGAGCATTACAGCATGGGTCAGAAGCCCAGACTCTGGAGTGAGTGTGTGTGTGTACATGTGTGTGTGTGTGTGTGTGTACGTGTGTACGTGTGTGTGATCTCTTCACACTTTATTTGGATTTTTTAATCATTAGTTATATTGATAAATGGAAAATATGGTACATGAGGTTGAATACTTTGAGGGAGCACTTCATTGCAGAATCAAGGAGGAAAGGTGAGACTGAGCAGTTTACAGCTTCACCCTAAACATGAAATGTGATGGGGATGTGAGCTTTGGATATAGGCAGGTCCTTGTTCAAATCCTATCTCTACATGTCTTGGCATATGGTCTCTGTCCTGCTACCTTCGAAAACAATGCCTCTTCACAGCATTGTATAGCAAAGGAAATGTTGATGTAATAAAAGCAGCCAGTAGTTGTTTTAATGTTATGCCCATTTAGCAGAACAATACTAGAGGCCTATGTCCTGTTTAGATTCTTGGCCCTGATAACAATGAGCTCCATCTTGTCAAGCAAGCCTTAAGTGCAGTCAGAAAATAGTTGGTTACTTCCTTAATATGTGTTCTACTACTGCACTAGTGGGCATACCTTGAAAGGACAATTGCTATTGTAGCCCACAGGGTTTATGTATTAGTCACTTTTCTGTTGCTGTGATAAAGCACCATGACCAAGGAACTTACAAAAGGAAGAGTTTATTTGAGCTTACGATTGATGGTTCCAGGGTATTAGAGTCCATTGTGGCAGGAGGCTTGGTGGCTGGCCCTGGAGCAGGAAGCCGAGGGTCACATCTCCCAAAGAGCACAGGAAGCAGAGAGAGCAACTGTAGACCACGAGGCTTGTTAAAACTCACTAAGCGGGGCTGGAGAGATGACCTAGCGGTTAAGAGCGCCGACTGCTCTTGCAGAGGACCCGGGTTCGATCCCCAGCACCCACATGGTGGCTGAGAACCGTCTGAACCTCCAATTCCAGGAGAACTCCAGTTCCAGGGGAATCCGACACCCTCTTCTGACCTCCGCGGCATTGCACGACACGGGTGCACAAACTTGCATGCAAACAGTACATTCATACACATACAAAAATAAATAAAAATTAAAATAAAATAAAATAAAATAAAATAAAATATAAAACTCACTAAGCCTGCCCCCAACAACGCACTTCCTCCAGCACGGCCACACCTTCTAAGACCTCCAAAAACAGTGCCACCAACTGGAGACAAATGTCTGAATACTTACAGCCTATGGGGGACACTCATTCAAACCACCACAGTTTACAACTGGGTAAGGTTGATATTGCTTTTCTCTTCTGGTAGCACCTTCTGGCACTATGAAAGCCAGGCAGTAGAGATGAAGTTTTGAGGTCAGTACTTGATTTTTCTGTTTGTTCCATGATTGCCTTATGTAGTATCATTGGCAACAAAGTCTTACCAATGGATTCTGGAGGGCAACCAATAGCAACAGCAACATCCAGTACTGTTTGGGGGTCTATTGGACCTCTGTGGTTAAAAACCTTGAAACAGAGAGCTCATATCAAAGCTCATACATTGGGCTTTTATTTGCTAGCCTATGGCACCTAGAAGGGACATTGCCCCATTTATAAGGTAATACCATTTAAACTTTATATATATATATATATATATATATATATATATATATATATGTATTTAAGAAGCTTCTACAGTAGTAGGCTTCTAAATGACTTTTTCATAGACCTTTGGTATTAGTGATCCCTCCCAATATAATAAAATTGATTCCTATCTTCCTGTGGCCTAGGCAGGAGCAGATCACTCTGTAGGTATCTAGGCAAAAAAACCTCAAGGTAGACATTACACCTGGAAGCCAGGAGCAGACTCTTCAGAGGTGAGATCCCTGTCATTGTTTGCCTAGCTTCTACCACAAATTCTTCATTTCTGTGCATTTCCTGGAAGTTCAGCTTCATCATCCTTGGCACACAGGCACATATGCATGTACACATAGATGGAGGGAGAGAGAGAGAGACAGAGACAGGGAGACAGAGAGAGACAGAGACAGGGAGACAGAGACACAGAGAGACACACAGAGAGACAGGGAGAGAGAGACAGAGACAGATAGAGACAGAGAGACAGAGAGACAGAGACAGACAGACAAAGACGGAGAGAGTGATTCCATTCCACCTCAAAGCCTCTGGTGTTTTTGCCTGGGTCCATGGTATTATGCCTGACATGGTCTCTCTGTTGTTCTTTGTTTCCTTAAGCCCAGGATATCTGCCTGCAACTCCCTTAGTGAGTCTTCCTGGTCTTGACCTAGGTCTAGGTCAGTTAGCCTATAGTTTGAAGGCTATTTATCCAGGTCTAATTATCCTTGTCTTATTTTCTTTAGATGCTTAATCTTTACTTTGATAAAAAGAAAATCATATACAACATAAGAAGTATTTTAATAATCAGCTTGAAAATTTCATAAAGAAAATAAGTTCAGGAATTCCAAAAATATCTGTGGCCAAGTAGAGATATGCAGTTCTCCAGTGACCAAGCTCTGTCACTATGACCAAAATATCTCACCACTCTTCTGGAATCTCCCTCTGCATTGATATCAATTTTCCAGGATCACTTACCAACCTGTCCTGTCTCTGGTACGACCTTCTTCCAATCCAAAGGTCTAGTAATTCCAGTCATCTTGGAGAATAACAAAACCCACAAATGGTTGACCAGGCCTGAATGCCGTTGAATAAACCAAGGAGTGCTAATTTGCCTTTGCCTTGGGCAAATAAAAGCCACTGTACTGCATACAGGGTATCACTTCTCAGCAATAGCACATCTTCTTAATCCAGGAATGCAGACCAGTCTTTCAAAATATTCTTTAAAAAAGACCAATGGAGAGATAACCTAGTGGTTAAGAGCACCGACGCTCTTGCAGAGGACCTGGGTTCGATCCCCAGCACCCACATGGCAGCTAAGAACCGTCTGTAACTCCAATTCCAGGAGAACTCCAGTTCCAGGGGAATCTGAGACCCTCTTCTGACCTCTGCGGCATTGCACGACACAGGTGCACAGACCTGCATGCAAACAATACATTCATACACATACAAAAATAAAAAAAAATAAATAAATAAATAAAAAAATAAAATAAAAATAAAAATAAAAAAGACCAATGAGGGACTGGAAAGATGGCTCGGCTATTAAGAGCACTGACTGCTCTTGCAGAGGACCCGGGTTCGATTCCCAGCACCCACATGGCAGTTAAGAACCATCTTTAACTCCAGTTCCAGGGGAATCTGACACCCTCTTCTGACCTCCACAGCATTGCACCACATGGATGCACCTACTTACATGCAGACAGTACACTCATACACATAAAATAATAAATAAAAAATTAAAACAAAAGACTTTCATGTTAAAAAATACAAATAATGGTTGCATTATTTGTTTTATTTTTTATGTATTTTTAAATAGTATTTTACCATGTCGTACAGGCTTGCCCACGCTCACATTATAAACCGGGTAGGTTTGAACTCACGATCCTTCAACCTCTGCCTCTCCTATTGCAGGCATTACTGGCATGGACCACCACTGCAAGATTTCCACTTTCTCTTCTTGATATAAATCCTTCCATATGGCTGAGCTGTGTGAAGTTAGGCTTCTGTCATGATTAATACAGTTCTTCAACAAGTCACTTCTATGTCTGTGTCCCAAAAGCATTGTGAGTCCTCAGACCGGGGACTGTGTCAGAGTCACTTTTTGTGCTGTATAGTGTTTACTGTCAACACAACCTAGAGTCACCTGGGGTGAGGGAGCCTCGATTGAAGAATTTACTCAATCAGATTTGCCTATGGCAATGTCTTTGAAAGATTGTCTTGACTGATGGTTGATGTGGTATGACCTAGCTATGCAGTCCCTAACCAAGAGGATCTGGGCAGTGAAAGAAAGCTAGAAGAGTGAGCCAGAGACTGACTCAGTACTAGAATTCTTTCATGGTTTCTCCTTTGGTTCCAGCCCTTATTTCCTTCAATGATGGACTGTGACCTGGAAGTGTAAGCAGAAATATACCCTTTCTTCCCCTAAGTTGACTTTGATCAGAGAGTTTATCACTGCAACAGAAATCAAACTAGGACAACTTTATCCTTGGTGCTGCATACTGGCTGACATAAAACTAGAACTTAATTATTTACAATCAAACCAATATATGGATAAATGCATAATCTTTGAAAACCTTAAAGGAGAGAATTAGAATTCCAAAGTCATATGCAGTAGTGGATTTAGCTCATAAATAGCATAGGGATTTGGGTTTCATTACCTTCTAAACTTCTCTAATGATGGAGGGATTTCATCAGAGACCCTGAAGGCTGTCATCCATAGGCTGACTTCTCATGAAATGTGCAGAAAGCCAACATACAGTGTCATGAATTCAAGTACAATGAAAAAAAAAAAAAAAAACCTCTCATATTTCCTTAGGGTGTAAATTTACTCCCAGTAAACAAACAGCTAATGACCAAATCTTCCCAGCTACAAGCACAGATCTCAGAAGCCTTAAGAAGAAAACAAAGCAAAAGAACTGTAAGGTCACTATTCCACAGATGCCTTCAGTGATAAAAATCAATTAAGTACCTGCGCGCCACCATCACAAACCATTTCTGTACCAAAAATTGCTCTTCCATCTTGTTAACAGTCAACTTGTTGCCCACGGGAACTGTCTGCTATATTAGATGACCTTGTAGAAGACTGACCTTGGGTAGTTATTACCAGACACCTACAAAGGCTTTCTCCATAGGTGAGAGAAATAAATATCTTCATTTCCTTCCTTAAGTCCCAGTATCCCTTATCAGTCATGCCAGAAAAAATTGATCACCTTTGGAAAGATGCTGCCATGTAGCTTGCTATGGTGGGAGGGGGGTTGTCAATTGACTTTAAAGATGGAAACTTCTACCTTTAACATAATGAAATCAAGGTGTGAGGAAGGCTGTAGTCTGTCCAGGTCTCATAGCTGCACAGAGCTGTTGCCTGGCAGTTCTTGGTGTTCCCTAATTATTAAACTCAAACTCTAATTACACACTTTATCTCACTTTGAGGTATAAAGTGTCATTGTTCTAAAGGGCATGACACATAGTAGACGAATGTGAGCAGTTAATTTGCAAGCAAGTAACTGAGTTTCAGATCATGTTACTGGGGAAAACGTCTGGATCTTAGCACCAACTGGCCTAAAGCAGTCAAATCACAAACCTTCCTTTCCTTACATTCTGTCCACACTTTAGAAACCAGAAGTCTCTCTTCTCACTACCTGGAGCTCAGAAACACTTGCACGCAGCCGAAGCAATTCCTGCTTCCACCTACTAAACCTCAGGAGTGAGAAATAGAAGATTGCTTCTCAAGCTGAGATTATTGTACAGCGCACAGTAATAAGGGCAGCTCTGGGGAGGCTTGGGAGAACTTTCTGTAAGCTTCTGTTTGTACCAAACACTGAATCTTAAGGTGCTAGAAAAATCAGCTTCAAACACACTTTTTGTTGCTTCTTTCAATGTGGGCCACTTTCCTCTACAAACCTGAGGCATTGTTATTTTCAAATGCTTCGAATACAGTGACCAAGGAAATCTTCAAGCTGTTCTTTCAGAATTGTAAGCTCCTAGCCACTTGTCCTAGCTGCCGTTGAATCTTCCTGTGTCAGTTTCCCAGCCATAACACTTTTAGAATACCTTCATCTTTGCGTTGGGCAGATGTGTGAACCACCCCTCTCCTGCCTTTGGTAGACCTCTTTTGCCACCATGAAAGTATTCTAAATACACATTTCACATGAGCCAGCCCAGCCCTGCACAGCTGGATGAAGACAAGGGTCTTTCCCTTCTGTATCACATTTCTGTGGCCTCACCTCCTGTGTCTCCTTACTATGACCTCTGAGATGATAGGTTTTCCAAACTCTCAGAGACATAGAGACTCAACAGCATTCCTGAGATGGAAAAGTCTCACTACTGGGTTTGCAGAGATGGGTTCATGGTTAAGAGCACTGGCTGCTCTTGGAGAGGACTTGGGTTCAGTTCTCAGCCCCCACAGGGCAGCTAACATCCTTCAGTAATTCCAGCTCTAGGGAATCCAGTGCCCTCTTCTGGCCTTTGGGGGTATTGCAAACATATAATGCACTTGTATCAATGCAGGCAAAACACTCACTCTCCTTGGAGGAATAACCCACGGTTGATGCCACAAGCTTACATCCTCTAATGGTTAGGAGACGTTATAAGCCACACGAAGACCCTGTCATACTTAACAGAAGAAAATGTAATTCATGGATTAACATACCATCCAAACATCTGTGTCTATACCAAAGTAACCTACCATAACAATTAGTACTGTTTAAATTCCTATATATCTTATTGTGTGTGCTTCATTTGTAGGATCAAAAGGCTATATATTATACTGTTTAAGTACCTATGTATCTAATTGCATGTGCTTCTTTAGTAGGATTGAAAGGTTATGCCTGGACAAGCTGGCAGCCCATGAAAGAAAACAGCCAGAATTGACTAGAGACCAAGACAACCAGCTCCAGAGAAAGTAGACTGTTTTGCTTCTCATCCACCCGTGCCCCTTTTCTAAGCCTAGGAAACAATCTGCAGAAGAGGGGGCGTGGTAGAATGTAAGGGCTACTGTATCCACGTGGGTTCGAACCCCGACTTCTGACCTCCCAGGAGAGGTCAGAAGAGACCATTGGTGAAGGTGCTGCCTCAGTTTCAGTGGCGACCCCAGCTTTTTGGAGATGCCGGTACCCTGGGACGACCACCAAGAGCAGCGGCAGGTGTAGAATGGAGTCGGCCTGGGCCTTTGAGATGAGCTGTGTGTGCCACGGACGGCAGAGTCGGAGAGGGGGAGCTGCTGAGACTCTTTGGAGCCCAGAAGATCGTGAGTAAATCCCAGGTGTCCAGCCTTGAGCTACTTTGCTGGACTTAGGTTTTGTTTGAGAGTGCCTGATTCTTCCCTTTGAAATAAGACAGTACTTGTTTTGGATTTTACAGCAGCCCACAGTTAAGAGACTTTTTAATAGACTGAACTTTTAGCATTTGGACATTTTAAGGACTGTGGGGCTTTTTAAGTTTGTACTGTCTTAGGTTGTGATTAATGTTAACATCATACTTTGGGGATAAGAACTGGAAAGGTGTGGTGTTTAATAGATTGTGTTTTGTGTGTCAAGTTGACAAGGGTCAATTGTGTTGGTATTTAGTGTCAACTTGACACACCTGGGGTTGAGGGAGCTCAATTGGGGAATTGGCAGCTCCATTGGATGCCTGTGGCCACATCTGTGGAGTATTGTCTTGATTGTCAGCAATGTGGGAGGGCCAGCCCACCAATGAGTAGTGCCACTCTGGGGCAGGTTGTTGTTACAGTATAAGAAGGGGGCTGGGCATGAGCCCAAGAGAGCAAGCCAGTGGACAGCATTCCTCATGGCCTGTGCTTCAGCTCCTGCCTCCAGGTTCCTGCCCTGAGTTCCTGCCTTGTGCTACCTGAGTGATGAACTGTGAACAGGGATGTAAGCTAAATAAACCTTTCTCCCCAAGTTGGTGTCGGTCAAGTGTTACAACAATGGAAGCAAACTAGAAAGAAACGATTGGGGTGAATGGTGGATAACTACAACAATATAGGCTGGACACTCATTTGATCAACTTGATTGAACATACAGAGCCCCCCCCCCCCGTGGTGGGGACCTGAACTGTGTGGGGTTGGGCACAACTGCTCGCAAATTGGTTTTACATGAAGGATGCTTGTACTCACAGGTTATCACCTATTGTTAAAAAAAATGAAAACAAAACAAAAAAAAAACAGAGAAAGATGCAGAAAAGTTACAGCAGAATGCATGATCTGGGATGGGTAGGGGTGGGGTGGGGGGAAGGGAAGGGGATATATGCCTGAACTGAATTGGAAAATGATGTATGAAATACACAAGACATCAATAAAAAAATTTAAAAAAAAACAAAAAAAAAATTTAAAAAATGAAGTAACATATTCTCAGAAAAGAAAAATAAAAATAAAAAATAATTTTTGGTTGTTTGAAACAGGGTCTCTCTGTAGCCCCAACCATCCTGGGCTCACTATGTAGACCAGGCTGGCCTTGATTTCACAGAGGTCCCCTGGCCTCTGCTTCCCAAGAGTGGGATTAAAGGCATGCACCATCATGCCTGGCTTCAAAAAATAAACTTGGAAAAGAATTAAAAAAATTCTCACTACTGAACCCTCTCCTCTAGTATTTCTTCCAAATATAGCTTCCCTTTCATGAGAAAATAGATAATTAATCTGACACACAAAACTGATGTCTTCCAAACTTTTGTCATTTATCAGCTGTTGTCATTTCTGTTCATCCATGCACCACCTGCAACCGTTATTAACCTAGTGTTTTTATTTAAATTGACACATTTTTAAACGTAAATAATTGCTTCATTTTAATTCTAATCATGATTTCTGTGAAGCTACAGATTTGTGGTATTATTTATTTAATGTGTATTGGGAGAAATGTAGGTGCAAACTATTAAAATAGCATGTGGGAGGCCAAGGAAGGAAGACAGATGCAAGTTTGAGCCCAAACTAGGCTATGTACTGAGTTCTAGGCAAGTATGACCTACAGGGTGGTCCTCTATCTTAAGAAATAAGACAGTAAATTCATACACATACCGAAATAAAAAAAACTTAAAAATAAGAAATAAAACAGGGGCTGGAGAGATGGCCTAGTGGTTAAGAGCACCAACTGCTCTTGCAGAGGACCCAGGATTGGTCCCCAGCACCCACATGGCAGCTGAGAACCGTCTGTAACTCCAATTCCAGGAGAACTCCAGTTCCAGGGGAATCCCACACCCTCTTCTGACCTCCAAGGCATTGCATGACACTGGTGCACAAACCTACATGCAGACAGTACATTCATACACATAAAAAATAAATAAAATTTTAAAAAATTTTTAAAAAAGAAAACAAGCTGGAGAGATGGGGCTGGAGAGATGGCTCAGCGGTTAAAAGCACTGACTGCTCTTGCAGAGGACCAGGGTTCAATTACCAGCACCCACATGGCAGCTAAGAACTGTCTTTAAGCTGGGTGTGGTGGCAAACACCTTTAATCCTAGCACTCAGGAGGCAGAGGCAGGTGGAGCTCTGTGAGTTCAAGGCCCAGCCTGGTCTACAGAGTGAGTTCCAGGCCAGCTGGGGCTATAGGGAGACCCTGTCTCAAAAAAAAGAAAGAAAGAGAGAGAGACAGAAAGGAAAAGAAAAGAAAACAAACACCCATTTACCAATAAAATCATTTTATGTGCCAATGGTAGTATACTTCTCAAATGTGAGAAAACAGAAAATTAAAAGGAAGTAAAATATTGGCTGTTATCATCCTAATGATAGTCCCCTTTTTGATAAGGATTTCCTATGAAAGAAACTGTGAATCTGTGTTTCCAATTTTAATTTCTTATTGTGTATGGGGGGGTGCATGTGTCTAGTATGCTCACATATACATCAGCCCATGTATGTGTGTGTACATGTGCATATATGTGCACATGCATGTGATGGCCTAAGGTTGATACTAGGTGTTTTCTTCCATCATTCTACTTATATACTGAGGCCAGGTTTCTGCTGCGTCTGAACCTTACCATCTAGGCTGGGCTGGATAGCCAGATTGCTCTGGGACTTCCCAAGTTCTGTGGTTATAGGTGGGCCATTACTCCCATGCAGCATTCATGGGTTCTGGGGATCCAAACTCTGATCCTTATGCTTCTACAAGTACTTTACCCATTTGGAGCCAATTCTCTCTATGTTTAACCCACTTGAAAGATAGGAGGAAACATTATTGTAGAAAGTGAACAGTTTTTGGAATCTGAGTTGGCTTGTCTTCAATTTATACATGTCATGTTCTTGGTTGTTGTAACTTACCACTTCCACACTAAACCCATGCTCGAGTTTCCAGCTCTGCTCTGTTCAAGAATAGCATGTCAGGCCTGGAGCAGAATGCAGGCCACATCACATTAAGGAAGAAGGATTTTTACCATGGATCTCCAAGTTATTTGGAGATTTCACAAAAAGCAGGAATTCCATGTAGGCCCCCAGTTTATATGAAAGGATTATACCACCCATCTCTACCTATATAATTAACCAGGTGCCTTATTTGGCTAATAAAACATGATAGAGAGGAACCTGGGTGATTTGGAGCAAAAGTCTCAAGAAATGTCTTATGACTCAGTCAGATTTAACAGCACCTTTTCAAAGCTTGATTTCCACCCATGAGTGACCAGTACATTTGTTCACCATGTACACAATCAAGAATGTTCTACAAGGGGAGTGGAAGTGCCTTTGATCCAAGGATTCAGTTCAGTGTGAGGTTGGTAAAAGAACTGTCCTACTTTTCTTTTATTAATGGTTACAGTCGCAATATCATTACACAGTTTAAGGTATATTGGATTTCTTTTTTTTAATTTTTTTAATTTTATTTATTTATATATGTGTATGAATGTACTGTCTGCATGTAGGTTTGTGCACCCGTGACATGCAATGCCGTGGAGGTCAGAAGAGGGTGCCGGACTCCCCTGGAACTGGAGTTCTCCTGGAATTGGAGTTCAGACGGTTCTTGGCTGCCATGTGGGTGCTGGGATCGAACCCGGGTCCTCTGTAAGAACGGTCAGTGCTCTTAACCACTAGGCCATCTCTCCAGCCCCTGAATATTGGATTTCAAAAACTAAGTATTTGCCATAAAATACAGATTCATTGAATTATTAGCAAGTCCATAACCAAAAGTTTTCTACATTTACAAAGCAAATATGATAAAGTAAGATCAATTTTTATGGAGCTAGGGAGGTGGCTCAGTGGTTAAGAGCACAAACTGTTATTCCAGAGGACTCAGGTGTCTTTCCTTTGGGGCAGCTTATAATCACGTGTAACTCCAGCTTCAAAGAATCTGGTACCCTCTTCTGGCATCTCTGGGCACTGAACTCATGTAACATATATACACAGAAATACACAGACACGTAAATTTTAAATAAAGAAGATTAACTCTTATATGAACATATTTCTATCTTTTTGTTTTGGGTAGAAAATAAAAGGTTTATACTTGCTTTCTATACATAAGAACTCATATTAACATCTCAGTTTAACCCTATTTGCATGGGCCTTGCTTACAAAGTGAAGCCTTTTCTTCACAAAATCCTTATTTGGGCCACCACAACCAGCAATAATGATAATGAAGGTGTGGTACATATACACAGTGGAATGTTATTCAGCTATTAGAATATGAAATTATGAGCTTGGCATGATGGCACATGCTTTTAATCCTGGCAATCAGGACGCAGAGGCAGGCAGATCTCTGTGAGATTGAGGCCAGCCTTGTCTATACAGGAAGTTCTAGGCCAGCTGGGGCAGACAAAAAAAATTGAAATTATGAAATTCACCCAAAAAAAATGTATGGAACTAGAAACACTCATCCTGAGTGAAGTAACCCAGACCCAAGAAAAACAAATATCACATGTTCTCTCTCACAGCTGGATGCTGGCTTTGAAATCTTAGATATGCAGGTTTCAGTTTGAAAATTCAAAGAAGTCAGGAACCTAAGAAATGGTCTTGGAGGGAACAGGAAGGCTTCTTAGAGGGGTGGTAGAATACAGAATAATAAAGTAAATATGTGATGTTCCTTAGAGACCAGGATCTGCATGCCAGATGCATCTTCGTTTCTGACTAGGAACAAAGACATTGTTGCTGCTAGGTTCTTTTTTAAATATTGTTGACTGGTTAAGTCTAGGTTCTGCACTAAACACTATTCTAGCTTCCTGGATTTACACAGGGAACTGGGTGTCTTTTGTCTCATATTTTTTAGTATATAACTGGAACAGTCCTAGGAAATAAATGTAGACATAGAGAAACACATATACATATTTGCATATACTTATCTGTATACATATGATGTATGTATGTATGCATATATATATATATATATATATATATATATATATATATATATACATATAATCTCAACACACAAGCCAGAGGACTGCTCATGACTTCACAATGATGTATCTGAAATTACCGTCAATTCCCAGGCTTCATTCCAGCTTCTCCGTTTTCATATCTGTACCTTCTTTCTCCAACAGTGATAGAACAATTTACTTCCTTAATTAGCTTACCTTATAACCAATCTTCCACCTTGACAAATTCCAATATGAGGTACTGCCTGAAACATCCACCTATATGGGCTCCTTCCTCTTCAACTGCCCTCTTGCCCTCCTTGTAAGGAGAAAGGGAAGGAGGAAGATGTGGTGAAGGAAAGCAGGGAGGAGAGGGGCGGGCAGAGAACCATTTCAGACAAATTCTTTTGTGGTTTTTTTTTTTTTTTTGTTTTTTTGGTCTTTTTGACACAGGGTCTCCCTGTAGCCCCAGCTGTCCTGGAACGCACTCTGCAGACCAGGCTGGCCTTGAACTCACAAAGATCTGCCTGCCTCTGCCTCCCAGGTGCCAGGATTAAAAGCGTGCACCACCATGCCCGGCTCAGACGGGATTCTTAACTGTACTCCCCTTTAGCCTTCCTCCATCCCTCAGATCTTCACAGCTCTAGGTAGCACATCTCCATCCAGCGCCTCACATACTAAAAGCTATTCTGAGTCTTCTCTTTTTCTTATATGTTGAGTACCTTCTGTGGGTGGCTATTCTGACCACATCTCAAATCATCCTTCTCTTCTCTGGCTCCTGTCCTCCCACCAACATCTCTTGTCTAGATTACTGTAAAATTCTCCAAAATGGTGTATCTAACATCCTGAAAGTATTTGCCTTAGGTTCAAATATTGGAAATTTAGTACTACAAAAGATTCCAAAGTGGATTAAAGACACCAACTAGAAGGAAGCTTATTATCATGCATGTCATGCCAGAAACAAATTGGTTCTAATAAAATAATTTTCCCATGTCTAGCAAGCAGCATTAAGGTCTTTCATTATCTTTTCCTTTCAAGATCAGGTTTCTTTGTTTTGTTTTGTTTTTAGTTTTTTTCCTTTTTTTATGGTATTTTTTGAGACAGGGTCTCTCTTTTAGTACCAGCTGTCCTGGAGCTCGCTCTGTAGACCAGGCTGGCCTTGAACTCAGAGATCCATGTACCTCTACCTCCTGAGTGCTGGGATTAAAGGAGTGAGCCACCACACCAGGCTAAGATCAGGTTTCTTTTTAATACAGTATCCTCTTTATTCAAGTCACTTTCCATTGTTTCAGTTGCAAATATTAATCTCTTTCTGTACTCTTTCTTTAGTTTCTTAATTTGTGATGCAGAGTCTTGCTATGTACTCCTGGATGACCTTGAATTCTCAATCCTCTTGCCTCAGTCTTTTAAGTGATAAGAATGCCATTTATACCACCACACTGGCTATCTTAACTCTTTCAAGAGAGAGATCAACATTCACATAATTTTTTTTTTTTTTTTTTTTTTGGTCTTTTCAAGACAGGGTCTCCCTGTAACCCCAGCTGTCCTGGAATTCACTGTGTAGACCAGGCTGGCCTTGAACTCACAAAGATCCGCCTGCCTCTGCCTCCCAAGTGCTAGGTTTAAAGGCCTGCACCACCACGCCCGGCATTATAGTATATTATTAAAAATTGTTTTGTCATTAGCTATTCTTTTTTATTTTAAAATTTCTATTGCGTTTTTGTGTATTTCATAGAGAACACCTCAGTCAGTCTTAATCACCTTTATGCCCCTTTCTATTGACGCTCTCCCACAGCACCGCAACTGGAATTCATATACTCTGTCATTTGTTTTAAGTCCCATTGGGTCATTAGTGTCCCTGGACATTCCTCAGTGCAAATTCATCCACAGAGGTCTGGTCAGTCTATCCACAGCCCCTTGTTTTAAGATAAGCTATTCTTAATCTTACTATACCTGATTTATAACAAACTTTATCAGAATTGTGCACACATATGATATAACAATATTTCTAGAGTTTGTCACTATCTGTATGGGATTCACACATCCTCTGGAGGTCTTAGAAGGTATCCCTATGGATAAGGGGAACTACTGTTCATATAATTTATTCTACAAATCAGGATAAGACTCTAAAAGTAAGAAATGGGAAAAAGAATAAAATTCTACAAATGCAACTGAAAACAATCTGCTCCTAATGCAGTACTGTGTGCATGCATCAGTACAAAGAAAAAGATGCCACACATAATTAATATATCTTAAATAAAACATATTTTGCAGACGTTTCTAATTTTTATTAACATATAATAATTACATATATCTGGGGGTACAATGTGATAACTTGATAAATGTATGTAATGCACAATGCTCAAATTAAGGAAATCAGCATTTCAACCTCCTCGAACATTTCTCATTCTTTTTGGGAATATGTGTACTTCCTGTGTTATTGAGTTTTGCATCACCATAATAAAATTCCTGGCATAATTCATTCAGAAAAAAACATACTTCTTTCAGCTTGCAGTTTTAGAAGTTTTAGCATATTGTAGCAAGAACTTCTGATGGAGCAAAATCAGTCACCACGTGTCCAAGAAGCAGAGAAAGAGGAAGGGACTGGGGCCCCACTGTCTGCAGTGATGATGTGTAACTGTACACAGTCCCCAGTGACCTAGGGAACTCCCACTTTATCCATCACTTTTATCCAATGGGCTATCTCTCTAGCCTATAACTATTTAGTAACCATCGTCCAACCTCCCTTTATTCTCTTTCATCCTGCCCTTCCAGGCCTTTAATAACTAGTATCGCACTCTTTACTTCCATAAAGTCAGCTTCTACATATGAACAAAAACATGCAACATTTCTCTTTCTAGTGGATTTTCTTATTGTCTCTCCAAATGACTTATTTATTCAGTTTAAGTTGTATAATTACATGAAGAACACAGAATCATTTGTACAAGTAAGAACAAGCTAGCAGCTTATTTTTCTTTCTCAAATACAGTGTCTTTTATTGCAAGGGGAGTGCTGTGGAGGTGAATGTGTCTCTTTGGAATGGCACAGATGATGAACATCAGTGGACAGAATGTGCACTTCTAATTTCCTATTTCAGTATGAACATCCTATTTTTAGCAAAAATCCAGAATGGCTTCCTTCCTCTTCTGAGTGACGTAACAATATTCATTCTGTTCATCTTATCATCCTATAAGACAACCATCCCCAGATGGTATTTATATCTGGCAGCATGATGACTGGAATCAGCATTTCATTAATTATGCATATTAAACAATTGCAATCACATGCAGATTCTATTACCTGGGACTCTGCTGGGAAGCTTACTATTTCAGAATCCTGGGATAAAAGGCATGACTGGATGTAATCTCATTGTCAGGATGGGACATGTTGTACGTACTGTTAAAATCACTAGGTGTACAGTTTGTGAAATTATATCAGGTTTGCTCATCTATTGCATAAGGTAAAACAGAAAAATGGAATTTGAAACTCCCCAAAGCAAGATAGTTGTTCTGTAAAATATGAAATAAAGCATTGTCACATCTGCCTGCAGTCTTTCTTTTTTACCTTACAGTCCTAAAACTTGCTCCTGGGTGTGGGAGAGCCTCTCCTGAGACCATATTCATTTTGTCAAAATTCCAGCTGTCCTGAGGTCAGGATGGTGGTTTTATCTCCTGCATGTTCACTGAACACGAGCCTTTAACAGAGCTTTCAGCAGATTCTAAATCAAATTACTGTAATTCTCTAGATATTTTTTCCTCCACAATTCCTGGTGCTGAATTATATGATTGCTTTGTGTGATAGAAAATGATTTTCCTTTAATTTTAGGGTAGGGTTTGAGCAGATGGACGATTTGAGCAGCCTGTGGACCTAGGTAGAATGAGAAAACCCTTCTCACAGATATTGAAAACCAGAATCTCATGCCCCTATGAATGACTCTAAATAGGCTGACTAGACTTCAATGGGTGAACTTGCCCCAAGGGACACCTGGATAGAAATGCTTGACCAGACAGCACTTGACATACATGACAGAATACTTGAAATCTGCTTGAGAGATATGGGGGTTGGGAAGGAGGAGGGGGTCTAAATTTGATTAAGATGTATTATATGAAATTCACATAAACAATAAAAATATTTAAATGAATAAAATTTTAAAGGCAGTACGTAGCTGGGGACAGACAACAGAGCTGTGTTTCCTGTTTTCCCTTTCTCGTTATCTGTGGATATGAAAAATGCCATTGAGAAACAACACCAGCTTTGACCCCATGCCCTTCTCCACACTGCAGCCTACTTGAGGGTTCTGAGCAAATGCACTCACATCAACCTCAAATTGTAAATTATTCACCTGCTCATCATTGTCTTTGGAACAAAATTTACATTTTTCAATACAACTCTGAAATAGTTTCCAATTTAGCATCTATGTGAATCACCAGCTTCAACATTTGCCTCCTGACTTCAGCTGAACAGAATAACTTTAACAACTCTAGCCAAGAGTGCTTGCTGCCCAAAGTATTTAATGATTCCAGAACATGTTTTCTCCAACCTTATGCCCCTTACCTGAATAAGCCTCACTCATCTTCCACATCTCAACTAAGATATGAGTCACCTTTAGAGATTTTTCCTGACTTCCCGAGGACTGGATTTTAGCCCCTCCTCTGTGACCATCTAAACTCCTACATTTATCTTGGTTACAGCATTGATCACATTTACTGTGATACTGTCAACTTTCTCTGATGTGTAGCACATCCTTTTTGTAGCCTATCATTGTGCACCACACAGTGATACTGTGCAAGTCATCCATCTTGATGCTTTAGTGGACAATGGAGGTATATTGCCTAGTGACATTGTAGCCATTTTACCTTCTGTAAATACACTCTGTGATATTCAAACAATTGTCTAACAACATATTTCTCAGAGTATATCTCATTGTTAAGTCATTCATAATTTTATTAATACAAAGCTTGATGCTTAGTTCATGTTTACTGAACAAAACAAAACAATGACTCCAAAACACAAGATTGTGCCTACCAGTAAAACTAGTTACCCACCGTTCATCTCCCATTTAGGAGTATAATCTCCCCATCTGAACACTGATGTTGAGTAAATATTTTGGAGGTCAACTTTCCAAAATTTTTCAAGATAGTTTCTCACCTGGAGCCTTAATCCCTTCTTTCTTCCAAGCTCTTTCTGACTCTGTTCCATAAAGCATCTCTCCAAATTTATGATTACGATTATTCCATTATTTTGAAATAAAAATCTCTAATAGCTAAGACTCATAACATTATATACTAAAGACCTCACTATTTACAGATCTTCAAGGCCTTCTATAGGCAGGTGCTGGATTGGTTTACCTACTAATACCATATCCCTTCTTTCTTTCCTTCCTTCCATTCTTCATTGTGAATCTTATAACATCTGTTTATTTTGTCCTATTGTTATTTCAGTGTTTTGTGCTTAGCCTACCCTCAATTAAACTAAAAGTCTCCCAAGTACACAGATCAATTCTTATGCTTCTTATTAAATGTGTCGTAGAATTGGAATATGGTCTGTCACAGTGACTATGTGTATTTGCTGCCATATAATGATTTTAGCTAAAATTTCTCCTATTGTCTTTTATCATATCTACTTTCCCTTGCTAAGCTCCACATTTGAATGTCTGTGACTTAATACATGTCTTATAGCCCTTTTGCTCATGACATGGGTAATGTGTGTGCTATAAGAAGAGAATAAATACTTGGTATAGTTAATGATAATAGTGGAGAGGTGCTTTCAGAAACTACATGATGGTTATCTGGTTGATTTCATGTGACAAAGACATTTCTAGACTAGATAGGAAAAAGAGCCATCCCCTGTCCAATCATCTGATAAGAGGGACCCCCAGGATTCTGAAAACACCTAGACTCAATTATCTTTTGTATCAATCCCATCTGGTTCCAATGCTTGAGGATTCCTTCTGAGAGGATCAAAGAACCCAGGTGGACTGCTGGACACAGTATAGATCCAGGTCCTAAAAGGTGAAAACCCACTGCTAAAGAGTGAATTTCCCCAAAATAAGCAACATTTTCATCATGGAAAATTCATCGGTAAAATATTCTTTTGCAATGAAGAGCATACATTATTTCAGTCTCTATGCAGCAGAAGGCAAACGGTTTTTAATTATCTCAGCTGTTGATGCTTCCTTGTAATTATTGTACTTATTTTGAGATTTACAGCTGTAAAGAAGACATTAAACGATGAGATCCTGAACTCTGCTACAGTCCCAAGATATCCAAATTAAGTTTGTAATTAATAATATTCACATGCCAACAGCCTGAGATAATTAACACCACAATTGTTCTATTGTTACGTTATCCTGGGATCTAAGATTTCTTGTCCTACATTGAGTAGTTAAGGCACTCCAGACCTTGGCTTTTCTAGGCAGTAAGACCTTTGTAAATAGATGCAGGATGCACTTACCCACAGAGTGGGTAGCCTCACCATCCCAGATTTCAAGTTATACTGCAGAAGCACAGTAGTAAAAACAGCATGGTGCTAACACAACAGATAAACTGATCAATGTAATACAACTGAGGACCCACATAGACCACACTCCTATAGCTACTCAATTTTTGGCGAAGGCCTAAATGACATGCTGGAGAAAAATCAGAATTTTCAACAAATGATGCTCATTTCTCACCATACACAAAATTCAACTCTAAGTGCATTAAGAAATTCAACATAAAACCTGATATCCTGAATCTGATATAGGAGAAAGAAACGGATACAATAGCATTTACAGGCACAGGAATGTGCTTTGTGAAAAGGATCCTGATCACACAGGTTTTAGAACCAACTATTAGCAAAGGATAATTCATGCAATTGAAAAGCTATACAGCAAAAAGCACTATCATTCAAATGAAGAAGCGGCCTAGCAAATGGGAAAAGTCTTTACCACCCATGCATCTGAGAGAGGGTTTATGATTAGAATATACAAATAACTAAAAACACTAGATACCCCCCCCCAAATAAAAACCTCAAACAGCCCAATTGAAAATTTTTCTGAAGGGTTCAGAAAAGCAGGCAGACTTACAGAAAAGAGACCTCCATGTCTGTGGCTGGATCCATAAGCGCTGCACTGAGAGGCAAGAAAAGTACACTATCTCATTAACAGGCTAGGTATTCCATTGTGGGAGCTTCTCTTACTATGTACAGGTACAGCACAGTCCTGCTAAGGGAAGGGGGCGCAGCGCCTGCCTGCCACCACTGTAGGGAACTGACCCCTTGGCACAGAGGTCAGTCGGTTACTTCTGTAACCTGACCTGAGAGGTACTTCCAACTCAGGTCCTTAGTCTGGGAAAACAGAATGTTTCCTGTCTTGGCTGTGCTTTTCCCATCTGCTTAAAGACTGCTGGTCTCTGGACAGGAATTTTAGGCTGATGGCTGCTGATGGCCTATCTTCGGCCTACACTTACTCACAATTCACTTCACAGCTGGCGATCTGATAGATTTCCTTCCAGCCCCACACCAGCTTGCCAGGTTGGTGATCTGATGGACCAACTCACTAGCCAAGACACTCAAAGTCCAGGCCTGCTTTGGCCTGTATGTGCACAGAATAACAGCTGGGAATTCTGTGTAATGATGGTAATGGAAAATTCGCTTTATTGCCTGCTACAACTTGCTTTTATAAGCAAAATGACGTCAGCTCCCAGACCCAATCACAGACCCCCCAGTTCCCCGTCGCTGCATGCTGCTTGCTTCACCTAGCATCCTATACCTGGGCCACGTTGCTTCTTCCTCTTGGGGCAGGGTCAGAGAAATCCCATGACTCCCACATGGTGCCCTGAGAGGTGCTAGCTGAGAACTAGCCCCTAATTCAAACTGGATCTTCTGACACTCCACCCATATGTTTAGCATAACTTAAGGTGAACCTGCCTTCCCAAGGGGTGGTCCCATGACCAAATGATTGACCAGTGAAACTGGAAAGGTAGATTTTTCAACAGATAGACTACAAATTTTATAGTGTTTACCAGGAAATATAAGCAGAGACTTCTTAAAAGAACTACAAAGGACTCAGATGTTTTTTGGTTTTTTGTTTTGTTTTGCTTTATTTTTTTATCTTCAATATATTTAGCCATTGGGGAGTTAAAACTACTTTGAGATTTTTGACTTACACCAGTTAAAACGCATAAGATCAAAACAAGAAACAAAGGAGAGCCGGGTGTGGTGGCACATACCTTCAGGCAGATGTCTGTGAGCTCGAGGCCAGCCTAATCTATTGTAGCAAGTTCTAGGCCAGCTGGGACTAAAGGGAGACCCTGTCTCAAAAATAAGACCAAGAAAGAGAAAAAAAGCCATATGAAAGCCTAATCTTATAAAAGTTTCATAAATATTTACATATATAGTATTGGTTATTGTGCTAGAGAACTTTAGTGTCAACTTGACACACCTGGGTTGAGGGAACCTCAACTGGAGAATTGCTTCCATTCCACTGGCCTTTGGCCATGTTTGTGGAATATTTTCTTGATTGCTCAGTGATGTGGGAAGGCCCAGCCCACTGTGGGTAGTGCCACCCCAGGGCACATTGTTGTGTATTGTATAAGAAAGCAGGCTGAGCATGGGCCAGGGAGCAAGCCAGTATGAAGCATTCCACCATGGCCTGTATTTCAGCTCCTGCCTCCAGGTTCCTACCCTGAGTTCCTACCTTAGGCTCCCCCAGTGATTGAGATGTAAACCCAATAAACCCCTTCTTCCCCAAGATGGTATTTGCCAAAGTGTTTTGTCACAGCAATTGAAAGCAAACTAGAACAGTTATTTTTCTGTTGCTGTAACTAAATAAGCAGAGCCTACTTAGCATTTACTTTGGTGTATGGTTCCAGAGGGTTAAATGTCCTTAATGCAGGGAAGGCATGGCTGGAGAAGCAGAAAACTGAAAGACCACATCTCAACTACACACATGAAGCAGGGAGAGCAAGAACTGTGAGTTAAGGCTTATAAACCTTCAAAGCTATCCCCCAGTGACATATATTCTCTGGCAATGCTCTGTGTTCTAAAAGTTCCATAATCTCTCCCAAAAAATGCCTCCTACTGAGACCAAGTGTGAAAATATATGAGCCTCAGAGAGGCAATTTTTCATTCAAATATCATCACATAAATACATGTATAAAATGGATTTAAAGGAAGTTGCCCTGTAACGGGGGGAAAAGGCCTCCCCAGACACCATAAGCCATCAAATAAAAAGTTCTGTGCCAGGTATGAGTTACCTCTTTTTGAATTGTTAGTCAGTGGAGACCTATAGATGTCCCCCAATACTACAGGCTATTGCCACTATTCTTGGCTACTCTCCAGAGCACAATGGTGAGAGCCTGTTTCTGAAGACACCAAGTCCTTGAGTCATAGGACCTGGATATATCAAGGTATATAAGCATGCAAACTTCATTACTAATGGCTAGCTTTCATAATGCTAGAAGGTTCTTTGCATGATAACAGGAGAGAAAAGTCATCAAAAGCCTTACTCAGCAGTAACAGCTGGACTAGCAGTATATGCTCACTGTTGCAACAGTGCCATGAATGTTAAGGGAGTAACCAACTGATTGATCTAAAGCCCTGAATAAGATGGAACTCATGCCTGGTACTATCAATTAGACCTCAAATCTATGGCTGGCCAGCTCACAGGCCCTTAGGGGAAAACCTAATAGTATTATTGTGCTAAATGGACATAATATTAAACTGTCTCCTAAGTTCTTATCTTTATGCCCATAGATTACAGCATTTCTCAACTCTCATGAGAGAAGCTTCTTTTTTGCAGCAGATAGCTATTACTCCAAAGACCCACAAATTTTCAGTGTGCCAATAATAAGAAACTTTGATGTGATCAGCTTTGGATGGGATAGCTATGTCACAACCCTTTCTCTTAAGTCTCAGGAATTACTCTAGAAGAGGGATAGAAAGATTGTTAGGGCCAGAAATAGGAGACATCTCCAGTGAAATAGTATTTGCCAGATATGACAGTCCTGTTGCACATATGAACTCACAGCAACTGTGACTACATGCATAAGACCTGAGCAAGATTAAGCCAGCAAAAGTCCCAGCATGGATGGGGGAGGGTCTCTTGAAGTCCCAGTCCTAGCTGCAAACCTACTATCAATTGATGGGTGCTAGGAACACCCATCAATTCTCTTCAGGGATCTGTCCCCTGAGAAGCTATCCCTATACCAGTAATGGTCCTACATCCATGAACATACAGACAGCTCTAAGTGGATATAAGAGTAAATTATGGATCTGCTAGTGAAGATAGTCTTTAATCCAATTAGAAAGTAGGAGGTTACTTCCATAACATCTGTTCCATTATTGCACCATTGGGCATAATTTGCTAAGTAGTTGTTATTGTAGCTTGCAGGATTCACAGGGCAGTAAGATTGATGATTACTTTCTCTACCAGTAACCTGCATAGTACCTTCTAGTATATGAAAGCTAGCCAGCAGAAATGTAGCTTCAAGGTTAAAACCATCTCCTGTGACTCAGGTATGTAGCCAAAATGAACTGAGAGCTTCTTATTGACCCACTTGAAGCAGGGGATAATTTTCCCTGCTTTTCATAAACTTGGTGTTTTTTCATTAACTTGTATTCCATGGCTCCAGCTTTTTCCTTGACCTGGTGTGTCTTCTCTATGTCCTTGTGTCCCCACAGTCTATTCAAGGTTTCCATCTTTTCTTATTCAGTTTCTCAAATTTTCCTTAGTCTTCTAACATGGAAGAGCCTCTCCTCTGCAGAAACTTCATAGCATTTTACCCATGCTCATGTTGAAGCACTTTAACTTACCTCAGTCTGATCACTCTCATGTGGTGATTCCCTTAGCTCTTCTGAGATAGAGGATTATTGAGATAGAGGATTATAAAAACTCAGGGATAGTGCTCTTAGAAACCATTAAGCCATTTTTCCTTAGTCATTCTAGAAATGATTGGTTTGCTTGCTTCACACATTTCCCCTTGATTGGTAATTTCAACTGTGGTGTTAAACTCTGATTGGCTGTTGTATTTATAAATCACCCTGTAACCAGAACCTCATGGCCACACTCCTCCCAAGTTGAGTGTTGGCCCAGTGTTGTAATTAAATTAAACCCTCCTTTAAAACTCAATGTGGGTAAGTGAATGGTCTCTCTACTGCAACTTTACAACATTTGGAGGTCCCACCAAGATATAGAGGTGACCCTGAGGGGGTTACTCAGTGGAGACCCTCATTAGCAGTAAGTGTTTAGCTAGGAGGAGTGCTATGGGAGACATTCCCCATCTCCAGTCACTCTTGAGTACACACTCCTCTGGATGGGCCCATTTCTGGAATAGAGTTCTAAACCAGCTAAAGCCCCATTCAGGGGGTCAGATGCTGCCTGAACACTTTGGGTTGATGAAAAGAGACGTCTTTCTCAGCCTGGTTGGTTTTTTTTGGTTAACCGGTGTGTGGGTGTGTGTGCGAATGAGGAGCAATCCTTACATGTATCTGATGTCTGAGTCTGTCTGGTTATTTTTGTGTGTGTGTTTTGTTTATTCTTATCTCCTTCATTCATTTTCTGGACTATACTTTTCCTTAAGGGTTTTTACTGCTGGAAATATGGGGCAGGAAGTGTCCCTAACTACTATCATTCCCTTGGATCTAATCCTCTTTCCTTTTTCAGAGGCTAAAGCAAAAGCAAAAGTAAAGCCCTATAGACTCAAAAGTTTATAGGATCTGGAATGGTGGTGGCCCATTGGCTGGACCTCTTAGTCTAACCTCCCTTTGGCTCAGGGGTCCTTAGCTGCCACCGAAACTGACGCCTGCTCCGCCAGAAAATTTAGAGACTCCCCTGGGGCGCTGCCCCACCCAAAGCCACATGAACCTCTGTATCTCCAACTGTGGGCTACAGGAGAAGAAAGGGATCCAACTTTTTCCAGATTTAAAGGTGGTAACTACGTCTTGTGTTTATGGTAGCTGTTCTTCCATGTGTCTAAGAATTATGTAGCTCTGCTCATCATGTGTCTAAGTTTTCATGTGTGTGTAATTCAGTCATTGTAATTGTCTCATGTTGGTTTTGTCAAAGTGGCCACTTCAAGTTTCCATCCTTTATGTGCACAGAAACATTCATTTTGCTTTTGCATGGTAGACTAAATGTTCTCATGAAAACTTTACAAATATTTTTAAAAAGGCATTTAGAGGCCTAAAATTTGGATACTGTAGACATCTTTAAATTTATTATCTCTGAGGCCTGGAGGGATAGCATAGCCATTAAAGGCTGAGGCTAAGAACTACAAAAAATAAAAATTATTAGCTCTGAGTCAAATGCTTCACGCCTTTTGGGTGGCAATTGTTCATAGGAATCAGCATTTGAGTTGGTTGTTTAAGGATCCCATTTTCTTTCTTTTTTTTTTTTTTTTTTTTTTTTTGGTCTTTTTGAGTCAGGGTCTCCCTGTAGCCCCAACTGTCCTAGAACTCGCTCTGTAGACCAGGCTGGCCTTGAACTCACAAAAATCCACCTGCCTCTGCCTCCCAAGTGCTAGGATTAAAGGCATGTGCCACCACGCCTAGCTAAGGATCCCATTTTCTAGATGAGTTTTGGTTCATGTTTGCTTTCAAGATGATTGTGTGAGGTAATTGCTTGCTTTGGAATTATTTTGCTATGAATGTTTATTCTGACCTCTGAGAACATCTGGCTGATGTAGCCCTGATTTAATGTACTAACTCACCTTCAGAGCTGGGAATGAATTTTGGGACTGGCTTTTGTTCTGGGTGGGGCACTTTTGCTGCTTCCGGCCCAGCTTGGTAGCACACGCCTTTAATCCCAGTCCTTGGGAGGCAGAGGCAGGCAGTTCTTTGAGAGCCCAAGGTCAGCCCATCTGGTCTGCTTGGTGAGTTTCCTCCCACCTGCTACAAGAGGACCCTGTCTCAAAGGATCAGAGATAAACTGCCTTTTACTAGTCTTTTGCTAGCAAATAAGTTTTCATCAGCAGTTAGTCAGGAACCTTGGTCTGGCTTGGAGTCTTTGGAGCTTGGGGAATTCCTGAGCTCCTTAGAGTGCTCATGTGACTGTGTGATCTCTGCTAGAGACCCATCTTGGGATCTGGCACCTGGATCAGCCAGGGTGCCACATGGCTTCTGGGGGAGCATTATAGGAGCTGATATCTGGGATGGCCAGTGTCTGAGAGGCAAAGAGACCTCCCTGGATCTGTGCCCTCCTTGCTGATCTGGTAAACAGTCCTTCCTGTGTTCTGTGTGTTTGTGTTTGTGGAAGAGTTGGTTTCAGAGAACTGGGTAAATTGAACTCATGAAAACTACTTCACTCCATGCTTTTAGTCTCCATTTGGATGAAGGCATTATGTAAAATTATCGTGATCACTTTAGGATGTTAGAGCAGCCCCCTCACCCCAGGCTCCTGATGTTTTTGGATATGTGTTTAACTATGGAACCTCCATTCAGCTTATGGATAGGAACCCATTTGGAGGGTGTGATGGTTAATCCTGGGTGTTGACTTGACTGGACTAAGGAACAAATAAGAGAAAAAGGATCTTCGGATTGGACTACCTCAATCCGGATGGCCCACCCCAAATGTGGGGGTTACCTTCTGCCGGGAGGCAGTATTAAAGGCCATGGCAGAGGGAGCTGTCCTTTTTTTTATTTTTTCCTGTGGCTTGCCTCTCTCTCACTGGTGAGTTTGTCTTGCTGCTGTGATCAACCCTTCAGATCCCAGCGTGTACTGAGACTGGCAGATCTCTTGGAATCCATCAGGCCTTCAGCACCAGACTGGGACTACTGAGACATCCAGCCTTGTGGACTGAGCAGTTCCCTGGATTCTCAGCCTCTCCAGGGTGGCGCTGGCTGCTGTTGGACTCCTTGAACTCTGTAACATGGGCAAATCAATAAATTGTATATAGCTATATATTCATCTTGTTGCATCTGTTTCTTTAGAGAACCCTGGCTAATACAGAAATTGGTACCAGAGAGTGGGGTATTGCTGTGACAGACCTGACCTTGGTGTTTTGAGGAAGGATTGTGGAGGCATTTGGAATTTTGGGCTGGGAAGATCATTGAATGCCTAAAGATTGTTGCTGTGGAGCTTGGAGCAGTTTTGCTGAGGATTTGTAGAAGATGGAGACCTGGCTTGTGAAGTTTCTAGTTTCAAAGGGGAACAGAGATCACCAGGATTGTGTAATCTGTGGGTTCTGGTAAGCTGGGGCTGAAGAATCAACTGTAAGTAACAAGAGACCAAAACCTGAAGTGAAATCTTTGTTGTACTGGGACAATTGATGCTGGTTAGCTAGCACTGAAAAATCAGCTGTAAGTAACAAGAGACCAGCATCATTGTGGTGAAATCTTCTGGGAAGAATTTCTTCAGGGTCAGCACACAGAAGCTGTGATCCAGAAGGGGCCTGAGCCTCCATCTCGAGCCAGAAGCAGGACTTGGTAATGGGTAAGAGTCTCCTATATGTTTCCGGTGTTGAAATTTGAGGCAGTCACAGAGAGCAGCCGAGGCTTGGCTCTGTGAGAAGTCAGGAAAGACCATTGGTGGAAGTGCACCTTGGTTGCAGTGGAGACCCCAGGATTGTAGGGGTCATGGAGAGAAGCTGAGGTTTTGCACCAGGAGAGGTCAGATGAGACCATTGGTGAAGGTGCTGCCTCAGTTTCAGTGGCAACCCCAGCTTTTTGGAGATGCCAGGACCATGGAATGACCACCAAGAGCAGCAGCAGGTGTGGAATGGGGTTGGTCCGGGCCTGCAAGATGAGCTGTGTGTGCCATAGATGGCAGAGTCAAAGAAGGGGAGCTGCTGAAACACTTTGGAGACCAGAAGATCATGAGTGAGTCCCAGGTGTCCAGCCTTGAGCTACTTTGCTGGACTTTGGTTTTGTTTGAATGTGCCTGATTCTTCCCTTTGAAATAAGACAGTACTTGTTCTGAATTTTACAGCAGCCCACAGTTAAGAGACTTTTAACAGACTGTGAACTTTTAAGTGTTTGGACATTTTAAGGACTGTGGGGCTTTTAAGGTTGTACTGTCTTAGGTTGTAATTAATGTTAACACCATACCTTGGGGACAAGAACTGGAAAGATTATAGTTTAATAGTGATGTGTTTTGTGTGTCAAGTTGACAAGGGGTCAATTGTGCTGGAGAGCTTTAGTGTCAACTTGACACACCTGGGTTGAGGGAGCCTCAATTGGGGAATTGGGTCCATTGGATTGGCCTGTGGCCACATCTGTGGAGTACTGTCTTGATCGTCAAGCACTGTGGGAGGGCCCAGCCCACAATGAGAGGTGACACCCTCGGCAGGTTGTTGTGTACCATATAAGAATGTGGGCTGGGCATGAGCCAGGGAGCAAGCCAGTGAACAGCCTCCCTCCATGGCCTGTGCTTCAGCTCCTGCCTCCAGGTTACTGCCCTGAGTTCTTGCCTCAGGCTCCCTGAGTGATGAACTGTGACCCAGGAGATGTAAGCTGAATAAACCCTTTCCTCCCCAAGTTGGTGTCCATCAGAGTGTTTTGTGACAGCAATGGAAGACAAACTAGAACAGAAATTGGTACTGAGAGTGGGGTATTGCTGTGACAGACCTGACCTTGGCGTTTTGGGAAAGGATTGTGGAGGCATTTAGAACTTTGGGCTGGGAAGATCATTGAATGCCTCTGTCATGTGAGCAAATGAATAAATTGTATATAGCTATGTATTAATCCTGTTGCTTCTGTTTCTTTAGAGAACCCTGACTAATACAGATTTTGGTACCAGGAGCGGTTCTAGAGAAACAGAATTGAAAGGATGAATTTCTTTAGTGGGCTTGGTAGTTTCTGGAGCCAGCTCTCCAACCCAAAGAAGCCTAGAGTTACTGAAGGCTCTCCTGGTGGCATGAAGAGGAATGATAATCCTTGGTGCAGACTATTTGATGTAATTATGAAGATAGATCCATTTGACTCACCTAACTCGCCTCTTGTGAGAAGCAAGGAATTTAGCGACTCTATATAAAATGTTTGAGAAATTGCGGAAAAATACGGAAAATAATGATGTTGCCTGGTTGCTCCTAGCATCTCTGGATAGAGTGGTAGAGGAAAATAAGGAGCTCAGTGATAAAATTGACCAGCTCCAGATTCGAAACAACAGTTTAAAAGTTTCCAAGTGTGCTCTGGAAGAGAATCTCTCTAGCAGCCAAAGAGCTAAAGTGGCAGAAAATCAAGCTGGAGCCCTTATTATACATTTGGCTGATTTACAATGCAAATTTAATTCCCAGCCAAAAAGAGTGTCAGTAGTCAAAGTGAGAGCACTGGTTGGGAAAGGGTGGAACCCTGAAACTTGGGATGGAGATGTGTGGGAGAACCACAATGATGAGGATTTTGAACCCTTGGATTCTGAGGGATTTTCTTAATCTGAGGAATTAATCTCCCCACCCTCAGCAGAGAATCCACACCCTGCATATCCCTCCTTCACACCCTTGTCTGAGGAAGCTAATCTCCCCCTCCCAGTGGGAGCTAACGTCCCTCAGGGCCCAACATTTGTTGCCTCTAGACCTATAACCAGATTGAAGGCTAAGCAAGCCCCTAAAGGTGAGATAGAAAGTGTGGTCCACAAGGAGGTGCACTACATCACTAAAGAAATTAATGTGTTTGCCGATTCATTCTGGCAGAAGCCTAAGAAATATGTGTGGGAATGGATTCTAAGGGTGTGGGATAATGGTGGAAGAAATATAAAATTGGATCAGACTGAGTTTATCAGTATGAGCCCACTGAGTAGAGACTCTAGGTTTAACATGGAAGCTCAAGTGGTTAAAAAAGGTGTTAAAAGTTTATTTGAATGGTTGGCTGGTGTATTTATTAAAACATGGCCTGCTTTGTTGAGAAAGTCATTTGGGGAAGAAGTATGTGGATAGAGCTCTCTGAGTGGTCAAAGGATGTGAAGATACTTGTGTCTCATGTAAATGCTCATCAAAAGGTGATCTCAGCAGAGAATGAGTTAAATAAACAAGTAGATCAGATGACTCGTTCTGTGGATAGTCAGCCTCTTTCTCCAGCTATCCCTGTTTTTGCTCAATGGGCCCATGAACAAAGTGGTCATGGTGGCAGAGATGGAGGTTATGCATGGGCTCGACAGCATGGACTTCCACTCACCAAGGCTGATCTGGCTACAGCTGCTGCAGAGTGCCAGATTTGCCGACAGCAGAGACCAACATTGAGCCCCCAAAATGGTGCTATTCCCCAGGGTGAACAGCCAGCAACCTGGTGGCAGGTTGTAACTACATTGGACCACTTCCATCATGGAGGGGACAGCCTTTTGTCCTTACAGTAATAGATACTTATTCTGGTTATGGATTTGCCTTTCCTGCATGTAATGCTTCTGCCAAAACTACCATCCAGGGACTTACGGAATGCCTTATCCACCATCATGGTATTCCTCACAGCATCGCTTCTGACCAAGGAACTCACTTCACAGCCAAAGAAGTGCGACTGTGGGCCCATGGTCATGGTATCCACTGGTCTTACCATGTTCCCCACCACCCAGAAGCAGCTGGCTTGATAGAACGATGGAATGGCCTCTTGAAGACACAGTTACAGTGCCAATTAGGTAGCAATACCCTGGAGGGCTGGGGCAAGGTTCTCCAGCAAGCAGTATATGCTTTGAATCAGCGTCCACTATATGGTACTGTTTCTCCTATAGCCAGAATTCATGGGTCCAGGAACCAAGGGGTGGAAGTGGGAATGATTCCACTCACTATCACCCCTAGTGACCCAGTAGGAAAATTTTTGCTTCCTGTACCCACGACCTTGCGTTCTGCTGGTCTAGATGTTTTGGCTCCAATGGGGGGAGTGCTTTTGCCAGGAGATACAGCAAACGTTCCATTGAACTGGAAGCTAAGACTTCCCCCTGGCCACTTCGGGCTTCTACTGCCTTTAAGCCAACAGGCTAAGGAAGGAATAACAGTAGTAGGAGGAGTGATTGATCCAGACTACCATGGGGAAATTGGACTTTTTCTCCACAATGGGGGCAAGGAAGATTATGTCTGGAAGGCAGGAGATGCTGTAGGGCGCCTTCTGGTGCTACCATGTCCTATGATTAAGGTCAATGGGAAACTCCAACAACCCAAACCAGACAGGACAATAAATGGCCCAGACCCTTCAGGGATGAAGGTATGGGTCACTCCTCCAGGGAAAGAGCCAAGACCTGCAGAGGTGCTTGCTGATGGTGGAGGAAATACAGAATGGGTAGTAGAAGAAGGTAGTCATAAATATCAGCTGAAGCCACGGGACCAGTTGCAGAAACGTGGATTATAATAGATATTAACCTTCGTCCTATTTGGTTAAGAATGTGCTTGTTTATATATGTATATATATATATGTATATATGTATGTATATTAAGTGGATACTTGTGTTCCCCTTTGAATGTGCAACTGAGATATGTGTTAAGTGTTGTCATATTTAGGTTATTAGATACTGAAGGACTAAGTTCTTCTCAAGGACATTACCACCTACTCTAAGATATAATGTTTTGCTATTGCACATGAGATACTTATAACATGTTAGGTGGAATTATGACCCTGCCATCGTTTGCAATTGACATTTAAGCAGAGGCTATTTATTGGGTGTCAAGTTGACAAGGGGTGGACTTGTGATGGTTAATCCTGGGTGTCAACTTGACTGGACTAAGGAACAAATAAGAGAAAAAGGATCTTCGGATTGGACCACCTCAACCCAGATGGCCCACCCCAAATGTGGGCATTACCTTCTTCTGGCAGGCAGTATTAAAGGCCATGGCAGAGGGAGCTGGTCCCTTTTTTTCCCTGTGGCTTGCCTCTCTCTCACTGGTGAGTTTGTCTTGCTGCTGTGATCAACCCTTCAGATCCCAGCGTGTACTGAGACCGGCAGATCTCCTAGAATCCATCGGGCCTTCAGCACCAGACTGGGACTACTGAGACATCCAGCCTTGCGGACTAAGCAGTTCCCTGGATTCTCAGCCTCTCCAGTGCAGCATGGCTACTGCTGGACTCCTTGAACTCTGTCACATGAGCAAATCAATAAATTGTATATAGCTATATATTTTTCCTGTTGCTTCTGTTTCTTTAGAGAACCCTGACTAATACAGATGTACCTTAAGAACATTAAGCCCTGTTACTTAGTGAGATCCAATCCCTATAGGCCTGCAGAAGGTCTGGGATTGTGCTTGGGCCACCCTGTTCATCTCAGTGATGTGGGCCTGAGCTGTGAGCCCTGCCTCTGCAGACAGAAACCCCATGACAGGTACATACTGGCCTGCTTTCTCATGTAGCAAGGAAAGAGGCAGTATAAAATGCTTCCACAGGCCTAACTCCCAGTGCTCAGCCCAGAGCTGGCCTCAGGTATAGCCTTACTGGTCTGTCCCTTCCTCCTGTAGTACTATAGGCCTGCTGCTCCAAGCCCGCCTTCTGTGAATTTCTGTACAGGTAGGGAGAGGGACTATGCCCCTGAAAGAGTCTTTACCTTGAAGTAGATATAGCCACAAAGCTGATCTTTGAGAATCTCCATGAAGAACTCTACAGAGAGAAAACAGTCCTCATCACTAACAAATTAAGATTCCATCATATTTTGAAGGCTGTTAAGAAAGTATGTGTGTAACTGTTGGTAATTTCCACATGCATGGAACTTACATATGTATTGGTGATTTTCCACTTGATATAGATAACATGAGGTTAGAGAAAATAAATACTGGAGAGTTGTCTCCATTAAAATAGTCCTTAGCATTGGTTGGGTCCTGTCCTAGTTTGTTTTTCATTGCTATGACAAAACAGTCTGACTGACACCAACTTGGGGAGGAAAGGGTTTATTCAGCTTACATCTCCTGGGTCACAGTTCATCACTTAGGGAGCCCAAGGCAGGAGCTCAGAGCAGGAACCTGGAGGCAGGAGCTGAAGCACAGGCCATAAAGGAACGCTGTTCACTGGCTTGGTCCTCTGGCTCATGCCCAGCCCACCTTCTTATACAGTACACAACAACCTGCCCAGGGTGGCACTACTCATTGTGGGCTAGGCCCTCCCACACTGCTTGACCATCAAGACAATACTCCACAGATGTGGCCACAGGCCAATCCAATGGACCCAATTCCCTAATTGAGGCTCCCTCGACCCAGGTGTGTCAAGTTGACACTAAAGCTATCCAGCACAATTGACCCCTTGTCAACTTGACACACAAAACACATCACTATTAAACCACCACCTTTCCAGTTCTTATCCCCAAAGTATGATGTTAACATTAATCACAACCTAAGACAGTACAACCTTAAAAGCCCCACAGTCCTTAAAATGTCCAAACACTTAAAAGTTCACAGTCTGTTAAAAGTCTCTTAACTGTGGGCTGCTGTAAAATCCAAAACAAGTACTGTCTTATTTCAAAGGGAAGAATCAGGCACACTCAAACAAAACCTAAGTCCAGCAAAGTAGCTCAAGGCTGGACACCTGGGATTCACTCATGATCTTCTGGGCTCCAAAGGGTCTCGGCAGCTCCCCCTCTCCGACTCTGCCGTCC